>CM035325.1:43418426-43588948 GCA_020226265.1 Prunus mira
TGGCAATTCCCTTGTTTGTCAACTTAAGCACATAATTTATTAAATGACATGAGGAAAAAATGGTGGAAATTGGGGCATCAAATTCTTGAGTTTAATTACCACCAAAATAGGTGTCATTTCATAATTTCCATAGTGCCATTTACAAAACTCCATCATTTACAAAATTCGACATACATAAATCCAAACACTTAAATCTTCAATTGTCAGAAATTGAAATGATAGAAATCTAAATTCTGTCATGTTAGAATTCTATGTAATTTTCAATTCCTTCATCTAAACGGAGGGTTAGAGAACACACACAAACATCTCGTATTGTTACATTTTCAAGTATTCAAATTATTATAACATACTTTGCTTTGTCTTCTTCAAGGTTAACAACGTCGTTACCCTGGACATATGATCACTTAAAACAACAAAATTAGTTGAACCTGAACCTTGAGAGAAAAAAAAAATTTATTGTTATAAAAAATAAATAATAAAAAGATCTAGGGCATGCGCGCGGTATTCTTGACTCTGAAACTGGGAATAGAATTCGATATTGCATTTTAAGGTTGTGAAGACTTAATTGAATTGTATTTGTCAGCAGATGACCACAGATTTGATCACTTGTTTAAGAATGAATTGATTTATTGAATGAGGTGGCAGATAGTCTTGCCAGCCAATGGTGGAATAAAGTAGTGATAAGGCTAATTTGGTGATGCTAGTTTAAATCAGAGCAGAATTCCAGAGACATCTTTGTTCTTTATGTCTGTCTGAATTTATTCCCTTCATCCTTTTTTTAGGTGGGATGCTCGTTTTCGGGTCGATAAAAAAAAAAAAAAAGGTACAATTGATAGGGATTGTAAGTGCACACCATGAATTAATAGGCAGTTGAACTGTTTATACAAACATGGCATTCTACATGGATGAGTCTAGAATAAAAAAGATATATTAAACATGATAATTTTGCAGGGTTGTCCTAATTAATTACCATACTTCTAGTATTGGGTCCGGCCGTGTCCTGGGGAAACCCCACAAGGCGGGCCCATACCGCCACCAATTACCTGGGTCCCTTAATTTGCCATACCATTCTCGTCTAGCCCTAGCTTCTTAATGTGAGAATTCTTTGAATAATACTATGGTATCTTATGTAAGTTCTTGAAATAAAAGAAAAAGATGGAGTATCTAATTGTGTGGTTACATTTTGTTTGCTGTTTTTTCTTCGTATGTTCTTGATATCAACCTACAATACATGAAGAATCAGAGACACTTCAAAGTTTCACCTTAGGCTCATAATCTCAGGGCCGGCCATGCAGGGTGTTCTCCTACATAATGGTTCAATATTACCAAAATAATATGTGGTTCTTGTATGCATTTGACTGCAGCGAAGCCATTAATTAAACAATATTGTGGCTTATAGTATTAGTGATGCAGTATTTTTCTTTACGAGATGGAAGATTCCAACTTGAAAATCGTTCTAATAATAATGAATGAGAAATACTAGTTGATTAAGAGCTAGTTAGCATATAGAACAAACTTACTCTATGCTGGCGATAAGATTTCAACTCTCACCTTCATCTTTAGAGATTTTATTTTATCTTCTAAAGATACTCACAACCCTAAAGGAAGGCTACAGCAGGAAGCAAATAAATTGAACAGTAGACGGTAGCTAGCTGGAGTCTATAGATGAATCTCTACTGGCATCTACGTACGTACCTCCATCTGAGTCAAACCATGCATTTTCACAACTCTGAAATTCGAAGAACTAATTCCCGTTGACATTTTATATCCCAATACACCCGTATCTCACCCCCACCCACCCCCCTCCTATTTGATTATATTCTCACATCCAATCAATTAATTCCCTTATCCTCGGAAATGGATGGTGGGGACAGATTGTCTTGTGCTTAGCTTCACTCTGCGTGTGCTTTATGTTGGCGTCCGCAAACGCTCACTCTATAAATTTGTGGCTCAGTTGCAGCAATATAATTAAATTGTACATTGAGTCAGTCAAATATTTGGAAGATATTAATGCAAGATAGAGGATGAGTGTAGGTAGTTTGTGTAGTCTTCCATGGATAGATGGAGAGTAGATATGAGTCAGGAATGAGTAGCCAGCATTGGGTGTGAAGCAACGCCTTCCACCCACCTGGCCGGCTTGCTCATTCCTGACTCTTATTTGCTCTCGTTCTTGTCATGCAAGACACTGGACTAATAACATACCACGGATTGTATGTAGACAGCAACTAAGGAAATTTTTTTTTGTGGCTACACTTTCTCGTAATGGCGTGTAGTTGATGACTTTTGTATGACAATTTTCTTTAAGAAAAACCGTTTATAGTGTTAGGTCTCCTTCGCTGCTAGGCATTGGTCTCTTCATCGGATTTGCCAAGATCTGATTAAGGACTGTAATTTCATTTTGCACCTGAAGCACGTTCATGGAGAACAAAATGGTGCTGCTGATGTCAATTGTTGGGCCACTAGACTGATTAGCCATCTCAGACCAAAAAAAAGAAAAAAAGACTGATTAGCCATCAAATTAAAATATCAAACTATCAAAATTCCATTGTTGATAAAACAATGTACTGCTTCATTAGTATCACATAAACTATCAAAATTCCATTGTTGATAAAACAATGTACTGCTTCATTAGTATCACATAATTACGAAGTCGTCTTTAGCTCCAATCATATAGATTCTAGAGATTCTTTAACTTTGCATGAGGCTTGGAGTTCAAGTGGTCAAGAGTATTTATCTTTACACCCGAAGTTTGGATTCGATTTCTCCTCTTCCAATATTACTTATGTTAAAAACAAAAAACAAAAACAAAAAAGACAGATTGTTTCACTTCGAGGTCTCTTTGTGTTAATGTATGCATTTTGAGTTATTTCTTTTGGCTTCCCTTGACAACTTTGTAATAGGATTTTTATTATGTTTATCAAGCTCAAGCTTAGATTAAGAATAGCTTCTCTAGGTGTTCTTAACTAACAACTATCCTATGGAGATTCAAGCAATTTGACAAAGGTAAGTATGCATTGCATATCATGGCATTAAAACTGTTTTCATAAAATGATGACTAGTCATCTGTTTCTCGTATGACTAGTCATCCTTGCTCTGTAGGATTTCCAGCTGGATAACAAACCTTTTTGTCCTATTCTCCTTTCTCTCTCTGCTGCCATGTGGGTATTCTGACCTAAGGGAATTTTTGTCTTTAAAGGCTATCAATTCCATCTTTTGCAGCCGTCTCTTTTGGGTGGAAGTTTTGGACAGAGAGCTTGCAAGCTTTCTCTTCTTCTTGCTCAAAAGAGAACCACGTTTTTATGACATCTATGAGTTTTTCCGAAATGATTTCTTCCTTTTGAAAAACTGCTTTTGTCTTTGAATCTCCTCTAGCTGCATAAATCACTCTCATTTATATCTAGGTTTGATTCAAGACTAATTTCTTCAAGAGAATGGTTTCTTGAGGAAATTGGTCATTCTCTTTTGAATCCAAATTCTGGTTCCGTTTTTGAGTTGGAGCTTGAAAGCTAGTGCCATGGGATGAACGAGCTGAGAAGGAGCTGCCATTGCCATGATGAACTCAGCTTCAAGCTTTGCTAAGTTGGAGAAGAAGATTGCACAAAGGAGGTATTGCACATCTTCCTAAATAGATCTAGGTTTTGCTTGAGCTTGCTTGTGTTCCTTTGTAAGAATCTTTTTCTACTTAGTGGATTGCCTGGTCGGTTGATGACCCCCAGTTTTTCCCAATGGTGGGTTTCTGGGTGAACAAATTCTGATTTGCATATCTGTAATTTTTCTGGGTTTATGTTCTTGGTAGTTGACTAGTCATCTGTATCTTCTGTTTGCTGTTTACTTGTTCTTAGTAGTTGACTAGTCATCTGTATCTGCTGTTTGCTGCTTACTTGATTATGCTGTCTTCACACACTTTCACCATAGTTGTTGCTAGCACAGGGGATGCCTAGATTGACGGGTCCTTCTGAGTGCCTAGGTTGTCACTAGTAATTCTCTAGGCTTGCAGGTACATCTTGGTATGCTCTGTGTATGTTATTGTTTGGTATAATTCATATCTGACAGTTGACTAGTCATAAGAGTATTTGGTCAAGGTCTAGAGTGTGTGAAGTTTGTTGTGTTCTTGGTTGAATATCTTTTAAATTTACCCCTCGTCACCTAAGTACCAATTTCACTTTGGTCGTATGAAAAAAGCTCCAATCGATCGCCGACTAAAAAAATTAATGTGGATGGTAGTTAGACTTGCCCCTTAGGAACATGTTTAAAGGACAATCGATCGCAAAGGACCCACCAGTGTAGTGGTTTGGAGTATTTACTCCCTCAGGCAAGGTTCTGGGTTCAAGTCCTAGCATCCGTGTTGTGTGTGTGAGTTTAATATGCTATCGCCCCTTTCAATAGGAAAGGTCCTCGAAAAAAAAAAAAAAAAAAAACAATCGATCAGTCATTTATTTTTTAAAGAAATTGTCAGTTACCAATTGTTGCCCATAACATTGTCTTGAAAACGATGAGTAAATAATAAGAAAAATTAGTGTATAGTGACAAAAAAACTTTAGTAATTAGCATATGATACATTACTTAATTATATGAAATTGTATTTCTATATTCCAAATTAGTAAATTATATTGTGTTTTAAACTAAAGCTCCCTAAATAATATGGTGTTGGTAGAAAACGTTGACGAGGAGATTGGACTGGCTGATTGGCTCTTTTTATTTTCTGTTATTTTTATTTTTATTCGAAGCCAATCGGTCCATACATGTAACATATTCAACTATCATTGTTTACCAAAATAATGTTTCATTCATTGGCATAAATACGTATATGAATTAATAGTTATTTTATGATAATAATTTCTTTAAGAGTCAAGTTGATTAGAACGGATGTGCTCCCTCACTCTGAACTTGAGTTCGAATTTTCTTTTCCGTAGTTTAGATTAGATTAAAGCAGAATATCGCTTATATATAAAAAAATTTTAAAAAATTCCTTTAAAAGCAACACAAAAAACATAAAAAAAATTCATGAAATTGTACAGTTTATAATAAAAATTTATCTGACACACAACATAAGGACCATTAATATTGTTGGAAAAAAATTAAGAAAAAAGTATTGGCGAGAAGGATTAAGAGTTACTGGGTAGGCTATATAATTTCGGTGACAAATGACCACCACAAACAACATGTTTTTCACCAGCAACAAATAACGGGCGATATGCTACAGAATTAGAGTTGTTCGTATTTTTTCTTTGGGCAAAGCAAAAAAAAAGACGTTCATCTTTTTCAAGAAGGGGACTATATAAGTATACGCATTTCATAAGTTAATAATAGTACTAATTAACAAAAATGCTGATAACACAGTTTCACTTTGCTTAATTTGATATAAAACTTGGTTATGGTTTAATTAATGTTGAACTATATATTAATCTTTCAGAGGAGGCTTTCAAACGCGCTTGCCAATCGCAATGCCGGCGCAGAATCCAAATTGAGTATTATTAAAGAGCTAAACTATAGCTACTTCTACAAAAGATATTTATTTGATGTTCTTTTGGATTGGGGTGTTTTTTTCAGTTGCTTGAGTTGCCTGCTCTTGATCTTTATTTGGATTCGTCCGTAGCTTGTTTTGGTTGTGTTTGCTTACATCTTGATCTTTGTTTTGAAAATAAAAGCTTTATAGTGTGCTTCATTTAATTAGTTAGCATAAGTACATAGAGAAGTGACATTTGCACTCCCAAATAACTAGTAGCGCTCAAACGCTAAATAGTTAGTAAGATTATTTGGCTAACCAATTCTGTAGGACTATTCCACGTCGTTGAAATTTCACAAAAAGATGATCCTTGCAAAATAATTACTTACGGTAAAATGTTTTTGTGCTAATAGGTCTTTGATGAGCCGTACATTTCCTCCATCAAGCTCTAACCCAATCCGTCTCATTTTCCCTTCATGAACCAATTCATGGCTTACATTACTTTGGTAGTGAAGTGTGGAGCCCTAGGATCCAACTGCATTATTAATATCTAGAAGCAAGGACGGATATAGGATTTCAAAATGAGGCGGGCTAGATTTACCTTACTGGACTGTTAGATTTTAGGCTCGGTCAACCCTTAAGGGAGGCTTATGAATTTGATCATAAATATATATAAATTTAAAATTTTATTTTATTTGTTTAAAGGCCTATTCAACACCAATAATTTCAACACTTTTCATCATACATGCTTAACATTAACACTAACTAAAAGAAAATAAAAAAACTCACCTGGGCTATAGCCCATGTTGTACATACCATATGTCCATCCCTATAGAAGCCTATGTGAGGGATCCATATATCGATCGAGCTTCAACCATTAAATTAAGAAGTGAATTTAATTTATTCTCCACAATCCAAAATAATAGATGCTGCTTGATGAGCAAATTAGTAACTGGTTTTTTGTTTTTTTAACAAATATATGTTCTGTCAATTCCATATTCTATATTTCTGCTCGCAACGTGAAGTGAAGAAATGCCAATGTTCACATAGGTTGGTCGGAATCAGAGCAAAGGATGGAAGAAGCAGCAGCTTTAGAAATGAAGCCATTAGCATGTTGTTGACAGAAAACAGTAGACTAGGCCCTACGTACTTGAATGAGAGCAAGACACAATGGAGTGTTTTTCTGTGTTCTTCTACGAACAAACAATCTTTCTTTCTACTTTTTCCTTTTAGCTCTTTTGCTCCCTCCTTGACCTATGTGTCTCTGGTTTGTCGTGGCCGACATCCAACTTAATGCTTCAGAAATCATGGTTCAATTTCCTTAATTCTGTCTTTCGAGTACTAAGGAATTTGAAAGTTCTAGACATTGTATAGTCTCTCGTTTGGCTAATCTAAAAGTATAATGGAATTCAAACACTTAACTTTACGTTTTATCTTAGAGGCGTTACTTTATAAATGAGTGGTAGTGGTTGATAGGTACTTTATTTGTGCAACACATTAGGTACCTGTTTACGTTAATTTAGATGATAATCATGTGTATTAAACATAGGAACAGAAGTTTTGGTGTTTATTTTACAGTTTAAAACTTATATTCATGCCATGTGGCACTGCCTGATTGGTTGATAATACATCTGAGACCACACAATAAAATATTGGATACATATACATAATATACGTACGGTCCAAACCCTCAATCAACCTCACATATCTTCTGTTGCAATGCGTGTCTGTGATTACAGATCGATAATACGGGATGCTTATATTCCCATTCTGACCAACTTTACAGCAATCCAAAGAAACAGAAAATCTTTCGCGGTTTGAATCCGATTTTCCCTCTCAAAGACCACGAAAGCATCTGGGTCCATACAAGTATATATATGATTGCTGTTCGCTCCAGTGCATGGAATAAAGAAAATTCTAATAGGATGCGTTCATACACACATACAGAGGGTTTACGGTTTAGGGTTTAGAGTATATGATTGCTGTTCTATGAGAATAGATTCTTGAAATGATCATGTCTTAGTTGTGATTTAGCGATAGCTGCAGTTTGAGGATTGGTAGGCGTCTTATAATGAGGCTTATCTGCACAACATCCCATTTGCTTGATTCTTTTTCATTTCTGACGTTTCATGAGCTTTTAATCATTAAGTGTTCCATTTGTCTGAGAGTATTGAGAGTAGAAATGAGCCGAGGATGACTTGCGAGAATTTGGTATTATTCTATCGAACTTCTTATGGGAAGTCATCCTTGCTTCACCTTTGCTCTCTTTTATCTCATGTTAAAGGACCAAAATTTAACACTGGAAGAGAGAAGTAAAGGAGAAGATTTAATACTTATATTATTTATTAGCTTTTTTTGTTGTTGCTATATATGATTTGGTGTGTTTTGTTTCGTTAGCATAAATAAGAGAGGAGGTATGTT
Organism: Prunus mira; assembly: GCA_020226265.1. Classification (NCBI taxonomy): domain Eukaryota; kingdom Viridiplantae; phylum Streptophyta; class Magnoliopsida; order Rosales; family Rosaceae; genus Prunus; species Prunus mira. The sequence goes on from CM035325.1 coordinate 43,426,294, forward strand.
TGCACCCTCAATTGCCTCCTATATGTTTCTATTACATACCACAACATACCTCTTCATGCATGTGTGATGTTTTTTGAGCCTAACACGTGTAAAATTTATATTGGGTAACGTTGGAGCTTGTTTGACCATTAGGCCAAGTAAATGGATAACTTGAGGTTGGGGCATGTGTTAAATTACTATTGAACCCAAAACGAATTTGAAATTAGTGAAAATAATCAATTGCAGGTTTGTTTGTTAGCATTAGCCGATCCTCAACTTTCTACGTACTTTTTTTTTTTCTTTTCATTTTCTAGTGTATCAGACCATTTTAAAACCAAATTAAATAATAAAAATTTCTGTACTTCTTAAAAATAGTTTTAACAAATTAATGAAAAGAACGAGACTCAAGTGTGCCAGAAGGCTGTGTAGAAGCTCAAGTTGAAGCTAAATAGCATAGGCTGAGCATCATCAAATAATGAAAAGAAACTTAACCTATGAACCCATGAACCCATATCTGAAATCAGTCTTCTTCCATAGGATCAGCACGACTGGTTTTCAACTGATCACCAGGCAACCCATTGGTTCCCTCAGGCTCAGAAATCTTGGGCGCCACCTGAATTGCAGCAGGACCCTCCAATTTAGGTTTCACGTTGAGGCTCTCAGGCGCCGAAACAAAATCTCCACTCTTCAAATCCTTCTCCTTTTCCATGTTGACAAGAGACGTGAGTCGTTCCAAGGCCTCTCTGGCCTTCTTTTTCGCCGTGATGGCGTCATTGACCTGGCTCTCGGCCGTGCCCCTGGCGACGAGGGCAGCTTCAGTCATCACAGCCGCTGCGATCCTGGCGGCGGCGAAGAGGGCATTGGCGGCGTCCTTGTCGATCACGATTGTTGTTTTGGCTTCGTGGCAGTCGTTTTGGCGGCTGAGGTTAAAGAAGGAGAATGTGGGTTGGGAGCAGGGAGGGCAATGGAAGTTGCGGAAGGAGGAATTGGCTGCGACGCATGCAGAGTGAGAGATGGAAGGGCACCTGACGCACATGACCTGGTTACGTACTGGAAGGGGGTGCTCGTAGAAGTCGAGGCAGATAGGGCAGAAGAGGCCTGGGTTGTTCTTGAGGACGCAGTTGGTGCAGAGCTTACGATAAATTCCTCTGTGGCGGACGTAGTGGAGGAACCACCGCTCTGTAGAGCCGCAGACGCCGCAGAGTTGCTTATCGAGCTCGGGTAGGTCACGCTTCATTGCTATTGAGTGTGAGATTGGAGGGCCGGGATTATTGGGTAACGGTAACCCCAGGAGGAAGAAGAAGAAGAAGACGAGGGAGGTGGAATTTAGGGTTTTTTTGGGTGCGAATAGGGGCTAGGAGAAGACGAGGTTCAGAGCCGAAAATTTATATGATTTTAAATTTTTTTTCTAAAGTAGAAATTTGTTTATTATTTGCATGTCCACCTGGAAGTCCATGTCATTAAAATGGGTTCATGTTCGACACATCAGTATTTAATAGACTTATTAAAGTTTTGTGTAACAGAATGGTCAACTTATAGGATTTCTGAAAGTTTGAGTATAAGTTGTAAATGTCTTACCAAATTGGTATAAACTTGAAAATAACCCCGAATTTTTATTATTATTTATAATTAGCCTAAAATAAAATCAGGAGACTAATGTGAAAATAATGACAACATAAATATAAAAAATAATGATGTAATGTTGTAAAAGCTTGTAACATAGAATTTGAAAGTCAAATATTGCGGCCTAGGTGGATGATATATTGCTTGCTACTCTCACCACAGCAATCACAATACAGTCAAATATTGCGGCCTATGGGTTGATCGGAATCTGGAGAAAGAATACACGAAGCTGTAGAAGAGGTTAAGAATTTGAAGAAAACAAGCTGTTCTAACCAAAAAAAAGAAGAAGTGAGTTTTGCTCATTAATTGGGATCACAGAGAACCTTCCCTATAATTCTGCAAAAAAAAAAAAAAAAAAAGAAGAAATTTGTAGCTCAAGTAGTTAAAGAGTATTGACGCTTCCACTCTCTCCTGATATCACTTGAGTTAAAAAATAATAATACATAATGCAAAAGTCAGTGAAAATGTTGAGGCACTAAAACAATCCCAAGTCTCAGAGGCTGACATGAGAAGAAGAGAGCAAAATGTAGCCAAAGACAACTTGCCGGCAAACCTCAGCTGCATAAAGCAAGAGTACTGTAAATGCCGGCAAGTCATCCTTGGCTGCAATCCAATCTCTTGTGCTTCATGTAAACACTCTGAGACTGCACAAAAGAATTAATGGCTACATATACAAACGATCTACATTTATTGAATTTTTTTCTCCCTCACATTCACAGATGTATCTCTGATATCGATATATCAATTGCAATGCATTTGCTTCTAATTATATAGGCAGAAATGGTGATGATAGTTTCACAGTACGGAAACCAGCTTTACAGTAAAGAAAAGAAAAAGAAAACACTTTGCAGCGTGGATATGATTATGCCTCCCAATCCCAAAGGCCATAATCAAATATTTTAATATTTTTTGCAACCTTTTTGCCTCATCTGAATAGCAGAAGAAACTCAGGCTCAGCACAAGATCATTGGGCCCAACTTCACATCCACTGCATCGAATAAAGAGACATAATAGGGATGGGCTAAAATATTTGATTGCTGTTCTCAGAATAGATTCTTAAACAAGGAAGGGGCCGGTGTAAGATGTTTGGAAGGATAAATTACTCACATACCAAGCATGGGAAGAAAATGGCACAACTTGCGTCACACAGATCGAATCATGGTAAACCTTGAGACCAATCTTTCTTCTAGATGTGCATTAAGTGAAATAAGTTGTGCAATGCTGAAGGGATCCATCCACTGGCCATTTGGTATTTTATCTTCTTGGAGGTTGTGGGAGCCGCCCGGCTGTACTGCGGTTTTTTTAAAAATAAAATCGTATAGCCGTACGGCTATACTACGGTTTTTTTAAAATAAAATAGTAAAGTCGGACGGCTATACTGTTTTAACACGTGCGCACAGAGACGCTAGGCGGGTTTTATTTTTATTTTTAAATTTTATAAACGGTATAGCCGTGCGGCTATACTATACTCGGTTTTTTATTTTCATTTTTTAAAAATAGTATTGCAAAGCGGCTTTACCGGGCTCTTTTTTTTTTTTTTTTTTTTTCCATAAATAGTATACCGGGCGGCTATACTCAGTTTTTATTTTTATTTTTTTTAAAAATTGTATAGCCGTTCGGCTCTACTGGGCATTTATTTGTAAATAAATAGTATAGCCGTTCGGCAATACGTGTTTTTATTTTTATTTTTAAAAATTAGTTTAGCTGGCTGCTGTACCAGCTTTTTTTAAAATATAATAAATAGTATAGCCGTGCAGCTATACTTGGTTTTTTCTTTTTTTTTTTTAAAAAAATAGTATAGCCGCGTGCCTTTACTAAGCTCTTTTTCTTTATAACTTTTTAAATAAGTAGTATAGCCGATCGGCTATACTCTTTATATATATACTGGGATCCTTTTCTTCGTTTAAATTTTCCCTCGATTTTCGTTTATCGATGACAATAGTTTAGAGCATTATCCATTAAGATTAGGTGATTACCTTAGTCTCTATTGTCCCTTTTGGATTTTTTTAATTTTCATAGGTATTACCCGTATAAAGAATTTAGCACTTTCACCTTTAATACTATATTATACACATACGCACTTATTTTTCAATAATAAATTCGTGTTCTGTACACATCTTAAAAACTTAGTAAAATTCACATTTAAAAAAAAATCAAACTTACAATACTCGTATTGTACACGTATGTATATATTTTTCATGTAAATACAAGTATTTTTTAAATAAAATTTTCAATAATACACACAAAATTCACGTATTATACACATAATTCTCACATATTTTTTAATAAATTAATTATATTAAGAAATTTAAATTAATTATATGAATTTTTTAGTATAGCCGATCGGATATACCTTGTAAATATAATGTATTTAAACTGTATAGTCACGTGGCTATACTACGGTTTTTTTTAAAAATAAAATAGTATAGCCGCGCGGCGATACTATGGTTTTTTTAAAATTATAAATTAGTATTGCAATGTGGCTACTCGGTTTTTTTTATTTATAAATAGTATGGCTTGGCGGCTGTACTGTGCTTTTTTTAAAAATTAAATTGTATAGCCGAGCGGCTATACCCCCTTTTTTTTTTGGTTAAATAGTATAGCCGCTCGGCTTTACGGGGCCCTTTTTTCTTTATAATTTTTTTTTAATAAATAAGTATACCTGATCGACTATACTCTTTATATATATACTGGGATTCTTTTTTTCTTTTAAATTTTCCCCCCTATTTTCGTTTATCGATGAAAGTAGTTTAGAGCATTATCCATTACGATTAGGCTATTACCTGAGTCTCTATTGTTCCTTTTGGATTTTTTAATTTTCCATAGTTATTACCTGTATAAAGAATTTAGCACTTTAACATTTAATACTATATTATACTCGTACGAACGTATTTTTCAATAATAGATCCTTGTTCTGTACTCGTACTCAAGTGTGGACAGCGGCGATGCCTCGATGTGGTGGTCTCGACCTCTGATAACTAAAACCTCAGAGGTGCAAAACAGAAAATGTTAATTAGTAGACGAAAACAAAGCATTAAGCATAATTTATATGCTGAAAGTCATAACAGGTTGAATCTATGAATGAGTCATTAATGTTTTTGTTTTGAGAGACCTTGGCAGTCTTGAAGGGTGAGCTAAAACAGTGATGATTTATTACACTTTGACAGAATAATCATAACAGGTTTTAATCGTAGTCTAGTTGGAAGCCTTATGTGTTAAGTTCATATGTGTGGTTGTAAAAGTCTTGGATGTTATATATCCAAGGTGCTTCGACAGTCCCTTATGAAGACAGTGGCTTGACTAAAGGAACAGAGAAGAGATGAGTTCTACATGGCCATTAAGTGATGACAATGAATTTCAATTGATTATTTGATCAAGTGGGAGAATGTAAGATGCTTTACTATCTTAAACCTACAAAAGTGATCTTCTAATCAATATAGAGTTACTAAGGAATCATTGTTTATCAGGAAATCGATTCTTATCTGATAAGGTAGCCTAAATTAAGTGTTTAAGATATACCTAAATGCTTAAGGATTCCTACTTCTATAAGGATTAAGATTCTACATATCTTATCACATGAAGGTTATCTCTAGGAGTTTCTTGATGGGCAAGACTCCTAGACAGATGCATATAAATATAGAGCTCCCTCTTAGAGCCGAGACATCCAAGCTTACAGAAATTCACCTCATCTAGAATCACTGCTATAAGGCTCAACTTCTAGAAGAAGATCTCTTTTGTTCTATGGTGCAGTGTAGTCGACATCATCATCATCTTGTTCATCATGTCTGAAACAAGTTAGTGTTTGACATGTTATATCTATATAGACTTACAACCCTTTCCCTTTGAAAGAATCTATTCTTGAGAAGAGCATTCATTTATATATTTGTGATAAGTGCCTTATTTCTTATATATTTAGATCATTTATATTTGGTTTTTGTAGGGGAAGTTGATTAAAAAGAGCCTTATTACTTTACTTTCCTTATTTTCAGCTTTTATGCGCTCTTAGAAGGTTTTTGACGGAAAATCAACTTTTTGGAAGAGTTTTAGCGTAAGGCCATCTTGAGAAGAAAGCTAATACATTGGATATCATTGTGTCAAATTTTCATAATTTAAGCCGATTGTTCCAAAATTGCAAGTCAAGATAGCCTAAGATGCAATCCCGTTAGAACTATTTGAATTTTACCTATTGGTGTGTGATATATGGTTGGAAATCTAAGAGATAAACTACGTGTCTCATATTTTTCCAGAATTTTATAGGAAGTGTAACAACGCCAAAGATTCCGTGCAAGTCAGCTGATGTGTGTCCTAATCAAAGAAGGATTCTTTCCTAGTTTGTTTCCATAATTGTTTAGGGTTTTGTTTGTTTTAGAAGAGTTTTTCCAGACCTTTTGAAATTAGAGTGTAGTTATTTTGCAGTGTAGTTATTTTGCACTATATAAGGCTAGCCTAGCTTTCTGATGGTTGGAGGCATATGTTTGGTTAGCTTTTTGCTAAACGCAAACGGCAACCATGGAAGCATGAAAGTTATATGTTCAGGATTGAGGGTTGGAAGGGTTGCATGACTGTGTCGAGCCAACCAATTTGCTACTGAGTTTCCTTCCTTCACGAATTGTTTTCATGAAACAATAATGTCATGCTCAACGGCTACATATGTGCTCCCAATTTAAGACTTTAGTGAACTAATTATATATTTGTATTCTCTTGACTTGAACGAACTGAACATTGAAAGTGCTTTCTAGAGTGCTTCTTCTAAAAACACTTGAATTTTTAATAAAAGTTACAACGTACTTCTAATAAAAGCACTTATAATAAGTAGAAGTGTTTCCTACATAACCCATATTTAACTAATTTGGAAAGCTGTTATAATGAACTAATAAAGTTTGAATATGATTCTGAAAGTGAACTTAGTTACCACTTGGGTCGATATATTATATTTATTTCTTTATCAAATCCATGCATGAATCCGTGGAGTCCAAACCTTATGACATGGCAGTTATAGAAAATAATTCCCAACTTCAGGTATATATATAAAATAGTAGGTTTTAGTTTGGAGAGGCGCTACAACCCTCATAGTTTTTTCCCTCTAGCTATCAACAGATATGGAGAAATCACTCAAGTTAACTTTCCTGGTTGTGCTCTTGGTTGTTGCCTCTTCTGGTAAAATACTTTTCCCAAATAATTTTACCAAGTAGCAACAACATACATGTATGTATGTATGTATGTATTCAAATTTTGCGTGTGTGTTTTTGTCTAATCTCTCAATTTTCAATAATACACACAAAATTCATGTATTATACACATAACTCTCACATATTATTGAATAAAAATAATATATATTAAAAAATTTTAATTAATTATATTAATTTTTTTATGACATAGTATAGCCACGCGGCTATACCTTCTAAATATAATGTATTTAAAGGCTATACTACGGTTTTTTTAAAAATAAAATAGTATCACTAGTAAAAAAAACCCCTTGCGCGACCAAATTTTGCGCGACGAAAAATTATTCGTCGCTCAAAGTTACTTTGCGCGACGAAACTTGAAACTTCGTCGCTCAAAGTCTTGCTCGACCAAATTTTGCGCGACGAAAAATAATTCGTCGCGCAAAGTCACTATGCGCGACAAACTTTTGCGCGACGACAATACATCGTCGCTCAAAGTCTTGCGCGACCAATTTTGCGCGACGAAAAATAATTCGTCGCTCAAAGTGACTTTGCGCGACAAAAAGTAAACTTCGTCGCGCAAAGTCCTTACAAAAATAAATAGAATAAAAAAATTATTTTTTAAAATCTTTGCATGACGTAATCCAAACATTTTGTCACCTAAACCAATTTATTTTTGTTTTTTATTTTGTATGCATAACACTTAAGAAATTAAACGGTATATATATTTATTAAGTAGCTTTAAACTTATTATTTTAGATCGGATCGGATTTTTATTAGAAAAATATATTATTGTTGTTCGGATTGTGTTTTTGTTAGAAAATATATATTTTAAATTGACGATCGAATTAGTTCATTGTATTCATATCGGGTCAAGGAGTGTAGCAGTAAAAAATCATCAAAATCGGAGTTAAAATAACCATTAAATCGTGATTTTTCATTACAACCATCGAAAAGTTTTGTCCCCTTACTTGATCTCTGAATGTTTATTTTTTCCGATTTTTGGCGTATATGATCTCGAAGTATAAACAAACAAGTTTGACGGTTGGATCGTTGAAACTAGTTTTTTTTTGTTCACTAACAATTAGGAGTTTATTTATACTTTCGTAAGTATAACATAAGATTTTGTGGTATCCACTAGTGTAAATATTTTAAATTGAAGATCAAATTCAGTCATTGTATTCATATAGGGTCAAGGAGTGTAGCTATAAAAAATCATCAAAATCGGAGTTAAAATAACCATTAAATCATGATTTTTCATTTATAACCGTCAAAATTTTTTGTCCCATTACTTGATCAATGAATGTTTATTTTTTTCGATTTTTGGCATATATGATCTCGAAGTATAAACAAACAAGTTTGACGGTTGGATCGTTGAAACTAGTTTCGTAGAATGTGTATGCCATCAAAACAATATATTCACTAACAATTAAGAGTTTATTTATATTTTCGTTAAATATAACATAAGATTTTGTGGTATCCACTAGTGTAAATATTTTAAATTGAAGATCAAATTCAGTCATTGTATTCACATAGGGTCAAGGAGTGTAGCTGTAAAAAATCATCAAAATCGGAGTTAAAATAACCGTTAAATCATGATTTTTCATTTATAACCGTCGAAAAGTTTTGTCCCGTTGCTTGATCTTTGAATGTTTATTTTTTCCGATTTTTGGCGTATATGATCTCGAAGTATAAAAAAACAAGTTTGACGGTTGGATCGTTGAAATTAGTTTCGTAGAATGCATATGCCATCAAAACAATATATTCACTAACAATTAAGAGTTTATTTATACTTTCGTTAAATATAACATAAGATTTTGTGGTATCCACTAGTGTAAATATTTTAAATTGAAGATCAAATTCAGTCATTGTATTCATATAGGGTCAAGGAGTGTAGCTGTAAAAAATCATCAAAATCGGAGTTAAAATAACCGTTAAATCATGATTTTTCATTTATAACCGTCGAAAAGTTTTGTCCCGTTACTTGATCAATGAATATTTATTTTTTCCGATTTTTGGCGTATATGATCTCGAAGTATAAAAAAATAAGTTTGACGGTTGGATCGTTGAAACTAGTTTCGTAGAATGCATATGCCATCAAAACAATATATTCACTAACAATTAAGAGTTTATTTATATTTTCGTTAAATATAACATAAGATTTTGTGGTATCCACTAGTGCAAATGTTTTAAATTGAAGATCAAATTCAGTCATTGTATTCATATAGGGTCAAGGAGTGTAGCTGTAAAAAAATCATCAAAATCGGAGTTAAAATAACCGTTAAATCGTGATTTTTCATTTATAACTATCGAAAAGTTTTGTCCCGTTACTAGATCTCTGAATGTTTGTTTTTTGCGATTTTTGGGGTATACGATCTTGAAGTATATACAAACAAGTCTTATGGTTGGATCGTTGAATGGTGTGTGTATATATATATATATATATATTTATATACATATATTTATTAAGTAGCTTTAAATTTATTTATTTTGTACGTATAACACTTAAGAAATTGAATAGTATATACATTTATTAAGTAGCTTTCACCCTAATTATATTTTAAATCATAAAATAATTTTTTTTATTTTTTATTATTCATAACAATTATTTTTATAAATATTGTGCTACGAACCAATTTTTCGTCTCTCAAAAGTTTGCGCGACCAACAGTTCATCGTGCAAAACTCAAAAAATTTGGGCGAGTACCAAAAATGGGACGCGGGTTTTTAAAATTAAAAAAAAAACTTTAGACTTTGCGCGACCAATACTTTTTGTCGCTCAAAACTTTGCGCGACCAATATATATTTTTCGTCGCGCAAAAATTTTGGGCGGGTATCAAAAATGGGACGCGGGAATTTTTTTATATAATTGTTTTAGACTTTGCGCGACCAATATGTATTTTTCGTCGCGCAAAAATTTAAAAATTTTGGCGGGTACCAAAAATGGGATGCGGGAATTTTTTTTTTAAAAAAATAATTTTTTTAGACTTTGCGCGACCAATATTCCTCTATTCGTCGCGCAAAACTTTGCGAGACCAATATGTTTCGTCGCGCAAAACTTTGCGCGACCAACCATATTTTCGTCGCGCAAAGTGATACGATTTTTAAAACTGAAATAACTCCTCCACCATTTTCTCAATTTCTTTCTCTACTCTTACCTCTCCTCTCTCTTTCCCTTTCCCCAAATCCCACCCTTTCTCTCACACTAACTCCTCTCACTTAATCTCTCATCTCTATCTTCACTATCTCTCACTCTCACTCACTCTCTCATCTATCTTTTCACTATCTCTCACTCTCTCATCTCTCTATCACTATCTTTTCTAATTCTCTCACACTCACTTCTCCCTCTCATTCTCACTCACTCTCAATCTTGCCAAAAGGTATATTCTCTCCAAATTTTAAATTTTTTTCATTAATATGTGTTTTTAGAGTTAGTTTTGAGTTTGTGTGGGGTTTGGGGTTGAGTAAAGGGGAGAGATTGGAGTTTGGGTTGGATTTGTGGTATAACAATTTTAGGGGAGATTGTGCATTCTTTTTGTTGTTGTTGTTGTTATTTGACTATATTTGTTTTTTTGTAGGGAATCATCGAGACTTTGACGGCTAAAGTTGAGGATTAGGAAGCTATCAAAACATATCCTCCGCCACTACCACCACAATACGCTTGTATTAGGATTTTATTATTGTACTTTGTTAATTTATATGTACATTTTGAATATATATTTATATTTATTGGATAATTTGATCACTATTTTTCATATGTAATTTTATTTTGAATATGTCAATTTAAATTAAAGTAATTAAGAAAAATCTTACAATTAAATTAAATTTAAAAAGTAAAAATTTGAAAAAATTAATATCAATTTAAATTAAAGTAATTTTAAAAAGAAATCATACAATTAAATTAAATTTAAAAAGTAAAAATTTGAAAAAATTCATACTAAAGAAAAAATATTTCGTAGCGCAAACTATTAAATTAGTTTATTTCAAATTAAAAAAATTTAAAACAAAAAATATTTCGTCGCGCAAATATTTGCGCGACGTTACTATTTGTCGCGTAAAACTCTAAAAATTTGGGCGGGTACCAAAAATTTGACGCGGGAATTTTTTTAAGACTTTGCGCGACCAATGTATTTCGTCGCGCAAACAGTTGCGCGACCAATGTACTTCGTCGCGCAAAACTTTGAGCGACCAATGTTTTTCGTCGCGCAAACCTTTGCGCGACCAATGTATTTCGTCGCGCAAAACTTTGCGCTACCAATGTATTTCGTCGCGCAAAACTTTGCGCGACCAATGTTTTTCGTCGCGCAAACCTTTGCGCGACCAATGTATTTCGTCGCGCAAAACTTTGCGCTACCAATATTTTTCGTCGCGCAAAGTTACTTTGCGTTCGTCGCGCAAAGTTACTTTGCGCGACCAATATTTTTTCGTCGCGCAAAGTAACTTTGCGCGACCAATGAAAAAACTTCGTCGCGCAAAGTCTTTCTTCACGATCTTTGCGCGACGGATTCTGCGCGACGAAGTTTTTGTGGCGCTGAAATTTGTGCGACCACAATTTATTTTGCGCGACGAAATTAACTTCGTCGCGCAAAGTGTAAAATGTAGTAGTGTATAGCCGGACGGCCATACTGTTTTTGACACGTGCGCACATAGGCGCGAGGCGGGTCCTCTTTTATTTTTTATTTTTTTTATTTTATAAATAGTATAGCCGCGCGGCTATACTCGGATTTAAAAAAAAAAACAAATAGTATAGCCACGCATCTGTACTGGGCTTTTTTTATTTAATTTTTTTAATCGAAAATATTATAGCTGCTCGGCTATATTTGGTTTTTATTTTTAATTTTTAAAATAGTATAGCCGCACGTCTGTACTGGGCTTTTTTTTTTCATTTTTTTAAAATAAAAAAGTATAGCCGGTATTGTATATGTTTGGGGTGGGGAGGTGTGGGGTGGAGAACAAAATTGTATATGTTTGGTTTGCTTTTTGCTAAACGCAAACGACAATCATGGAAGCATGAAAGTTATATGTGCAGGATTGAGGGTTGGACGTTGCATGACTGTGTCGAGCCAACCAATTTGCTACTGAGTTTCCTTCCTTCACGAATTGTTTTCATGAAACAACAATGTCATGCTCAACGGCTACATTTGTGCTCCCAGATCACTCCTGAACAACCTTGCAAGAAACTGCAATGCCCGAAAGACATATTTTGTTTGAACTTTTGCGCTTGCAATCTGGTTTCAATCTGGAGGCGTTCGGTTGAAAATTTTAAATTGAAGTACTGCCACTTGAGACTTTAGTTAACTAATTATATATTTGTATTCTTTTGACATGAACGAACTGAAAATTGAAAGTGATTTCTGGAGTGCTTCTTCTGGAAACACTTGAATTTTTAATAAAAGTTTCAACGTACTTCTAATAAAAGCGCTTATAAGTAGAAGTGTTTCCTACATAACAATTTAACTAATTTGGAAAGCTATCATTATTCAGCATAATGAACTAATAAAGTCTGAATATGATTCTGAAAGTGAACTTAGTTACCACTTGGGTCGATATATTATATTTATTTCTTTACCAAATCCATGCATGAATCCGTGGAGTCCAAACCTTAGTTTGGAGAGGCGCTACAACCCTCATAGTTTCTTCCCTCTAGCTATCAACAAATTGAACAGATATGAGAAATCACTCAGTTAACTTTCCTGGTTGTGCTCTTGGTTGTTGCCTCTTCTGGTAAATTACTTTTCCCAAATAATTTTACCAAGTAGCAACAATATACATGTATGTATGTATGTATGCAAATTTTATTTTATTTGGTGTGTTTTTATCTAATCTCAATTTTTACATGTATTGTTAGTAGTTTTGTATACAAGATATTTAGTTAATAACTGAAGGAAAATTTTGTGGTAGGGATACAATATGGAGCTTAAGCAAGGTATAAAGTAATTAGATTTCCCTGCAAATCATCATCGTCTGAATGCCCTGACCCAAATAGATGCCATTGCAGCCACACTCTCTGCATCTGTAAGCGAGAAAGACTACTGGACTTCTTTTCTCAAGCCTTCTCTACACACTCGTAAGCCTACAAAGACATTCCATAAGGAATATGTTAGACATTTGCAGGTGTCATAGCACCCAAAAAAAAATTCTTGAAATAATTGGGACTTCAGGAAACGCACAGAAGTCTTGGATGTGATCATAACTATTTGAATACCAACAATGTCATGATCAATGGCTGGGATGTCAATGAGTGTGTTGAGGGGGGCATATCCCACAGGAGAGATGTAAAGTCATGCGCCTTACTGAGCTTATAATTTCTCCACCAATTTCAATTAGTTTTGTGTTGAATGCTACAATTTTATCAACCACAAGGCTCTCACAAAAGGGAAATCACCGAAACACGTTATGATTTAACTCCTCCAGTTGCTGCAGACAGAAAACACAAGCAAAAATTTGCATTAGCATCACCAATTATAAAGTAATTAAATTCTTCTCACCCTCTCCAGTTGTAGGCATCGATCCTTGAATCTCAAATGAGAGAAAAGAGAGCAAACGTGAACCAAGGACAGCTTGCCAGAAGATTAACAAGTGGAGGCCATATGCTTTGGCAAGTCATCCTTGGCTCATATCTACTCTCCAATATCTCTTCATGCAAGACTCTTGAACAAATGGTATTTTTATTAATCTGAACCATTTCAGTTCATTTACATAATGCAGCATTGTCATCCTATTTATAGCCATAGACTGCATGCAAACAACTCGTACCTCAAAAATTAAAGGTATGATTCTATTCCATCGTGTGACTGTTAAAGCTCTTCCACTTTTGGAATATATTTGTACTTTTTTTATGGGAAGCTCATATTTTACACCATTTTCCTTCTATATATAGTTGGAAAGAAAAGAAGGGCGTTGACTTGTTCGGATTGAGTGCTTGAGTTGAGTGGGAGCCATGCATGCATGTAGTTGTGGCATGATAAGGCATCTCTGTCTCTGCAGAGGATAAGTTCGATTTTCTCTATTTCTTTATGTGGGTTTTCTACAAAGACACTACGCACAGTTGTGCCCCGAATCATATTCTATTTAAATCTTATTAAAGTGTTTGCTAAGGATTGTATTTTTTTTTTCATTATTTTCTTCTTTCTTCGGTAGGGTCATGATCGGGATACATGATGTTGTGATTAATTTTGCATGACCAGCAGCTTCCAAGTCACGTATTTTCTTAAGATGCTGCGTGAAGCAGGGTCACGGGACTCACACATAATCTTGAGCTTTCTAGAGACGACATTCAGGAGCATGAAACACTTAGAGTTGTTTACTTTTTACCCACAAATTAAGAATTCACAGCTGCCTAATATAATGTAGCTTTAAATGTATCTCCTTTACGACACGGTGCATAACCACTAACAATATGTAAGGTGATAACTCGTTTTTTGTGTGGTCAAGAGTATACATCTACACGAACACAATCTGACACAATTATATATGTGTAACACAAGATATATAACCCGTATATGTATCCAGTACAACATAAAATATTTAGAGAAAAAAAAAGTTTGACAATCCTGTCATCTTTATAATGAGAGTGAGTCAAACTTGGTGCACAAGTGCGCCTTAAAATGGTAAAAACTTGGTTTTCTTGTAGTGTTAATCAGATGCTATATTCTACATTTATTTACCAGCATGTCAACCATTACCAAATCTAATTTACAAGTGCGCTGACCCAGGTGATGAGATAGAGGTCGATCTGGAGATATATCACAGCATTGTATTTTTTGTTACAAATAAGGCATTCAAGTAATTTAAAGTGCAATTTGGATAGCATGGCAGTATGGCACCCAACATGCTCATGTTCCATCCGACTTTTTAGAGAGAATAGTAAATTGAGCTTAGACCCATAAAATTCATTTTAAATCACCTACAACCCTTTTTTTTAGTTTTCTATGTAAAATATCCAATTTTTTCAAATAATACCCGATGACTAGGATCAAACTAAGCAAGTTACCTAATATAACTTAAAATCTGATTTATTGTATTTTTCGAATCCCAAAACTACCTCTATTTATAAGTTATTGTGTTATGGGGGGTGTAACTAATGTAGGAACTAATTTAGAAACTTATTTGAAATTAAATATTAAATTCCACATTAGAGTATTAGTAATCTATTTTTGAATTAATGGTGTTTTCCTTCTATGAATTACAACTAGTAATCTATTTAAAGTATTAATAATTTAAATTCAATATTAAATTTAGGAATTAATGTTGTGTTCTTTTTATGAATTATACAATCAGTATTCTTTTTTATTATAATTTAATGAATAATAGTGTGCATTTTAATTATGTTGAAAAATAATTTGATAATCTATATATTGTTTTGTTTTTAAAACATTTTTTTTAATGAACCTATTTTTTCTCCAAATATTGTACCTATTATTTTTTTCTTTATTACTTGTTTTATAAACAATAATTTGATCATCTTTTTATTGTTTGTTTTATAAAAACAAATTTTTTTTTTAAATGAGCCTATTTTTTTTCTCAAAATAATGTACCTTTTTTTTTTCTCTAATAATATACCTTTTTTTTTTTTTTTTTTTTCTAATAATGTAGCTATTCTGTTTTATAAAAAATAATTTGATCATCTTTTTATTGTTTGTTTAATGAAAACAAATTTTTTTTAAATGAACTTATTTTTTTCTAGTATAATGAACAATTTACCTAGTATAATGAACTTATTTTTTTCTTCTAAGTAATGTACCTATTTTTAATTTATAAAAAATGTGCATAAATTTCAATTATACAACGTACCTATTTTCTATAAATTATTGTGTACCTATTTTTAATTTATGAAAAATATATGGAAATTTCAATTACAAAGTAATTGACCTATTTTTGTTAATTTTGTTTTGGTAAATAATTTACCTATATTTTTAAAGGTAGATATTTATATTTATATTTTTCATATGTACATTATTGGATATGTAATTTACATATTTTTTTTATTTGCAATTTTAAGGGGCCATATGTTAGAGGGAATGGCAACCAAAAGAAATGGGGTGATTGATATGCTATTAATAGGGAGTTTTAATTACAATTATGATAGTTAATGAAATGCTTGGAATAAATTATAAATAAAATATGAAGTTTGATGGCAAGGATGTAAAAACATAGGAATACTACGACCTCTTATATCCTACTAGTCATTTAAGTTTGAAATTGGGTTTTACACATAGATTTATAGAATGATGGGTATATGTTTAGGAAATAGAAATTGTAGGGACCTATATTGGACAAGCCCTAGAAAGAATAATGTGCAATTTCACTAAACTTTGTCAAATTTTTGGTCCTAACACTACAACATTTTACTATTTACGTGACGACGAAAAATTTGTCGCGCAAGATACATTTGAGCGACGGAAAAATATATTCGTCGCCCAAACTATCGAAAACGTGCGCGACCAAAAGTTTCATCGCGCAAGAATACTTAGCGCGACAAAAAACAAGGTCGTCGCGCAAAGTGAGGAAGAAAAACGCGGGTTTATTTTTTTGCTCCAAACACTTGCGCGACGACACATATTATCGCGAAAGAAAGCCTAGCGCGACGGTTGACCTTTTTGTGGCGTAAAGTTAGACAGAAAACAGTGGGTTTTTTTTTATTTGGTGGCAAACATTTGCACAACGACAAATGTCATCTCAAAAGACAACTTAGCGCGACGACAAGCTTTATTGTCGCGTAAGAAAAACATGGGATTTTTTATTTGGCGCCAAACACTTGCGCGACGGAAACTTATGTCGTCCCGTAAAATATGATGTTGGCACGTTCATGCGCGACGAAAATTTACTTTTGTGCAACGAAACCAATTTTTTGTCATGCAAAAGTGGGCTGTCGACACGTACTTGCGAGACGAAATGGACCATTTTTGCGACGAAAATGTGGATTTGTGCGCACGAAAAAAAAAGATTCGTCGCGCAAAATCCTTCTTCTTCATATCTGGATTCTGCCACTGCATAGGCAAAATGCAAAAAAAAAAAAAAAAAACCTCTGCCTCTGCCTTTGCTGGGAATTCAGTACTTTCATTGGGTAAGTATTTTTTGTCGTTAGTTTAAAAAGTATTAATGTAAATTCATATTAACGCTATTAATTTCGTTATCGTTAGGGATATTTGTAATAAGCGATTAGTGGAGAACGATTGAGAAGGTATTTTATTCGTTTTATATTTTAAAAATATTAAATTAATTACATTATGTTAAACTTAGTTTGTTATGTTTGTATTTTTTTTGTGAAATTATATTTATATTATGTTGTTAAGTTGTGCGTGACGTAGCACAATGTATTGTGATGTACGAAGTTAACTTTTATTTTTATTTTTAGTAACACTTAGTTTCCCGTTCGAGATTAGTTGGATTTTGTGCATGGATGCGTAAAGCATGACTGCGGTCCAATTAATTCTTGAATTGTCCCATTATTTGGACAATTTGGGAATGCATAGTCATGTCACGTAATGTATGACTACAGGATTAGGTTTCGATTGTGATGATTTCAGTGTCATCTCTGTACGTTCTTCAGGTGGTACGTAGGTATTTATACCTATGGTACACCTCAAGAACTGTATCGAGATACTGCCGAAATTCATCCACGTCGAGATACTGCAGATGTCAAACCTTATTAGAAGTTGTAAGGCGATGACGACTGCACAGAGTTCGCCTCCCCCGGCTCAGCCGTCATCTGCTGCCACTGCTCCAGCACTGATGGACCACTTGCCAATTGGTCCCAGGGTGTCCCAAGCGCCAGCGTCATCAGTGGCGCAACCCGTTAGCACTAGGCGTCATCACCGGCCCACCAGCACCACCAACACCACATCGAGTGACGTTACTGGTGCGTCGGGGTCACAACCAGGTACAGATTTCCTTCAACTGCAGTTGTTTTCTTTTTTAGTGGATATTTTATAGTTGAATTTGTTATTAATTTAATATTTCTTTGCAACCAAGAAGAACACCTAGGGGCCGTGTCGGCAGTTGAAAACGGCGAAGGTCACCCGGGTAACCAACAGTCGTATTAACATCGGATACGACGAGTGGCATCGGGCTACATCGACGCAGAGTTGCATAGCTCATTGGCCCACAACATTGGTCACGTCATTCGGACCCATTGCCCGATGCAATGGAAGTCTTGGAAGGTCATGCCTGACGAGATCAAGATGGAGGTGCGCGGACAGTTGTCGGTATGTATCCTACCTTTTAATTCTTTTTCCTTCAAACTTTATATATTTCTATTACTTAATGTATGTAATTAATTTATTGCAGATGAACTACAACTTAGAGGACCTTGACGACGAGTCATTGGCGTACGTCAACAGACTCTTTGCTGAGAGGTACAAGCAGTGGAAGAGCGACTTGCATCACCATTTCAGGCGTTTGATGATCTGTAGGTTGCTCTTCAGGAGGGTTGCCCGAAGGAGCTTAAGGGGCGGGAGGATAGTTGGGCATGGCTCTGCGCTCATTTTCAAGCGCTCGATTATGTGGTAATTTTTTAATATTAATTTCACAATTATTACATGTTTCTTTCTAATGTTTATTTAATTTTTTATATTTCATTTCAATTTCAATTAATATGTTTATTTTTTATATAACAGAATAAAGCCAAAGTCAATAAGGGCAATAGGAACAAGAAGACTCTTCTCCACCATTCAGGTTCCAGGCCATTTTCATATAGGATTGATGCACAGTGTCGGGTAATAATAAAATAGTTTATATTCTATTTTTTTCGTACTAACATTTTTCTTCTCTTATTCAATTCAGGGGGGGTCCAAATTCCCAGAGATAGACGTCTTTGGCGAGGTTTACGTTCGACCTAGGAATGAGTTGGCTGAGTCCCTTCATGTAAATATTCTTTAATTTTAATTATTATCTTACGCATTCAAGTTTCAGGGTTATTATATGAATGTTTTAATTTATATTTTATGTTATGTTAAACATATGACTATGGT
Source organism: Prunus mira (assembly GCA_020226265.1). Taxonomy (NCBI): domain Eukaryota; kingdom Viridiplantae; phylum Streptophyta; class Magnoliopsida; order Rosales; family Rosaceae; genus Prunus; species Prunus mira. Next base: position 43,445,032 of record CM035325.1, read on the forward strand.
GGAGAGGAGCCAGTTGGTTCTTTAAGAGTCCGTCTCCCAACTTCCTCCTGATACTCTGATCCAGTCTATGGATCCTCCACAGGATGCTGGGTTTCAAATCTTGACGGAGACGTTGGATCAGACTCTTGGGAGGAGGTCGGGGACATATTGTCGAGGGATGGGGAATGCCCGGCGGAAGGAACCTAGACCCCGTTTATCTTCGTAGTCAAACAGTCGGGTGACTGCTTTGATAGCAAAGGTGGTCGAGCTTCAGGGTTAGATGTCTGTGCTTCTGGAGTCCCTCGCGCGGTCCAACATTCCAGTCCCGCATTTTGATCCCTTGTCGACCTCCGAGCCCGTCCAAACCGAGCATGGCCACCAGATCTCTGCCCTTATGGACAATGTCCAGACCTCCGAGCCCCATCTGCCTGACGACCAAGTAGATTTTGGAACATTGTTTGATTAGTTTTTTACTTTCATAATTATATTTTAAACATTTCTCTTGTAGTATACATTTATATTATTTTATATAATTTTTTTGTTCTCTTCATTGCATTTTTTTTATTGCAATTTCATTTTATTACCCAAAAAAAAAAAAAACTAATTTAATTTTTTTTATTTAAAAAAAATGTAAAAATATATATTTAATTTTGTGCGACGAAACTTTTTTCGTCACGCAAATTCATATTTTACAAAATAAAAAAACGAAAACTAAATTTGAAATAAATATATTTTATTCTTGGGCGATGAAGACTCTGTTGGCGTGACTTGTGGATATTGACTTACTTTCCTTACACACCAAGAATTCCTATTATAATTGTAATTGATTTACTTTTATTCATGATTTCCTACTGTAAATAGATTTAGGAATTTATTATTTACTTGCCCATTCAGGTTTCGTTGTATTATAAATATGACCTCCTACAAGGAGAAGAATATACAGAAAATTTCCACAAACAAATATTCTCTCATAGTTTTCATATTGTAGCATGGTATCAGAGCGGTGATCTTGGAATTGCTGACTCTAGTTTCAAACCCCCGCCGATGCTTTGGGGATTGATGATTTTTTCAACCCTCATAGAGGTAGCACCACCGACTCCTTCTCTCATTCTCAACCAACCATCGTTGAGTTGAGTGCCCAGATGACTCTGCTCCTACAGATGAAGACTTTGACCCCGAACCCGATCCAGAATCAGGATCCTCTTTTGACGACCTCGACCCCGACCTCGACTATGATGACGATGACCCCGACCTCGACTCCGAAGACGACGCCGACCCCCACTCTGATGATGACCCCAACCCCGAATTTGTCTCTGATTCAGACCCTGATCCTGATTTCGACTCCGAATCCTGCCCCGACTCAGGCTCAGATTCCGATCCAAATTCCTACTCAACCTGTATCCTATGCATCTTCCGCTGCATAGATTATGACTTCTAGACTAAAGACCCCGACACATGGACCAGGTTGCGGATATTGTGGTGATCCGAGACACACTTGTGAGACTTGTTTTAAATCGCATGGCTACCCCAATTGGTGGGCTACTCTTACAGATCAAGGACAATGCAATATGACTAGTAATGGTACTGGTTATGGATTCCATACTTCCGTTAAGATTGATTCCAGGAGCTGGATAATTGATTTCGGTGCAACTGATCATATGACGTTTGATCCTGATGATTTTCTGAATACTACACAACCTCGACGATCCTGTATTGCTAATGTCAATGGTGTTACTTATCCTGTGACAGGGGCTGGCACTGTTGCACTCTCATCCTCTCTCACACTGTCTAATACTTTACTTGTTCCATCTTTATCTATTAAATTGTTGTCAGTTAGTCAGCTTACTGAACAATTGAATTGTTGTGTACTCATTTACCCGAGTTTTTGTTTGCTTCAGGATATTCACACTAAGGAGATTCTTGGTCGTGGTACTAAGAGAGGGGGGCTATATTATGTCGATGACTTCAGTCCCGGCGTGGCTAACAGTGTGACACATCCCTTTGATAGCAAACAAAAACAAATCTGGTTGTGGCACCGTCGATTGGGACATCTGTCTTTTAGTTATATGAAGCATCTTATACCAGATTTATTCTCAGGTTTCAAGGACTCCGACTTCACATGTGATACTTGTATTTTGGCCAAGAGTCACCGTGTGCCCTACCCGTTGAGTACGAACAAGTGTACTACTCCATTTACGTTAATTCACTCTGATGTCTGGGGACCTTCTCCTATCACTGCTCCTTCTGGTGTTCGATGGTTTGTCACATTCATCGATGATTGTACACGAATGACATGGCTTTATTTGCTGAAGAATAAAAACGAAGTGTTTTTCCGTTTTCAGTTCTTCCACAAACAGATGAAAACTCAGTTTAATGCTCAAATCCAGATTCTTCGCTCAGACAATGGTGGAGAATTTGTCAATCATGACTTTCAGACTTACTTCCAACAACATGGAATTATCCATGAGACGACTTGTCCTCAGACACCGCAACAAAATGGTGTTGCTGAACGAAAGAATCGACATCTTCTTGAAACCGCCCGAGCACTTCTGATTGGCGCTCATGTTCCTCGCCATCACTGGGATGATGCTATTGTCACTGCAGTTCATCTGATCAACCGCATGCCTTCTGGTGTACTGACCTTTAAAACTCCCTTATAGGTGCTTGCACAACACAGACCTCTGCCTTCTGTTTTGGTACTCACACATCGAATCTTTGGATGTGTGGCTTTCGTTCATCTCCACAAAAATCAACGTAGCAAACTTGATCCATATGCGCTTCATTGTGTTTTTGTGGGTTATACCACTCATCAGAAAGGCTACCGCTGTTATCACCCTCCTACCTAACGAACCTATGTCACTTTGGATGTGACCTTTCTGGAATCTGAGCTGTTCTTCCATGACCCATCATCCAATTCTACGCTTCAGGGGGAGATACGAAGTGAAGAGCAGAATTGGAGCAACTTGGAAAATAAAGAAATTCTCCTATGTACAGAAATGATTGATCATCCCGAGTCTGGAGCACGAGATTACTCTCTGTCGAAAAGCGACCAATCGCCCATTCATAGCGATCAATTACCTGACCCACATGATCCATGCGAAGATATTTCTGATCTGAGTCTCACACCTACAGACAATACAGAACAACAAGATGAAGACCCTCCTCTAACTCAACAGTACCAACAGACCAATCTCTTAAGAATATCCTTGAGGTAACTACTCCTACTAGACTTGTGCATTTAGATGATAAAACTATTGGATACCAATTACCTTTCAGGCGAAATCGTGGAAAGCCACCAAACCGTTATTCACCTGATATTGGCAAGACATCCAAGTATCCAATTGCAAATCATGTATCCACTGAGAAGCTGTCTGAACCACTCAAAGCTTTTGTGCATCAGTTGTCTGCTATCTATATTCCAACCAAGGTCTCTGAAGCATTGAAAGATCCTAAGTGGGTCCAAGCTATAAAAGAGGAGATGAAAGCCTTTGAGAAAAATCAGACTTGGACATTGGAGACTATACCCCGAGGAAAAAAGACTATCGGATGTAGATGAGTGTTTATTATAAAACACAATACAGATGGATCTATTGAGCGATACAAGGCAAGACTTGTGGCAAAAGGGTACATACAGACCTATGGTATAGACTATGAAGAAACCTTTGCTCCCGTTGCAAAGTTAAACACCGTCAGAGTCTTATTGTCCCTTGCAGCTAATTTGGATTGGCCACTACACCAGTTTGATGTAAAGAATGCTTTTCTACATGACGAACTCACGGAGGAGGTGTACATGGACATTCCTCCTGGATATAATACTACTCAGACTGGAACAGTTTGCAGGTTACGAAAAGCATTGTATGGATTGAAACAGTCACCACGTGCATGGTTTGGACTGTTCACCATGGCAATGAAGAGCAATGGTTTCAAACAGTGCAACTCAGATTATACTCTGTTCTTGAAACATCGAAAAGGGAAGGTAACATCATTAATAATCTATGTTGATGATATGATTATTACTAGGAATGATAAACAGGAAATATCACAGCTACAAGACTATCTGGCTACGGAGTTTGAGATGAAGGATCTAGGTGGACTCAAGTATTTCTTGGGAATTGAGGTGGCTCGATCGCAGCAAAGCATATTTCTCTCTCAAAGGAAATATGTCTTAGACTTGTTGATAGATACAGGAATGCTAGATTGTAAACCTGCGGACACTCCTATTGTTCAGAATCATCATCTTGGAGAATATCCGGATCAAGTTCCAACTAACAAAGAAAGATATACCAAAGGTTAGTGGGAAGATTGATCTATTTGTCACATACTCGACCAGACATTGCTTATGCGGTGAGCGTTGTCAGTCAATTTATGCACTTTCCAAGTGAAGACCACATGAATGCAGTTATTCGGATACTTAGATATTTGAAGTCTGCACCTGGAAAAGGACTTATGTTCTCAAAGCATGGTCATCTAAATATTGATGGTTATTCAGATGCAGATTGGGTAGGTAATGTAACAGATAGAAAATCCACATCGGGTTACTTCACATTCGTGGGAGGTAATTTGGTGACATGGAGAAGCAAGAAACAGAATGTAGTAGCTTTATCCAGTGCAGAAGCCGAGTTCAGAGGCATGACTAAAGGGATTTGTGAACTTCTTTGGTTAAGAAAGTTGCTTACTGAACTTGGGTATAAACCTACATCCACAATGAATCTATTTTGTGACAACAAGGTTGCTATAGCCATTGCACAAAATCCGGTTCAGCATGATCGTACTAAACATGTTGAGGTGGATCGACACTTCATCAAACAGAAGCTTGAGGCTAAAGTGTTTCAGTTTCCTTTAGTGAAATCCGAGGATCAATTGGCGGATATTTTGACAAAGGCGATTTCCAGTAAAGCATTCCACAATTCACTAGATCAGTTGGTCATTGGCGACATCTATGCACCAACGTGAGGGGGAGTGTTGGCGTGACTTGTGGATATTGACTTACTTTCCTTACACACCAAGAATTCCTATTATAATTGTGATTGATTTACTTTAATTCATGATTTCCTACTGTAAATAGATTTAGGAATTTATTATTTACTTGCCCATTCAGGTTTCGTTGTATTATAAGTATGACCTCTTACAAGGAGAAGAATATACAGAAAATTTCCACAAACAAATATTCTCTCATAGTTTTCATATTTTAGCAGACTCGTCTCGTGAAACAGAAATGCGCGACGACGACAATTTCGTCACGCAGCAAGAATCGTCGCACAAATGTTGGAGACACGAATGGCGCGACATGCTTTCGTCGCGCAAAGGTTTGTGAGACGAACAATTGTGTCGTCCCTAAACCTTTTGTGCAACGAAGGTTAATCGTCGCTCAGTTTTGCGCGACCAATTAAAACACTTGGTCGCGCAAAGTCTTTCTTCACGCTCTTTGTGCGACGGATTGTGCGCGACGAATTTTCTGTGGCCCTGAAATTTGTGCGACTAAAAATAACTTTGCACGACGAAGACTAAAAATAACTTTGCACGACGAAATGCTCTTTGTCGCGCAAATGTAAAATGTAGTAGTGAATACCAGATAAATGGTTATTTGATAAATCTACCTCTATCACAACTTTCAAATTTCCAATACCTTCCGAGAGAGGTCCGATTAGAGAATTGGATGATGAGTTTACATACAAGATACAGGCAAGACTCCAAAGAGTAGAAGGTATAGTGGAACTCAAAGAATTGGACTCTAGTGATAGACTTCTTGGAGATGTGACTAGATCACCCAAGCAGGAAGGTATAGAACCAAAGAGCTGATTACTAGCCAAATTTAAGTGGGCAAGGTTATCTAGTTGACAAAGTTGATATGGGATGTATCCTTGCAACATGTTATCATTCAAGTACAAACCTTGGAGATTCCTTAGCCGTCCCAGTGAAGTTGGAATTGATCCACTCAATTGATTGCCTCCCAGGGCTAAGATTACCAAGCTGCTAATGTTGCCAATACAAATGGGAATGTTACCCCTCATGCTGGAATTGTGTAAGTAAATATATTGAAGCGACGATGTAGAGCAATTCCGAAAGGAATTATCAAGTCTAGTATTTAACGGATTATATGCCAACTGTAGGAATTTCAAATTTGTAAGATTAGCCAAACAAGAGAGAGTGCTTGCTTCTGGAGTGGAAGTATCAAGCGTCAAATTATTCATTGCTAAGCTAAGTTCCTAAAGGTTTGTTAAGGCACAGAGCGTGCGTGAAATAAACGTTGTAAATGAGTTTTAGCCCAAATCTATCTTGGTGAGCATGGAGAGGTTGGGAATTACTCCGCTGAGGCCAGCTTCTGCAATATAGAGGACCTGTAGGTTTGGAAGCCAAAAGCCTATGTTTGCTGGGAGGCAACCCAATAGCTGATTAAAACTAAGCTGCATCACTCTTATTGTGGAGATATTGAAGATTGAGGATGGGATGAGGCCATTCAGATTATTACCACCGACTGTAAAAATCTCTAAATTTTGAAGATCACCGATCTTATCAGTATAGTGCCTGCAACAACCCTTGCATGTTTAACTTTGTGGCCTTAGCATTATTACTACCAATGTTTTAAAAGGCGAGGCGCTAGGGTGAGGCGTTTTATGCCTTATGAGGCGAGACGTAAGCCTCAAAGCATTGAAGCATAAGCCTTTCGGGTATTGAGTTATTATAATTACAAAAATATAAAACAGCTACTGAATGTATTGAATGCCACACTAGAATATAAATTAACCATCAAACTTGTTTTTTCAAAATTTCTCTTACTATTGCTCAATTCTTTACCATATATGCTTTTGGTTATATTATCTCTCTAAGTCTAGTGCCTTTCTACCTAGTTCGAATAGATAAAAGAGTAGATTATGGAGGTGGACTGAACTGATGGTGGAGGTGGGAGGCAGTTTCTGTTGGTCTGTTTGGGAACTTTGGCTTTTGGGAGAGGGAAGGAATAAATGGGTAAACTGGTTTCTTTTGAACAAAACGGTGCGTGTCTAATGTTCAAACTTAAAACTGAAACGCACAGCTTAACTAAAGGGAAACAAAACAACACAGCAAGTGCAAACGACGTCGTCCGGAATCAAAATTTTAAAATAAAGGAACTCTGTCTTCCTCGCGAGGCTTGCGCCTTTCACAGCGCATCTGCGTTTAGCGGCCGCCTCGACTTCAAGGCGTACGCCTTTCATGACATTAGCTAAACTGAGCTGCGCCTGAGGCGAATCACCGCTGCCTCGCTCCGAAGCGCGCCTCAACGCGTGCCTAGGCATGCCTTTGAAAACACTGATTACTACAACAATTTCATCATACATGGATTGATGTTATCTAATCTAACCCCATGTACTCATAATATTAATTAATACAAACAATATTTAAACGAAAAATCTCTATTATATTCATGTTTAACTATCTCCCTCATTTACTTAAATGCAGTCAGTGCAGGGCACTGCTCGGACTTGACTTGTGATAAAGGAACAATGGAGAAGAATGGAGCAAGGACTTGACTTAAAGGGAAAGACTTTCACCCAGTCCCAGTCCAAACTAGCTAATATCCTGTTCATTTGAAACTAATTTTTAATAACTTAAAAAGGAAAATAAATAGATAAATATATAATTTTTAATAACCAAGTAAGTAAGAAGCTTTGAATTTCTTTATCTTGACTTCTTGCTCCACATCTATATATTATTGTATTTTAAATAGAATAAGTGCACATGAATTAAATATACCAAAACATAACGGCATGGCTTCCTCTACATTGTCGACGACCCATTAATTGAAGCGCTGCTGAACAAGAGGACGGCATGGCTTCTTTCATATTTATCCTCTCTTCTGGTGATTCTGCACAGCAAGTAAGAGCTAATCTCATAATGGATGATAAGAAATCCTTCTTCCTCACATGATCATCATCTTCTTGCTCTGTTCCAATACCAAGCAAATTGGCATCCATAACTTCATCTATCTTTCCATCTGGTAATACTAGTGAGTCTGCAACCCAATGCTTTAAATTCATTTCCCCAACAAACATCTCATCCGTTGCCTTCTAGTGAATGTTTCCATCACTACAATTCCAAACTGTACACGTCCCCACTTGTTGAAACTATTCCTTGAGATTGTTGCTTGAGAGATCAAGGGTGCTCAGCTGTGACATGTTTCCGAGGTACTTCCATGATATGATCCCGCTGAGGTTTTTGGAGGGGAGCATTATTTCTATGATGGGCTGGCGTGAACAGTTGGATTGATGATCTTGTTGTTGATGAAGCCAAGATAGATTGAAACCTGCTACTGATTTGAAAGCCATAAAGATATGTTCTTGGTGTGTGCCCTTGCATGTAGATTCTGCTATTGCAATCAGCACCAGAAGAACCAAAAACCTCAACAAGATTCTCATTTTCTTTTTCTGCAACTGGGTTTCAGTTCTCAAACTCTGCTTCCTGTTTTGTGTCCATGAGAGAGAGAGAGAGAGAGAGAGAGAGAGAGAGTGAGTAGTGAATGAAATGGAGGAGGGATGGAGAAAACAGAGGCAGGCACTAGTCAATGTTATGGGTTTAATTGGTGGAGCAAGTGAAGTGGGAGACATTTTTTTTTTTGGACGAAAGTGAAGTGGGAGATTAAGGCGTTAAGTTTAATGGGAAAATCTAACGGCCGAAGGAAGAGTAACAGTTGGAGGACAACAGAAGTTGGACAGGTTTGGTTGACTAGCTGCTCTGACTCACTCAAGGTTCTTAAATTTCACCGGTGACTGATGCGGTGATTGCGAAAGTTCTTTCAATTTTTTCCCGCAATGAAGAAATTCCACATGGCTTATTAGTTTCAAAATTACAAGGTTTACATGTGAACCAAAAACATCTTGCTTTTTTTTTTTTTTTTGGGTGGTAATTTCAGTCATTTTTTGTATTGGTTGGATAGATTTAGGCCCAGCCAGAGATGAATGACCTTATTGGGGCTTTAAATTAATTAGCAGGGGAGGGACCCTGGTCAAAAGAAAAAAGACCTTCCCACCTGGGGACCCAAATTTTTCAGAAATTAATTAAAATTTATGGGTTTGCAGCAAATGATAGTTTTCTATTTAGAGTTTAGTCTAGCAGAAAAGAGTATTGACTTACAAATCAATGTTTTTCAGGTGGGGGAAGCGGATTGGTGGGTGCTAGCTAATTACTGTTTGAAACTGAGAGGGGCAGACAGACAGAGGTGCAGTTGTGAAGATAAATTGTCAAGCGTTCTCCTGTATTGGGCTTCTTGACATTTCCAAGTTTCTGATTTAGAGCTTCTTGTCAAAGATTGGGCACTCTAATTTCTGCTGATATGGAAAATAGAGATGACAAGACAATTATTCTGCATAATTTAGAACATTTTGAAATGTGTTGTTCCTTGTTTACAATTTTTGCTTGTTGACTTCACTGAATATGTGCTGATATGGAAAGGAAAATGTGTGTTTCTTTCTTTTGGGTAAACTGCTGTGGTGTTTTGGCTTTATTAAAAAGATATTTGAATCCAATATGCAATGTTGAATGAATACCAGCCCCATTGAATCCATGGCTATAAACCTGCAGCAAATCACATTTACATCATGATCAAAGATGAACTTCAATCAGAAAGAAATAATGCCCTCCTACTACATTGACCTTTGACTAAAAACCCTTACAGTCATATCCACCTCTGACCTCAGTCAAAGAGGTTCTCTCCTCTCTAGGAGTAATGGCAAGTATGAACCTGCTGCTAATATGAAAGGCTTCCACTCAGCTCTTCAGTCCAAACCATCTGGTATAATAATACCAGTTCATCAGAAAGAAATAATGCCCTACTACATTGACCTTGGAATTAGACTTTTAAGGGGTAGAGTGCAATTAATCAAACTTTTAGTTATTGCTCTGCAGTCTGCAATTCTGCATCAAATAAATTCCAATGGATTTGGAAAGAGGGCAAGCAAACTTGATCCACTGGTCACCACCACCTACATACATGACTGGAGTCCACATGGTCAAATTTACCTGCCCTGCCTACGTGATCTTTGGCTCAGTACAGCTAGGTGTTTTCTTCTTTGTGTGAATAAAATACATTAAATTTGAATCAATTTGGAGGTTTAGTTTAACATATGCATATAAGGCATCACCTAATCCACAAAATTCCAAACCAAACCCTCCATGGAATGACAGCGCATTTGGATTGGAACTATGAAAAAAAAACCAACCCACATTTGGGAATATTCTAAACATCCCTCTCCAACCAATTTTTATTTTAAACATTTGGGAAAATCTTGCTTCGTTGGTGACTCTTAATTCGAAGTTAGACAAGATACATAGATTTTTATTTTTTATTTTTTATTTTTAAATGAGAACCAGATACATAGTTAAGGTAGGTGGATTGGTTTGTCTACACAAATTCAGTTAAGTATTTTGCTTTGTTGGGCTTAGCCCGTCATATATATATATATATAACGTGTGTATGATTTGGGAGCTTCTATAGTAAGTGGAAAGTTATAAGGGGTGTTTTTGAGGGGTATGTAAGAGCCGTTGGATTTCATCCAACGGTGAGTTTTTAAAAGAGGGTGCATGTAGAATTGGGTTGAAATCTAACCCGTTAGAAACCCAACTTCAGTTGAAGATCTTCCCCTCTTTCCCTCTCTGTGAAAAACTCAAGAACACAATCCTCTCTTTTTGAATGTAAAGCAAACCCACAATTAGAAGGATCCAAATCTCCCAAACCTTATAGTCACTCGATTGTCATTAGCTCCTTGGGAGGCCTGCGATCTATGGTATCCTCAGTATTACAAAGAATGGCTCTTACCTAGCTGTTGCCCTGTTTTGATTCTATGGGTCAAGTGAAAACCCCTTCTCTTTTTCATTCAGCTGACAAGATTCCAGATGAAAGCAAAGTAGCATATCTCTTTTTGTAGCTAGACGCCGCAGCAGCAGTTGTTCCTCGATTTTGGTAGAGATGGAGTCTCAAATACCAAAGAGTCTTCTCTAATGTCCACTACATTCTCTCAAGCTGACTGACTTCAGAGCTCCCGATTGATTTTGAGAGGTAAGTTCACTTGCTGGATTGATTTTATTGGGTTTGGTTTATTTTTTGTGAGGGTGGGAAATTCGTCATTTGTGGCATCAATAATGCGTCATTTTTGGAATCAATAATGTGTCATTTCCTTATGAATATTCAATATACTTAGTTGATTGTTTTTGGTGGGGGTGGAAAATTATGAAATGTAGGTAAAAGATCCTAAACTTAGGCTTAATGACATTAGGAGTAAGCATTTGGAGAGGATATTGGATGAAGTTCTGTAATTGGTGGTTTGAATTACATTTGTGTTCTTAGTTGAACATGTTGGTTCTAATGTTATTTTTTCCAGATTATTTCACAAGAGATGACGTAACTATTATTAAATTTTGCTTGCGTTTTGTGTAATCGGAAGTTAGGCTATGCGTATTTTGTGTCAATTTGGGCAATGTTTTGTGTAAGTGGAATGCATTGATATGTTGTGATGCAGTAATGACTGATTAATGAATTAATATTTGCTATGCAGTAATATAGAAGTGGATCAATAATATACGTAGATAAAATGTCTGGGGGCTCAGAGAGTGATGAATGTGCAACAGCTAATGGGAGGGTTTATATTCCTGAAGTAAGAAATGAGGAAACACCAGCAGTTGGGATGAAGTTCGACTCGCTTGACCTCGTTTACAATTTCTATAATAGATATGCATTCTTGGCTGGCTTTGGTATTCGACTTCATTCCAGCTTTTGGGGGAAAAATAAGAAAGAGATTTTGAGGAAAGAATTTGTATGTTGCAAACAAGGTGCATACAGGAGAGATGAAACTCGGGAGAGAAAAAGACAACGGGGAATAAGTAGATGCAATTGCAAAGCTAAGATTGTGGTTGTGAAGACAAATGGGAGCAAGAAGTATACCATCTCTCTTTTTGCAGAGGGACACAATCATAAGATGACACCCTCAGAAAGAATGCATTTATTGAGATCACACCGTCATATTTCAGATTCTACAAAAGTACTCACAAAACAGTTGGGTTCAGTTAATATTCCCATTCATCAGAAGGTAAGTATTTTCAAGGTGCAATCCGGAGGAATGGATAAAATCGGTTTTATCAAAAAAGATATCTACAATCTTGAATGTAGTGTGAATGGGAAGTTGAGGAACCACGATGTTGAACTAGTGACCGAGTATTTTATGGCTGAACAGAAAAAAAAATGAGGCTTTTTATTTCAAGATTGAGGGAGATGGCCATGACAGGTTTAGTCGATGTTTTTGGGCAGATGCAACTTCTAGACGGGCGTATGGGTTTTGTGGAGATGTTGTTGTATTCGATACCACATTCAACACGAATCGATACGACTTGACATTTGCACCAATGTTGGGAGTTAATAACCATGGTCAGACAATTGTCTTAGCATGCGCATTTTTGAGCAAGGAAACGACTGAGTCGTTTGTTTGGATGTTTGAGGAGTTTAAGAAAGCCATGCCAGGTGGCGAACCTAAAATGATCATTACAGATCAAGATGCGGCAATGGCCATAGCGATTTCAATAGCCTTCCCGACTACATTTCATCGACTTTGCATATGGCACATCACATCAAAGTTCTCTGTTAAGTTACCACATTCTGCTTATAAGGAGTATTGGCGTGAATTTCAGAAAGCCATATGGGATACTGACAATAAGGATGAGTTTGATGCAAAATGGAATATTGTGGTTACAAAGGCTGGTTTGACTGACCATCCATGGCTAAGTTCAATGTTTGATTTAAGGGAATCTTGGGTTCCAGCCTACGCACGACAATTTTTTGCCGCTGGAATGTCAAGCAGCCAAAGAGCAGAAGGTTCTCATGGTTTTTTCAAGCAATACATATCAAGGAGAAATTCGTTGATGGATTTCATAATACGATTTGAGAGGGCACTTTCTCATCAACGTGAAAAAGAGTTAGTTGCTGATCACGTAGATGCATTTGAAGTGGCTCAATGTATTCTACTGATGCCAATGAACAAACAAATGGCTACCTTGTACACAAGGACAATGTTTCAAAAGTTTGAGCAAGAACTAATACAAAGTACAGCATGTTTCCTAGAGCTCAAAACAGAGGATGCTTCTAAAGTTGTCTTTAACGTGAGTGAAAGGAAAAATTGGGAAACAAGAGTGGCAGAAGTCGTATATGTCAAAGATTCTGACCACGCATCGTGTAGCTGCAAAAGATTTGAATTTGTTGGAATTATTTGCAAGCACATCCTAGCATTGTTCAGAAGGGACCAGATTGAATATATGCTCGATAAATATATTTTGAAGAGGTGGAAGAAAACTGCAAAATCTGGATTGGTGTCAGATGCAAATGGCAACGAAATTAAAGACTGTGCAGATCCTGGTCTTTTAATAAAGCGGTGTACAATGTCTCGACTTGCTTCAGATGTGGTTGAGGATGCATTAATGAGTGAAGAAGGATGTGAGCTACTGTCAGAGACTCTAAAACGTTTGCAGGTGAAGTTGAAGTTGTTGAAGGATGGACCAAGTAATAACGAAGTTGGAGGGTCCAGCTCTCAAACACAATATATGAAAGACCCTAAGAGAGTGAGGTGCAAAGGAAGGTCGAAAGGAGTAACGGGAGCAAAGGAAAAGGCAATGAAGCGAGGGATTAGACACTGTCGAGAGTGTGGACACATTGGTCATGATAGAAGACAATGCCCAAGAAATTTGAACACACCGTAAGATGCTAACACTATTTATAATAACATCTAAAATTTGAATAGGGAAATTTTTTATGTGCTTGTGTTTGATGTTTATGCAGGACATCACCGTCGAACAATGACGAATCAACTCCAATAGATCGTAGTGACCCATTATTCGACGAATTTGACAGGATGCACGGACCAACTGAATGATTTATGTTTCTATTAGACGAAATCTGGTTGTTATGAAGATTAATGATCAGGTGAAGTTTTATAGATTCAGTTTTTTATTATTATTGTTTTTTTGTTCATGTCCACCGATGAGGTCTTACTATGTCCACTGGTAATTGAAAAGAAAATTTGCTTGGTTTCATTCTTGCATGAAATTTTGACACATGTTAATTTTACGTCTTCTCCCTATTTAGAAATTTTCATAGACATTTGATAAAGTATGAAATTTTGAGTTATGTGAAGAAGCAATGACTTTTACCATGTAAAATGGGTAGTTTAGGGTGAATTATGTTTTAACAGAGATTCATTGATTATATCACAGGCTAATGCAGCATTTCCAGCAGCCAGCTGTTGTTTCCATTACCAGTAATGATTTCCAGCAGTACCCACTTTTTCCGACTGGTTATTAGGGGCACGATTTTGTAAACATTTGTAACTGAAGGATACTTGAAGCACTTTGTTGGAACAGAGCGAATAGAAAGCAGCGTGTAAAAAAGAAAAAGTACATTGCAGCTAATTACATTTCGAACGGTTGGAGAATATTAAAGGGTACACTAACTTACATAACTACTCATAATTCCACACACAAAAGAAAATTTGATTGCAAAACATATTATGTGCTCCCTCTTAGCAATACCACGATCTCCCCAACCAACTGAACAACGGTAGCCACAATCACTCGGTCGTATTGGTCAGCTTCTTCTTAGCAGGTCTCACATGCTTATGGTCACTCATGTCCCTAGTGATATAGACGAAATAAATCTTCAGCAATATTTGGAATTTTATTATATATAAATAAACCATAAACCATTCACTAAACAATGTATAGCACATGTTATGTTACTTATGACTCACGTGTCAGTTTTTTTTTAGAAAAAGTACGCCAGCTCTTTAATGTGAATGGACATGATAATGAGACTTCACTGATTCCCAGCTTGCTGTGATATTCACTGCTTATTGAATAATATTTCGATATTTGCAAAATATAATGTTAGACAGAAGGAACACATGATGACTTGCAATACATAGTCCCAATAATTATATATGAAGCAAATGAAACTGATATTTGTGTTTTATTGAAATGAAAATGACATTAAGGGAATATACTTCTAATTTGTGCAATACCACGATCACCCTTAACCAACTGAACAGCGGTAGCCGCAATCACTTAGTCGTATCGGTAGGCTTCTTCCGAGCAGCTTTGACGTGCTTATGCTCATTCATGTCACCACCATCGTCTAGTATCTCTCTCACAGCATCAGGGGACACATAGTTCCAATCATAACTTGTATGAGTAGTTGCCGCAAATGCTCGAAATTTGTCGAATCCTTCGTTGAATGCCAACTTCAGTTCACTATGGTGCTCTTCGCATCGCATATGGTTCATCAAACAACCTTTAATTTCATCATTCATTACTGTATCCAACTCCTCAGCTTTCAGCTTCCTTTTATGACTCAGCTTCAAGTACTTGTTCTTTTGGGAGAACGCTTTGTTCACTCTAATGTTAAGATTAGCCAAAATTCCCTCGTCTTCAACACATTTCTCGTGCCATGAATTGATCAGTCTTGAATTATAATCCAGCTTGCCACTGACTGCATGTATTGCCTCTAATGGATCATCGGAGTCCCCCTCACTCCCAAATGATGTTGAAAAAGGAAGGGGTCGGTGAGTACAATGTGGAAATAGAACCTGCGACTCCAATTTGTCATCTTCGATTGTGTTGTTGGCGCCTGAAGAGGTTGACATGCTTGAATAATCCTCTTTGTTTTGGGAGGATGAGGATTGCATATGCAATTTCGTTTGAGAAAGGGAACATAGGTTTATAGACCAACATACCAAAGCTTGTGTGTAGTCAACATATGTACTTTTTTTCAATTTTTAAAAAAAGAGGTGTCAGGTTTTGCTTTTCAAGCATGTCAACCTCACACTCTCCTTACACCACTGATAGTGGTTGAAAGAAACTCAATGGAAGTGACATCTAGTTAGTGAACTCAACCAAACTAGTTAGGATTAAACTTAGATTGTATCAGACCAAAAAATAATTTATACATTGTCAACCAAATATTTTTTGGCGGGAACCCTTTTATTGGTATTACTATCACCCTTTTTCATATAAATTCTCCTTCCACACAAGACTCACTCCTCCACCGAATCTGTCTCCATCTACTGAAACTCTCTCCTCCATAGAAACTCACTCCCCCCATAGAATGGATTTACTAACCAAGTTTGATGTGAGCATAATAAACACCCCTCCAAACAAAGACCGCCTTCGAAACGCAAGTGAGTCACCAGACAAGCAATGTCACATTCCTAGACAGAATGACCATTTTGTTGGAAGTTTTGAGTCTGAAAGAGTTCTTGGGTTTTTGGAAGGAGAGGCATCTTCAACTTGGTGATGAAATCCAAAGGGCAAGGGCACGTTTGGAATTTGTTGAAGGCCAAATTGAAGATGACAAAAGGCAGGCCAATCTGGATAGGGCGAAGTTGCAGCGCATGAAGCGTAGACACAAACGACTTCGGAGTGTAGCTGTTCAAAAATACAAGAATTCATCTAATGCAGTGGAGTCAAAGAAGCGTGTGATGCAAGCTGGATTCGACTACTTCCGATCCTATGCAAAACTCGTCGTACCCGGGTTTGATTGGTCATCTATTACCGTTTTCGACGTTAACAACTATACTCAGCAAGGGAAGTAACCATTTTGGTTCTCGTGTTTGAGCAGAGGCAAATCAGTGGAATTGGAATTTTCGTTAAACTCTGCTTCAAACCTATTTTGATGCTTACTACTATGGAAGATTTCAACCTTAATATTTTGATGTCTTTAATTACGATAACATAAGATGCAAAGAGCCCATCTACTTCAGTCATATGTTGCTGCCATGTGCATTTTTTTTTTATCACGTATCAGATTTGGACATGGTTGCATCATATGCAATGTTGCCTTTATTTATTATATGTTAGGACAAGGTTTATGGAAAAGCATTTGTGAGTGCGTTTGTGACAAGGTTATGGAATTATTATGTATCATTTATATATTGTTTTTTGTACTGGTTCATCTCCTACTATTTCTTTCTTTCTTTATATTATATGTTTGTGGAATCCCTCTCAAAGTTAACATATACTGTGAAAAAAATGCAGACTGAATATATAATCACTCATATAGACTACGACAAATATTCACTAATATTTTAAAATTGCTTCACTTGTGTGAGGTTTTTCAGAAAAAGTATGGCATTATTTTATGTGATTGGACATGATAGAAAATATATTACTGATTCCCAATGCGGCGTCATATGGACAACTTATTGAATACCTATGACGTGTTAAAAACTCTAGGTGCAGTTGCATGTGGACAACTTATTGAATACCTCTGACGTGTTCAAAACTCTAGGTGCAGTTGCATGCGGACAACTTATTGAATACTTCTGACGTGTTGAAAGCTCTAGGCGTAGTTGCAATGATGGCTTCAAAGCATGTGCAATTATTATATATGTACATTATTATAAGCCACATATTATTTTATATAGGGAAACTAATTCTTGTATTATTACAAATTATATAACGAATATTAAGGAAATATACTTGTTAAAGTGAATTAGGGTTAAGAGGAAAGTGAGTTATGTAAAAATAATTTGAATTTTTTAATTGCGAAACGGATGATTTATCGGTTCCCCTAGTTTTATAACGTCACAAGGAGGCCGGAGTAATTTTCGGGGCATTTTTAGGATTTTCCTACTATTTATTACCTATTTTCAAAGATTTTTGCACTAAAAAAGCAAAAATAATTGCCAGAGGACACCTGGCGCGATCTCAGCCCGTCACCTTTCACCACTTGCACGAGTGTACGTCAATCAACATGGCCACATCCTCGCCTTTTACCCTAAATTATTATTTTATTACTTTTCCTTAGAAAATTCATAACTAAATACACAAAATTAGAGAAATGATCCGAAAATTGCTACGAACTCATTGACACTCCATCTCCCTTGCTGAATTCTCCGATTCATTATTACATTTTAAAAAATTATTAACATTAACGGGAGATGCTTGTTGAAGTAGGTTATTGAAGTTTAAGTTAACAAACATATATACTTAGGGTTAAGAGGAAAGTGAGTTATGTAAAAATAATTTGGATTTTTTAATTGCGAAACGGATGATTTATAGGTTCCCCTAGTTTTATAACGTCACAAGGAGGCCGGAATAATTTTCGGGGCATTTTTAGGATTTTCTACTATTTATTACCTATTTTCAAGATTTTTGCACTAAAAAAGCCAAAATAATTGCAAGAGGACACCTGGCGCGATCTCAGCCGTCACCTTTCACCACTTGCACAAGTGTACGTCAGTCAACATGGCCACCTCCTAGCATTTTACCCTAAATTATTATTTTATTACTTTTTCTTGGAAAATTCATAACTAAATACACAAAAATCCCAATAATGTTCCGAAAATTGCTACGAACTTATTGAGATTTCAGCTTCCTACTGAATTCCCTGTTTCATGGTTATGCTACATTAGTATTTTATTATTATTTATCCTAAATTAATTGAATTATTATGATATTACTTTTTAGGCTGTCCATTTGTTAATTATATTTACTCCAACTTTTTTATTAATTTTTATTTTCCGTGCGAATAGGCCATTTCTGGTGCTAATCGGTTTCTCTCTTCTTAATTTGTAATTTTTTAATTTTTTAGGTTGAAGGGATGTTTTGAAAAATAAAATGGAAATATACAAGTCATCCATTGTACAACATCAGGAAAAAATTATTCAACGTCATTCACTCCATATAAGTTTTGCTTAAGAAACGTGTAACCAAATCATTTGGGATATGCTAAGTGGGAAAATGTCATTCCCAAGCACTGGTGAAAAGACACCTATTTACTCCATGCATGACCTTTCGTTTACCAAATATGAAGATTGCAGTTGTGCAAAATATCTGTGTCAGTAAAATGTCATTCCTAGCCGTCTATGATGTCAGTAATAATTCCGCTATATAATATATATTATACATTTATATATAAAACGGTTTATGACAGCACAAACACCAGACAAAATAGATTAAAACCCAACATTTAGACAACATTGTACAACGTAGCCAGCAACCTAGAACTGAAGAGAAGCAAGACCACAATGCATAAAAATCGTAAAAACATACTACAACTAATTAAAAGGGTATGGATTCACTCGCACAACATACGCACGCATCACCTTGAACCAAAAAATACTCTCACGGTGCCATTTGCATCGATTGCAACAAGTCCAGAAGGCAGGATTTATCTTTTCTTCACTAGGCCAGCCTTGAATAACAAAATACCATTCATTGTTGTTACAAGCGCTGCAGTGATTGAACTTAATCTTCCCATAGTCAAACATATCTAGGATATGTCTTGCAACTATTGGTCCGCTTAATCTTCGTGTCAAAGCATCCCTGGTTCCTTTCATATCAATGTTGTTACGTTGATTCAAAGAACACAAGAATTCTAATGCATCCTCTTTTGACTGACCAATTCCGGACATACCAAGTAGTCCAACTACATATGCCGCTTCCATATGGCCTGCCGTGGCTGCAATGCGCATCCCATACAACGCTTCCACGTTACCCTGCCTGAAAAAAACTTCGAATGCTTCTCTAAATATCGACTCAGGGTTATCGCAAGCCCTGCATTGTTGCAAGAAATGCTGGACCGCAGGTCTGGCACGGTACCACCTAGGATGGTCTGGGTACTTTGCCATTGAAATGGTGTTACACACTTGTGTACTGTTTGCCAAAGTGTGGAACAATGGGCACACAGATGCCATACGGAAGAGATCTTCTGATGATTGGGTTGCCACGTATAACATCACTTTAAACCAAGCTAACTCCGGGATGAAGGCTTGGGGCATATCCAAATGGAGATGCTTCCTTCTCTTTCCTTCGACTGTAGTGAAATGTTTCGAATTCATTGAAATGTTTTTGGAATGGACCAATTTGAGGAGTGGCAGAGGGGAGAAATGAGAATATTTGGGGTACACGTTTTGTTGTAGCGTCTGTTTATAGTGTTTTGAAAAGGTGTTTTTAGTTGGGGTTTTTCCAAGTTGACCGTTTTTAAAGAAACTGAACCCAACACCCTAAAACTGAAGACAAAAGAAGGGAAAACGTCATAACATTGCATAGAGAGTCAGACAGTCAAAAAGTCAATTAATAACCTATTTGCATAGCCATTTTTGGGATTTTCCCGCTATCAAATTCATTGATACAAATGTGATGGATTACTGACTAGTGACAGAAGGTCCCATCATATACTTTTTCATTTTCCCACACCCAACTACCCCTAGTAATGTTATTAAAATGGAACCAATAATGATGGATTCTTATTCAACTAGTTGCCTTAATGAAATATAAATAAAATAATAAATTTCAAGCTGTGTCCCCTCAATTTTCAGATTAATATTTGGTAGTGAAATATTATATTGCTTTTCGGGGTAAAAGATGTCACAATTCTGACGGTACAGGTGTCCAGATCGTGACCAACCCACCCACACACAGAAAAGAAGGATATAATTCAATTTGGGCAGAGATGAGAGAGAGCTGAGTGAGAAGTTTAGGGTTATGAGTGAAGGGTATGACTGAGAACTATGAGTGAGAAGGTATGAGTCCGAAGAGGTTTCAGTGAGAAGATCTGAGTGAGAAGAGGTACAACTGAGAAGATTCAACATGTCTTCGTCTTCATCTCCCGCTCAAACAAAGAGGTGTCAGTATTGTGGAGCTACAATGGTGCTTCGGATTTCAAAATCAGACAAAAATCGAGGGAAGTCATTTTGGAAGTGTCTAACCTCCTATGTAAGTTTTCATTTCAAGAATATGTATGTGGGTCAAAAAAAACCTATGTCTAACTCTGACAGAATTATTTTGCATATATGATGCCTGCAATTAGGGAGCCACCAGTTGCAATGGATTCGAATGGGTTGATGTAACCTCCGCTGAAGTAGAACATCAAGCTGACACGTATGATGCTACAATGCTGAATATGCTGAAGTCCATTAAGGACTTGGTATTAGTTTTATTAGTTGTATCAATTGTCATATTATTTGTTCTTTTAATGATCAATTAAGTGCACGGTTTCAAAGATTGTGAAAGTTCTCCCCAAAAAGACATGTTGCACGCACCACCAATGAGTTTTCAAACCCATTTTGTAATATTTGTTCTTGAAATAGGTGGATTGACATTGAATTTAAACAAAAGCATTTATTTGTTTGAACCCCAGCAAAAACTTTCCAAGACTTACTTTAAAAAAAGAAAATCATACGAAGACGATAAAATCACAATACAGGGCCAATACGATGCAATAACAAGACAATACAATTTTTTTGAAAATTGCATAATTATTTAGTGTATATAGATTGTTTATTTGCGTATACTTAAAGTTTATTGATTGTTTACTGCATATAAATCGCATGATATTGAATGTTTATTGAAGGTTTATTGATTTTTTTACTGCATGTATTTCGCATGTTATTGATCCGATATTGAATGTTTATTGAAAGTTTATTGATTGTTTACATGTTTATTGAAGGTTTATTGATTATTAAATCCATGTATTTCGCATGTTATTGAACCGATATTGAATGTTTATTGCTTGTTTACATGTTTATTGATTGTTAACTGCATGTATTTCGCATGTTATTGAACCGATATTGAATGGTTATTGAAGGTTTATTGATTGTTTGCTGCATGTATATCGAATGTTATTACTCCAATATTGGATGTTTATTGGGGGCACAAGTACCACTCAAGTAAGATTTAAGGGGGGAAACGGACCTTATTCTTTCTTTTAGTAGGAAGAACAACTGTTAAGTTTAATTTCCTATTGAATACAACTTCCTTATGGTTGGTGTAATTGGGGACTAATGTATATTGCATGTCTATTGTGTGTATATTGCATGTCTATTGTGTGTGTATTGCATATCTATTGTGTGTATTTTGTTTGTTTGTTGTGTGTATATTGCTTGTCTGTTGCCTGTGTATTGTCGTTTATTTCCTTCGTAAGCAATAAACAATCAATACACATACAATAAATGTAAGATATACACGCAATAGAGAAGCAATATAGACGCAACAAACATGCAATATAGATGCACCAATATACATTACTTTTATGCTACTGAGCTGCCCAAAACCAATAATAAAAAAAATCAACGAATTTATTAACCGATTATAAAGGAGAGAGGGATTCAAACCCGAGGGGCGGTACGGAACCAATAGGGAGTTTTTATAGCATTGCACTTGGAGATATTTTTTCATGTATTTCTATAAAGAGGGCATGGTTGAATAAAACATTGGAGGCGAGGCCATAGCCGCTGATTATGTACCTTATTAAGATGCAACCCATTGCGATTAATGGTGGCTTGCATAAACGATGACATATCACTTTGCAATGATGTAATACACTTAAAAAGCCATCTTCAAATCCCAATTCACATATGCAGTCTTTAAATCCCAATTCAATGCAGTTTGGTTAAGGTTATGTAAATGTCGTGAAGGAGTGAGGCTAATATTACACAGAAGTTTGTTTCATTAAATAAAAAAATACTTTACGGAACCATAGGCACATTCTATGTATGGGAATGACATGTGTCTAACTTCAAAAACTCACCTGCCTATCCATTTAGATTGCCTACGTGCAATAGATTTACAGATCCATTTACTTTTCTCCTCACCAAGCCTCAGCATCTCCATTTCAATTTCTTCATTTTTCTGTCTATGCTCTGCATCCAACTCCATATACATCTAGGACAATATCAGAATAAACGTAGCGTAGTATCACACTAATCAAAATGAAAACATGCATCCGCTATAATATTTGCCACTATTTTGGTTCTAATTGTTATTGTCCAATAACTTAAACCTCAATTTATGTACAAAAATACACTAAGATTGAGAAAGACGAAGAAGAATAGAGGAGCAGAGGTAGAATTCGAAAAGGACCCGTAGGTCTCTATTGTGTATTTACATGAGTTTGAAATTGGACATTCCCAAAACCTATTTAATCATCATGTACCTAAACCAAGTTCAACCCATATCATGGCATGTAAGCATCTCCCCCTGTTATCTCTGCAGCCAATTTCAACCGAAAAAAGGGCATGTTCTGCGAGGTGCAAGTAGCTAACGGAATCTCAGCGCTCAAAAGCTCAATGTACTTCAACACGAACATGCCACAATCGCCTCTGAAGCAAAGCAAGAACTCGATCAATTCAACTAATGACATTCTAACGTAATTGACAATTTAAAGTAATAAAATTAAATAAAAAGTTGTGCTTACTGATTAGACTGTTGTGGAACATCCACACGCTCTATTGGCCACGGACACCACCAATCTCGGTTGCAATTGTTTGCGTAAACACCTTCTTCATAAAATTCGATGGTGTTGAGAAGATTTGGAATCGTAATTGAAAGCGGGGCGAGTTCTTCCTTTAAGATCTCATCTGGAATAAGTGAAACCATTGAATCGTACACTTTGATTTCACACTTAACCAGATCAATCATTACAGCCACCCAATGCTTGTACTTCGTCAACATACAAGGGGCATACACCTTATATGCGTTCTGCCAATCCATCCCACACGCCGGAACCTTGCCATTTACAACGTTCAGTAAACTGTTTCTAATTTTCCACCCAACCTGCTCTTTTTTTATTTATTATTATCCGCAAAGCAAGTACGAATGTGATTCTGTCAAATAGAAAACAATCAATGGTTAAACACCTCCACAAAGCAAGTATGGATAATTTGTAATTATTAACAGCACTTGGTCAAGGCCCATGACATACCATAAAAAATACATCGGTCGTTGTCCAGTCCGATATTTCTACTTCCTCCAACTCTTGTTGTCGCTTCCGGATGAGATACAACCCCAAATCAATGTGCTGCAACATGTTTTTCTTGTCAATCTTATAATCTATGTACATTAAAACAAATGCATAATCAATTAAACTTACATCTCCTTTCAGCCAACCATCAGCTTTGACGAGAGAAGCGAAGAATTCAATATCAGCTTCCACGTTGCCAAATTGCATCACCAAACTATGAATATAAAAAAGTTTTAGAACACAACAATTAAAAAATATATACACTCATGCCTTCTATCTCAAAAAACAAGGGACTTACTTTGGGTTATGGCGCCATTCCCAACAAAGTTTTAGCAATTTCACCAGATCATCATGCGGAATCGCCTTCATTGGGTCTAATGTCTGAAGTCCGGTTGTCTTTGCCAGAGTTTTTGGAACCAATTCACTACCTTCAATGATCTTCCACATAGGAATGATCCTCTTCCTCTTCCGTAATTGGACCCCTTGTTCCACAGCTTTACCTTTATCATTCAACCAAACGTTCAACTAAGATAGCACAGCTGTAGGTTGATCCAAATCAATGTCCCCGACAGTAAACTCAACCTTTGTCCCCTCCGTGCTCTCGCCAATGTCATCGCCAAGCAACATAACTTCATTATCTTCTTTCTCACATTGGTTTCTTTGCACTTCCTTTTCCTCACTTGTTTGTCTTTTCACTTCCTTGCCCTCCCTTCTTTTTCTTTGCGGATCCTCTCCCTCACTGCTCTTTCTTTGCGCTTCCTCTCCCTTGCTGCTTTTTATTTTCACTTGCTCTCATTCACTTCTTTTCCTTTGAGCTTCCTCTACCTCACTTGGTTTTCCTTGCACTTCACCCCCTTCAATCCCCTCCTCTTCCTTTTCCTCTCCCTCATTTCTATTACTTGGCCCTTCACCCCCTTCAATCCCTTCATCTTCCTTTTCCTCTCCCTCATTTTTGTTACTTGGCCCTTCATCCCATTGAATGTCATCCATTTCCTCACTTCCCTTAAATAGATGTGAGATGACACAACGATTCGTCCTCTCTTTCAGTAAAGCTAGGTCCCTCCTTACTTCCTTCTCAAACTGAGGACCTAAAAAGTGGTCCAAAAGTTTTTCCATCCGTATGACTTTTAACTCAAGGACGTCTTTTTCCCGCTTTACTTGAAACAACTCGGACCTCAACAAACTTACCACCTTGTTCAACTCATCAAGGTCAGCACATGAAGAAGGAATTGACTCTGCCGAGACAACAGCAGGGCGATCCTGTGGCCAACTCCAATATGGTTGTCTCATTTCCTCTTCACTCGGACATAGCGCTCGCAACTGAACTGACTGTTTCAGAATACAGACAAGGGTCATATTCAATCATTCTACTTCATAATTTCATTGAATCTTATAAATAGTTCTAAGGGCTGCAAACCAAACCTCTTTGCTCTGGAAAAAATAATTGTTCAACTTTCTCATCTCGGGAACAGACGTAGTAGTTCTCCATCGCAAAATACGCGGGACAGCTGTCGGATCAACAACCTTGCAGTAATTCAGGTCCGCCATTCTAGGAATTAATTCATATACCCAAATCTACACAATTTACAGGACAAAAGTCATTATTTAAGTTTTAAAGTCCACAAAACATAATTGACATGAACATTATTACCATGTACTTGGAAAGCATACGTGAAACCTTTAAAACTCCATCCACCCCTTTGCGCTTCACCATGCTTATCCTTCTTGCCCTTCTCATTTCTCCGGCTTGTTCCCGTTACCTTACTTTTCCCCTTCCCTCTTCCCTCTTCATTTTCAGAGCTTTTCACATACTTTGTTGGTGCAGAAAATAGACTGTCTTGGGTTTTGTCAAAGGACACCGAACCCCACGGATACCTGTTGAACGCATCCAAGTCCTCTACAAGGGTCAGGTAATTTAGATTGATGTTCAAATGTTTGTCCCTTCCCAAAACCATTAACTCAGCAAAGTAAACAAGAGCTAGCTTGTAGATGTCATCTTCCTCTGTGCACCTCAGAAATGTTTCTTCTAAGGCATTACATGTAATTCCTTCGTCTATAAAATATCTTTTCTGAAGTCTAATTTCATCACTCTCTCCACTGGAAACTTCAGGCACTTCCCCAAAACGAAGCCCTGTGATCAAACAGAAATCCTGACGAGTGAACTGAGCAACATCACACCCTATTAAGAAACTCAGTCCATCCAAGTCTTTTACACCCTGCCCCGCTACTCTACGCAACACAACCCCATGCACAATCTGCCCGCTAAACTGAATCTTATCTATATTCAGAAGATGGCCAAAGCATGATGTCTTGAATTGTTCTAATTGTTCCGCACTCAACTTCGCTCGAATTGCAGCTAGAGATGAATTTGCATGTGAGCAGTTGTTCACCCGTGATGAATATGCCTCTGACTCTGGCCATACCAGCTCCACGTTGGATCCCATTTCCTGAAATACAAGATGAAATAACGTGAACACATATACTACCACGTATTTGCACAATCACATTGGTATTTACACAACTAGTCAACCAGGCACATTACAAATTTTACAAAGTACATGAGCATAGGGATTACTGATCACAGGCTTTAACATCATCAAAGCAATATGACAAATTTTGTGCAAATACCTGTTAATGCAATGATTATGTGAATTACAAACAATTTCATGTGTTTTATTTATGGATCCAAACTCTAATCAATGGTTGATGCATGAGTGAGTGTGAGTGCAATCTAGGCAAGTTCTGCACTTCACACACATGACATTATTGTCATCTCATACACAACACAAAATAAATAAATCAGAAATATAGTGGAAGGAAGCAAAGCAAAGCATCTATTCTGCTATCTGCTTGCTAAGCAATTGCCACATCCTTCTTTCTTTCTAGCTTTTTCTTCAGTCAGCCACAATCGTCATAGATCAACCTTTATTTCAAATGCTTTGCACTTTTATTCATGAGTTTATTATTATCTGTTCTCATTTCTCATAGGCAAATTTAGTAACAAATGAAATAATATTTATTTCAAAAAATATATAAATTCTAGCGCCAGAGAGGTACTCTGCACTCTGCACTGCTTCAAATGTGGAAGGTTTTGAGGGCCTCCTCCAATTCAACACCATTATCTTATTCATATCATTACTAACATGTTATTGAGATGTTATTGACATGTGATTCACTTGATTTTCATTCGTTTTTTAACTTATACCCAAGCAAAAATTAACATGCAATTGAAGCACAAAGAAGAGATGCCAAATCCAACAACATTGATGGTACAAATTGGGGAAAACCGTTACTCTAACCCTAAACTCAAATTCCATAAATTACTCATCAAATGCTTTGCACTTCTATTCATGAGTTTATTATTATTATCTGTTCTCATGTTTCTCAGGCAAATTTAGTAACAAAGGAAATCATATTTATTTCAAAAAATATATATATTCTAGCGTCAGAGAGATAATCTGCACTATGCACTGCTTCAAATGTGGAAGGTTTTGAGGGCCTCCTCCAATTCAACACCATTATCTTATTCACATCATTATTGACATGTTATTCACTTGTTATTGACTTGATTTTCATTCTTTTTTTAACATATACCCAAGCAAAAATTAACATGCAACTGAAGCACAAAGAAGAGATGCCAAATCCAACAAAATTGATGGTACAAATTGGGGAAAACCATTACTCTAACCCTAAACTCAAATTCCATAAATTACTCACCAAATGCTGGTTATTGAACAATCGCAAGGTGTCTGTGCGGGGTCTTTGTGTTGCTTTGCTCTACAAATGGAACCTACCACTTCCAACGAATACGGCTTATCTCCTTCCCCTTCCACTGCTTCGCCCCTTCACTGTTTCGGAATCCACACCTTTGCCCCTTCTACTCAAAATAAATACTTTTTCAGGGTCTGGAGAACGGAGTGGCTTCAACCGTTGCCTTCAACCGTCGTTAACCGTTGCCTTCAACCGTTTCTCAGAGCTATGGGTTTTAGAAAGATGAGTTGTTTCTGTTCAAACTTCGAACTTGCCTCTTCTTCTTCTTTTTCGGACGTGCTTGCCTCTTCTTCTTTTTCGGACGTGCTGGATATTCAATTCGGGTTTGGGTTCCTCACCTACCCGATTTTAAAACTTTATCTCAATTCTCCCCAGCCCTTGGATTGATCTGATGGCTATAAAGTGAACCCCTTATAACTTACCCCTTATAACTTTCCACTCATTATAGTCTGAGCGGTATGATTTGAGCTTTTAGGTTAATAGCTCCCAAAAGGGCCCAAACCCAACTCGTTTGTTTACACACAACAAAAATAGGGTGGGAGGCCTGTTTGCCTCTTGACATGGCGAAAGCAGCGGTGGAGCTCCCAAGAGATCGTGGTTGCAGCCACAATACAACAGAACAAAACCCTCCTATCATATTTGATACCATAACAACAACCAAGATTAGTGTTGGGTTCATTTTTACACATGATTTATCATGTTATTCACCCAATATTTTGAGTGTTGTAAAGTAGAATGGGTGTGATCTTAATGCTTAATACTAGGAGATAGCTTGTAAAACGTATCTCCTAGTATTAAGCATTCCTGTGAAGTCATCCTTCAAGTTTCGAATAGGAGAACTTGGTCTGTTGGTTTGAGCAAAGGAAGGCCCAGATTCAGGCGTGGTTGGATGGACGTTGTGCGTGACAATCATTTGGAAGTTGGTGATCTGTGTCTTTTTGTGTTGATTTCCAGCAAAAGTACACCTTTATTTGATCTTGTCATGGACAACGGATATGTGTTGTAGTTAGAAGATTTTCTACAGCAAAGTTCAAAAATGCTTCCACCCCAAACTCATATGCCTTCGATCTTCTATCCGAGTGCATCCATGACTTATCCATCTCCGACACTATAACCTATTATCTATAATAAAGTGAAAATACAGGCAATGACCATCACTATAGCAGATTAAACAAAGATAGGGTTTGTACTTACAGGTTGGACGAGCTCACAGATTCGACGGAGCCTGGAGAGTGCAACTTTTAATTAGAGCAGAAGTGAGAGAGCGAATGTTATGTTGCGCGAAATCTGAAAATTTTAGGGTTCAGGGTTAGAAGTATAAGAATAAGAGCCAAATATAAAAAAAATTAGGGCGCGCGAAAATTTTTAGAGCGCGCGCTCTTTAAAACGTCGAAAGAAAAATCATGGCGAAAGTTCTACAAGAACCGACGTAAATGTAATATTCCACGACGGAAACACTGAACGTAACGCCGTTTATTTTGACGTTCATTTTTCGGATTAATTTTAAATTTATTTTGAATATTTTGATATAAAGACGACTGAAAAACCACGTCGAAGTTAAGAAATTGAAAACGTTGTAAATTATAATAGACGACTTACATATTAAAATGACGTCGTTTAAAGTGGAAACCATGTCGGATATTTTACTTCACGACGTAACATATGTATTCCACGACTCAACCACCGTCGTTAACAATTAATACCCTAAACCCTTAAAACTAAATTATATAATTTTAAAAATTAAGTTTATAAAAGGGTTTATGGTTTTACAGCCTAATATATACCCTAGCCTACCCAAAAATTATACTTTAAAAATAAACCC
Organism: Prunus mira; assembly: GCA_020226265.1. Lineage (NCBI taxonomy): Eukaryota > Viridiplantae > Streptophyta > Magnoliopsida > Rosales > Rosaceae > Prunus > Prunus mira. Next base: position 43,474,353 of record CM035325.1, read on the forward strand.
CAATAAATAACAACACTAATCTCTAAACCCTAGACTCTAAACCCTAAACCATAAAACTAGAAGTGATTTTATGACTCATCAAAACAATTTTGTTTTGGATGGTCATTTTAAATTTTTGTTATTCAAAATGAATTTTTTCAAGGTTTAGAGGGAAGAAAATATATCAATGACTTCATAGGAGTTGACTTTGCATTTTTCTGATTTATTTTCAATTTATTTTGAATATTTTGATATAAAAATAATAAAATATTCTTATCACAATATTTTAGACGTTGTACATTGTAATAGACGACTAAGTTGTTAAAATGACGTCGTTTAAATGAGAAACCATGGCGGATATTTAACTATCCGACGTAAAATATATATTCCACGACTTAACCGCTGTCGTTACAAAGTACTACCTTGAACCCTTAAGAAATTGAAGACGTTGTAAACCATAAATGACTGAATTGTTCAAAGAACGTCGTCTAAATATCCTTTTACGTCGGATTTGGTTAAAACGAAACAACAAAAAACGACGGCTTTTGACTTTATTACGTCGTTGGAAAAGTATTACACGTCGGTTACGCAATTTGTATGTTTGTTTTTTTTTAATTTAAGAAAACCTCAACAAATTTTTACATTATATATTATAGACAAAATTTGTACATTATACATAAATATCAAGTGTTCAATAATTCCCCTATTCCAGGTGAAGGCAAACAAACTCTGCCCATTCATTCCGGACTTCATCAATCGCTTCTTGGGGGTATGGCTCTTCCTGTTTTCCTCCCTTGGCATACTGCATAAACAATGATTATTAGGGTTTTATAAATAAAAGGAAATTCAATCACAGACGACCATAACCGACGTAGTATATCTATTCAACGACGGTAATTTTACATCACCGTCGTTGATAATACAAAAAACGACGTAAAATGTATGAAGGTAATTTCTTCTTACCTTCTTCTCAAACCCCAAGGAAGGATCCATGATGATGTCCCTCATGAAGCGCATCACATAATACCCGCATTCGACATTGCTGGGTTGCTTTGGAGTGCCTGACAGAGTTTTCCAAATAACTGCCTTACGGCCTGGTCTGGCAATGTGAGAATTATAAATTTTTATAGCACTGTTCACGATATTTTTGGCCTCTTCATCGACCACACGATTTCCTGGCAGAGGATCCAGAAAATAGACGGTTTCTCTCTTTGCCCTTACAATCAGCAAGATCCAATGACGGTTGCACAAAATTAATATAAAAACGACGGTTATTTACAAAAACGACGTATTATAATATTTCACACGACGTAATAAAGTAGCAATCGACGACATTATATATTTATAACGACGATAAATAACTACCGACGTGGTTAGTAGTTTCAAACGACTCAATAAAATAGAACACCGACGTGGTTAGTTTATACGCAGTCATTTATTGAAAATCATAAAAACAAAATCCTGTTAAGGAGACTAACCCTAGATTGTAAGGAATCAGGAAAATCTGTTCACCGTCAGTCCTCTGAAGTCGAGCTGCTAGTAGGCGTGATCTGTCAGCTATTGTGCCAGAGCTGGCACTAACTGTAGCAGGGTCGATAAAGCCAACCATGGAGCACATATTTGCTCGTTTCAAAATATCGTGTAAGTACCTAAATATATAAAATAATATAAACAAGTCAGCACAAAAAACCACACGACGGTTATGTATAACAAACGACGTATTATAAGATTTCACACGACGTACAAGAATAGACAACGACGTTATAATATATTTATCACGACGGTACATACTAAGGACGTGGTTATTTAGTTAAGACGACGCAATAAATAAACCAACGACGTATTATTTTAGAATGACAAACCTCATATTACAAAAAAACACACGACGGTTATGTATAAAAAAACGACATATTATAAAATTTCACACGACATACTGAAATAGACAACGACGTTATAATATATTTATCACGACGGTACATACTAACGACGTGGTTAGTTTGTTAAGACGACGCAATAAATAAAACAACGACGTATTATTTTAGAATGACAAACCTCATATATACAGCAATGACAGTGGCTCCTATTTCTTCCATGCCTGCAAATTGTGTAATATCTTCAGGCAGGAGGAAGGTATCGCGCTCTAGACCAAAGACCTCCTTATCAATTGTAAAGTGCAGGGTCTTATCCTGAGGAACGAGTGTCGTTTCCACATAACGACAAAGGGATTTTAAAGAAGATGGCGCCTCCAAATTTGAATAATCAACACCTTTAATAACCTGTTTAAAGAAATAAAAAAAATTACGTGGTAATTCAATAAAAACGACGGTTTAAGGAATAAAACGTCGTCTGAAAAAAATTTAAACGACGGTGAGAAAACCGTCGTGGTGAATAATTTATTACGTCTTAGAAAAACATTCCGCCGTCTAAGTTGTAAACAAACGACGGTTTAAAGAAAAATATCGACGTCTGGAATTTTGAAAAACAAATAAAAAAGGCAAAGTTATATGAACATACCTGGTCGTCATCTTCCTTCTCCTTTTCATCTTGTTTTTCTTCTTTATTCTCTTCATCTATGACGTCGGGAATGATTAACTCCGTCGTCTAAAAACCACAAAGTTTTAAAAATAACGACGTTTAATGGCGTGTAAAACAAGTAAACTAAATACGACGTGGTATTGAAATACAAACGACGGTTTATTTTTAAAATCGTCGTGGTATGTATTTCAAACGACGGTCTTATTAATAATAACGACGTCTAATGGTTTTTAAAAAAACAGAGAATTCAAAGTTCAGATATGTTACCTTTTCTTCCTGATGTTTCCCATTTTTGGCCGTATCATCCTCAAAATGCTGGGATCTCACATCACCTCCAGAGCAGCTTGCTTTGTCAGACATTGGATTTTTGGGACTTTGGCTAATTCTGGGTTTAAGCATGGTTGGATCAAAATTGGGAATTAATTGGGAAAGCTGACTCAGGAAATGCTCCCTCTCAGCCTCTACCAATTGTTTCGTTCTAGCCTCCATCCTTAAAGCCTCTTCCCTTGCCTTAGCCTCCATCTTTTTAGTCTCTTCTTGAAGGAGAACTCTTAAACTGTCCTTCAAACGGTCGTCAAAGCTCACTCTCTGTTGTTTGGGTAAATTGAAATATTGCCTTGGTGAGATCCCAGAACCTACTCCTCTGAGTCTGCCTGGATGCTCGGGGCCCAAAGCCATGGTCAGCACATCATTGCTGCCAGAAACATTGACTTTGCCTTCCTGGACTTGTTTTTGCAAATCATCCTAAAACAAAGATATATAACAAAGTAAGAACAAAAACACACGACGGTTATTTATATACAAACGACGTATTATATAATTTCACACGACGCAATAACATATAAATCGACGTTATTATAATTTATCACGACCGTAGTTATACCGACGTGGTTAGTTTTTTAAAACGACGAAATGAATAAACCACCGACGTCTGATGCTTTATTTACAGACAACAGAGGGATGATTCAATATTCACACCTTTAACGACGTTGTTTAAAACATTTCGACGTAGTAATTTTATACAGACGACGCGAAAATGAACCACCGACATCTTATGCTATAATTACAGAAAACAGAGTTGTGATTCCTATTTAGACCTTTAACGACGTTTTTTAAAATATGTCGACGTGGTAATATCATTCACACGACGCAAAATATAACATAAGACGTAATAAGAATTATTCACAGTTTAATAAAAATTTAAAACAGAGTGAGTAGGCTTACAATTAATTTTGCTTTCTCTGCCACCTTTGGATCAGGGATGTTACCATGTTTGTCCTGTCTAGCTCTCTTCCATAAGGTAGATCGATCAATTTCTACCCCAGGCATGGTTTCCTCTAATTGATCCTCCAAACCGGCATATCCTTTTCGAGACAATCGATGATTGTACTCGAGTTTCTCCCTAATCTGTGCATGTTGAGAATGCACAGACTCAAAATCTTTGGATAACCTTGAAGCTACAAAGGCATCCCATTGTGCTTTCTCAATGAATTTATATGTTTCAGGGGGTTGGCTTAATCTCTCCCTGTCATTGGTGTATGGAAGGATATAATGCCTCGTTAGTGTAGACTTGAAATCCTTCCATTTCTTGGCAGCAGAAGCTAAGACAGAGTTCTTGCCCCCTTGACCTACCACAAAGGCAATGTCAACTGCTTCCCAAATCTGCTCCTTTATATCCTTGGGGATTTGAGCCCATTTCAAGTCCACAAGTGGAACTCTGGAGCGTGCCAACACACCAATATAGGACTGCATCTCAATATGTGCTTGGCCAATTCCTTTCCCCCTTTTATTGTACTCAACAATTGGCCTCAGTTTCTGAAGTTTTCTCTTCACAACACGAGGCATTGTGCTCATACCTCGACCAGCCTTTGAATCATCAGAGATTGTTGTCGCGCTGGTTGGTTATGTATCAGCAGATGATGAAGCAAACTTCATCTTCTTCGAAGACTTCATAATCTTCGAAGACTTCTCTTGAGGAGGTACCATTCCAAGGTCCTTACCTCCATTTTTCTTGGAGCCAGAATCCTTACTTTGGTCTTGGTGAGAAACCATTTTTACAGACAAAACTGCAAGTGAAAATATTTCAAGAAAAGATTAAGAACAAACGACGGTTATTAATAAAATACGACGTATGATATGATTTTAAACGACGCAATGAAATAATATCAGACGTAATAAATGTTTAAAACCAAGGTAATTAAACAACGACGAAATAATTAACTATAAACGACGTGATAATTAACTATAAACGACGGAATATTTATATAACGTCGTGGTATTGATGTTCACACGACGTCAGTAGTAATATACCGTCGTCTATATAAGGATCCAAAACCCTTCTTTCTTTCTCTGTGAATGTTTGATTGCAGATTTGATTTTTCTGAACCATGGTTTTTGTTTTCTAATTTGATAAAATACAAGGCCAAGAAAGAAAGTTTTTGAATCTTATATAGACGACGGTATTTTAATATGACGTCGTGGTATTAACATTCACACGACGTAAAACAATAAGATACTGCCGTCTGTATTAGATACCAACCCTAATTTTTTTTCTTTATATTTTATCAAATTAGGGAAAAACAAAAACCATTGTTCAGAGAAATCAAACCTGCAATTAAACAAGCAAATAAAAAAAAGACTATAATTTTAAAAACAACTTTGTCAATTTTCAGACGACGCTAGAACGACTGACGAACCGTCGTGGTCTACATATTTAACCACGTGAATAAGAAGCTACCGTCGTCTTATTTAGTTGAGGTAGTTGTCTTCAAAGTTGGAAACTTTCCCTCTTTGTTTGTAAATTTTATCGAACTTGGAAAGAAGTAAAATGATTTTGGCCAGAAAAAAGGTAAACAGATTTTTCAAACAAAAAACGTATGAGCATGCAAAACAGCAACCAAAATAGTGAAAATGAAAGCTTACCTTTTGCGTGCAATGAAAGCAAGAGGAAGACGATCGATGTTTAAGTTCAGAGACGACGAAGAAGACGAGAGGAAGACGATGAGATACTCTGACAGTGCTCTGACAAGGAAAAAAGTCTAAAAGTTTTCTCTGGAAGATTGAAATTTTAATCGGGTTGGAAACAGTGCATGTGTAAGTCAGGTAGACGAAAAGTTGCTTACATATAAAACCATTTCAAAAAAATAATACGGCGGTTACATATAACTACGACGTATAAATTACAAAATACGACGGTACATTTAACTACGGACGTGGTAAATAAGTACGACAGTAGTGTTGTAGGTACCGTCGTAGTAAACTCAAAAATTAAAGTACATAAGTAATAACTCGCGTCATGGTAGATCATTTAACACGTCGGGTTTATTAATTTACCGACGTGGATTTTTGTAATATACGTCGGTCATACCGACGTTGATTTTACAATTTAAACGGAGGTTTTTTTGTAAGGACCGCCGTTGGTTTTAAAAATTTATTCTATAAATTTGTCCCTTTCATTCATTTTTGGTTTACATGTAGGGTTCCAAGTTCTTCCTCTCTCAGAGACACTGTCTCTCACATCTCAAAGACAATAATTTGGATGTCTTTCTCAAAGAGAAATTGAGCTTACTCGCATCAAATCTATGTCCACAAGAAGAAGCTTGTCAACTAGCCTTCTCACTTCCTTGATCAAGCCTGATAGGACACTTAGTGCTTCTAAATACTCCTTGCTTTCCATCAAAAGAGATGCAAGCCTGGCCTCCACTCGCTGTCGAAGGAAAGTTCGCTTCTCAGGGAAATCTGAAGATCAGATGTGCCAGATCCTCTGCTTGATTTTCTTGGCTAAGAAGATCCGTCAGATTTGTGATATAGCCTCTTCCTTTATCCGTAGAGCTTCAGAAGAATAAGATGATGGGTTTCAAGAATGCGATAAAGAATAGAAATGGCTTCAGAATGCGATAAAGCATGAGCAATCGAATCAGTGCTTTGAACTATACTTTGAACTATACAAGTCAATGCTTTGAACTATACAAGTCCTGCAGAAAGATAAAGGACCAAACTGTTAAAGAAACTGAAACTGTTATAACACGACGCAATATTTGTTTTGCGACGTGGAATCTTTTCATTTAACGTCGTTAGGTTTAATATAACCGACGTGGATTTGAATTTTTAAATTATGAATAGAAATTTTTTTCCCGTGACCTTTCAGTTTATTTTTCAATTACAGTGCCTTATAAATAGAGTTTTTTTTCCGGCGGAAATTTAAAATGAAGGAAATTAATGTTCTGGAATATGTAAAGTTTCTTTTTTGGATGACAGATTTCAATTCTTGTCATTAAGTAGATCTACCGACGTAGGATAAGAAAATAAAGGAAAAAATTGTCAACAAAAATTCTTATTAAGACGACGGTTTAAATTAAAGGTACGACGTATAAAATGAATAAATACGACGTTAAATTTTATAGTACGATTTAAAGATAACGTCGTACAACTATACTAGAATGACGTCGATATATTTATATGTTCCGTCGTTGTACATTAATTTAATACGGCGATATTTGTATTTTAAAGCCGTGGATTTGTTTGTAATTATACGGCGTCTTATACGAAAACCTCGTCGTGTTATGTTATGAGTAAAAACGGCGGCTTTTATTGAAATCGTCGTCTTCACTTTCTACGTCGGTCGATTCATAACTTCTGCCGTTATTTGTTGGCTTTGATTTTACACTGCGGAAATCTGTTTCAAATAGACGTCGGTTTTTTAATTAGGTACGTCGTTGTTTTTGAACAGCCATTTGAATCTCCATTTTTAGTTGTCTAAGGTTGTATTACACGACGGTGTTTTTAGAACCGTCGTCTTTTTAAAAACCACGACGGTTTTCACTTAGACCGTCGTTGTTTTCTGGTCGTCTTTTTCACTTTTTGTAGTAGTGAAAGGTAACAACCATATCAGGTCCTGCAGATTTGATTGAAGGCTCAGGAATAGCCCAAGTCATGTTACCAAATGGAACAATATTGTCCATTCAAGATGCCTTGTATTCATCTAACTTCAGAAGAAATCTGTTGAGTTTCAAAGATATATGTTTGAATGGCTACCATATTGAAACAAAGAATGAGGAAAACATAGAATATCTTTGCATTACCTCTAGTGATACCCAGAAGCGTATACTGGAGAAGCTTTGTGCGCTCTCATTAGGGTTGCACTATACAACCATACGGACAATTGAGGCACATAGTGTCATGGACCAAAAGTCCATTGACTCAAATGCTTTTAAGCTTTGGCATGACCGATTGGGTCATCTTGGATCCACCATGATGCGTAGGATCATCACTAACTCTAAAGGACATCCCTTGTTGACTAAACACATTACGTTATCAAGTGACATCTCTTGCCAAGCTTGTTCACAAGGGAAGTTGGTGATCAGACCATCACAACCAAAGGTTGATGTTGAGTCCCCATCATTTTTATAGAGAATCCAAGGGGACATTTGTGGTCCTATTCATCCTCCCCGTGGGCCATTTCGGTACTTTATGGTCTTGGTGGATGCATCTACCCAATGGTCAAATGTTTGCCTTTTGTCCACGAAATATGACATTTGCTAGGCTCTTAGCTCAGATAATTAAATTACGAGCCCAATTCCCAGATTATCCTATTAAGTCAATCAGACTCGATAATGCTGGTGAATTTACATCTAAGACTTTTGATGACTACTGCATGTCACTAGGCATTGACATTGAACATCCTGTTTCTTATGTTCATACTCAAAATGGCTTGGCAGAAGCTTTAATTAAGCATCTTCAATTGATAGCACGCACTTTGCTAATGAAAACAAAGTTGCCAGTTTCTGCTTGGGGATATGCCATTTTACATACAGCATCACTTGTGCGGTTGAGGCCCGTTGCCAACAATCAATATTCTCAAATACAACTCGTGTTGGGTAATCAACCAAACATTTCACATTTAAGAGTTTTTGGTTATGCGGTATATGTGCTCATTGCACTACCGCAACGTACTAAGATAGGCCCTCAACGCAGACTGAGAATTTATGTTGGTTTTGATTCACCATCTATCATCAGGTATCTGGAGCCCCTGACAGGTGATATCTTTTTCGCACGGTTTGCGGATTGTCATTTTGATGAGACACTTTTCCCACTATTAGGGAGAGAAAAATCTGTTCCTAAAGAACAACAAGGCAAACTCGTTCCTGAAGAATGACGTGAATTATCGTGTGACGTACCTACTTTGTCTCACCTCAATCCTCGTATCGCTTAATGCGAAAACAAAGTGAGAAGGATCGTTCACCTCCAAAGTATTGCAAATCAGATGCCAAATGCATTCAATGATGCAGCAAAGGTGACAAAATCACATATCCCAGCTGCAAATGCACCTGTAAGGATTGATGTCCAAAATGGGCAAAACAATGTGCCAACAAATGATTCATCTATTACACGCCTGAAGCATGGTAGGCCATTAGGCTCAAAGGACTCAATCCCTCGAAAGAGGAAGTCGATGGACAAAATGAATCCAAATGAAATAAATTGAGCCCACAATTCATAATTCAAATGCCCATGAAGAGGCACAGGTACTTCTTAAAAGGGAAAATGCCATCGGTGAGACAAGCGCCCCTGAAGTGGCAGCTGTACCTAAAAGTCAAGAAATCTCTATAAATTATACATCCACTGATGAATTGTGAAATAGAAACGAGATGATCATTGATGATATATTTGCATTCTCAGTGGCTACTGAGGTCATAAAAGATGATGATATTGAGCCTTGCTCCATTGATGAATGCACACATAGATATGATTAACCTAAGTGGAAAGATACAATCCAGGCAAAATTGAATTCTTTGGAAAAAAAAAAGTGTTTTTAGACCTATTGTTCCAACTCCACCCAATGTGAACCCAGTAGTTTACAAGTGGGTATTTACAAGAAAGCGCAATGACAAAAATGAGATCACAATGTATAAAGCGCGACTCGTTGCACAAGGTTTTTCACAAAGGCTTGGAATTAATTATGCGGAAACATATTCTCCAGTAATGGATGCAATTACGTTCCATTACTTGATAAGCTTGGCGGTTTCAGAAAAACTTGAAATGAGACTTATGGATGTTATTACCGCATATCTGTATGGAGAATTGGATACAGATATATATACATGAAAGTCCCAAAAGGACTTAAGCTGCCTGAAGAAGCCAGGAATAAACCACGAGGCATGTTCTCAATCTAAATTTGTGATAGTGGCAGTATATGTTGATGACATGAATCTAATTGGAAATCCTGAAGAGCTCCAAAAGACTGCTGATTATCTCAAACGCGAGTTTGAGATGAAAGACCTTGGAAAGATAAAATATTGTCTTGGCTTACAGATTGAGCACAGTGCTAATGGGATTTTGGTGCATCAATCAACTTATACTGAAAAAGTATTAAAGCGTTTGGTATGGATAAAGCCCATCCACTTAGCACTACAATGGTCGTTCGGTCTCTTGACACTAATAAAGACCCATATCATCCAAAATGAGATGATAAAATGGTCTTTGGTCTAGAAGTACCATATCTTAGTGCAATAGGTGCTTTATTGTACTTAGCACAATGTACCAGACCTGACATAGCATTTTCAGTAAATTTGTTAGCAAGATACAGCTCTGCTCCAACAAGCCGACATTGGACTGGCATCAAACATATTCTACGATACCTTCGTGGGACAACAGACATGGGCTTATTCTATTCCAGTGAATCGACCAATGCCCCGAGTGTTGTTGGTTATGTTGGTGCAGGATATCTCTCTGATCCACATCAAGGATGCTCACAAACTGGGTATGTGTTTACCTGTGGAGGAACTGCAATCTCATGGCGCTCAACAAAACAAACATTGGTAGCCACATCTTCCAATCACTCAGAAATACTTGCCCTTCATGAAGCCAGTCGTGAATGCATTTGGTTAAGGTCGGTGATCAGTCACATCCAAAGCACATGTGCCCTACCCTCGGCAATGGACACTCTAACAATCCTGAATGAGGACAATGCAGCTTGTATTGCTCAGATCATAGGAGGATACATCAAGGGTGACAAGACCAAGCACATATCACCAAAGTTTTTCTACACACATGAGCTTCAAAAGAGTCAAGAAATTAGAGTCAGAAAAATCCTTTCAAGCGATAACCTGGCGGATCTCTTCACCAAATCTTTGCCAAAATGTACATTCCAAAAGTTAGTGCATGGCATCAAATTGTGACAACTCTGCAAACAATCAAATTGGAGCATGCAAAATCAGGGATAGCATTCAAGAGTCCTCTAACACAAGACTTATGCGCGTTGTACTCTTTTTCCTTCGACTAGCGTTTTTCCCACCAGGTTTTTCCTAGCAAGGTTTTAACGAGGCAACATGAGAGCATTTAAAATTACCCTTATGTCCCAAATAAAGTTGTACTCTTTTTCCTTCGCTTAGGTTTTTTCCCACTGGGTTTTTCCAAGCAAGGTTTTAATGAGGCAACCAATTTAGGGACATGTGGTCTCCAAGGGGGAGTGTTGTAAAGTAGAATGGGTGAAGCCCACATAGTCAAAAGGTGAATAGTGATGATTGGGTAGAAACATCATTATGTCTTTTCTTTTACTCACGGGTGCCATTTACCATGCCTATAAATAGGCAACCCTCCTACCTGCAAAGATGTACAAATGGAGAAGAGAAGAGAAGAAAGGAAGAGTGAGAGGAAAGAAAAGAGAGTAAGAAATCTGAGTGTCAGTGAGAAGAAATTCTGTCAGTGTAAACACCACAAAGAGTAAATATAATTCTACTCCCAATATTCAGTGGTATTTCCCATACTCTGATTATTTTAAATTTTATAACATTGAGTTAGTTCTTGACATTTTATAGCTTTTTACTTCCTTTTTGTGTTTTCATAGATTTTACCTTGGTTAGAATGAAAATGAGCTAAAAATGCATTATTGGTTATAAATTCTGTTTTTGTTCATTTTCGTAGGTCAACTTCTTGGCCTTGGATCAGCATGTTCTAGTGCTCGGATGAGGTGAAGATCTTCATAAAACTTGTTCCAATGGATGTTGAACAACATATCCGAATTTGAGCTCCATTGAACAAGTATAGCCTATCCAACTGATCTAGCATTTTACCATAGCTCTAGAGATTTGTCTTGGGCCAAATTTTACCTCCATGATGTCATCTTGATTCTTCGTGTTACCATACCATTTTGTAACAAGAACTTACTTTGATGGAGTGCAATTTTCTGAGACAGAGTATCTTTGTGATGACAAAAACCAAAAATCCCATCATGACATAAAAAAAAAAAAGAATCAATATGTTATTGATGGGTGAGTTGGAAAGGAGGAGAGAGAGGGGAGCATAGAGAAGGCATCAGCCATTCTTTGAACCATTATTCCTTTTTGCAGAGAATTGAGCAGAGATTGGAGTTAGAGAGCTAGAGGAGGAAGACAAGGTGCAGCTAAGCAAGAGGTGGAAGAAGATTTCCACCATTGAAGACCTTAAGCTTCCATCACTTTCACAAAATCTGTAAACTCTTTCTAGTTTTAATTTTGAATTTATATTTATATTTGAAATAAGTATGAGGAACTAAACTCCATACCTAGGGCTTAGGTTGAAGCCCTAAACATGAATCCTCTATTGTTTTGATGCTTTAGTGTATGAATTTCTAGATGTTGTTGATGAATTCCCATTCACTAAAATAATATATCCTTGATGTATGTTTTTCTTTGATTGATCACCTTTGAAAGCATGCTTCTTGAGGTTGTTGGGATTATATGTACCCTCATGTCTTCCTAAGCAACAAATGGATGAAGTAAGAATCATCCATGTGAATTGGTTTCTTGAATGCCTAATGTAAACATCATACTATTAGGGTTCTTGTGATGTTCATATTCTCTTTGAACTTAATGGGTTTTTCTTGTAATTAAATCGAAGTACTAAGCACACCTAGATTGATTATAGGGAAGGCACGAGTATTGTAGCATTAGCCCTGCACTCTACTTATATTAGAGAGAATCAATGTGTCTTGAGCCACTAGACCCGGTCTTAATTGCGAACATCTTCATCAACACATTTAGAGTTTATCACTTGAGTGTCCATGAACATGGGTAGGATTGTTTAGGGTGGATTCCAAAACCCCAGTGTTTGTTACATATTAATTTCACACTTTGATTTTCATCTCTGTCATTCTTGTTAACATTAGAGTTCGATTACATCAAGCATTAGAAATAGGTCACTTGAATCAAATCAAAACACCCTCTCCCACACAACCCCCACCCCCCCCCCCCCCCAAAAAAAAATCGTGTGTGTTTGTGTTTGAAACATTGTGTGTATTCTTCACTGAATTCTGCTCACTTCTGTAATTGTTTTTTACATTTGGTCCATGTTTTACTCTTCGTTTTTCTGTGCTGAATCCAACCATAAAAAGAACGTGAAATTTGGACAAACGGTTGGAAAGTTATAGGTCAAAACCTGGACAGAGGTCGAAGTTGAAAACAGAGAAAACACAATCTGCCCAAAAACGACCAGTCGCTACTGTTCATGCGACCTGTTGCAACCCAATCTCCCCAAAAATGGCTGGTCGCTACTGTTCATGCGACTGGTCGCGCACTATTCACAGGTGGTATAGTGGTAATAAAAGGGCGATAGAAATTGCTGTTTGTGTTTATCTTTGGTTTCTTGTTTTGTTTCATTTCTTTTACCTTTCTTTACTCATTCTTAGCTTCCAATTTGTATTTTACATTTGTGTTGTGTTAAATAAGTGTTCTTTACGTACTCAAATTAGAACTTTTAATAAGCCGACAGTTCCTCGTGGGATCGACCCCATACTTACAAAATCTATACCTCAATAGATTTGTGCACTTGCGGGTATTTTTAATTGGATGATTGCACATTAATTTGTGTCAATTATTAATACAACAACTAGTATATTATATAATAAGTCTACACACTCCACCATAAAATCAGTAGGAAATAAAACGGCATGCCTTCCACTACATTGTCTAAATTAAAGACTGAAATTGAATCAAATCAAAGTGCATGAAATACATGTCATAAGATAGGACCTATTAATTGAAGCGTTGTTGAACAAGAGGACGGTTTAACAACACACCTCTTCTTGCAGTAGCGTCCTTCAAAAACTTTGTCTTGATTTTGTTGAGTGTGGTTATAGCTTCTTTCATACTTATCCTCTCTTCTGGTGATTCTGCACAGCAAGTAAGAGCTAATCTCATAATGGCTGATATGCAATCCCTCTTCCTCACATGATCATCATCTTCCTGCTCTGTCCCAATCCCAAGCAAATTGGCATCCACAACTTCATCTATGATTCCACGTGGTAATACTAGTGAGTCTGCAATCCATTGCTTTAAATTCATTTCCCCAACAAACATCTCATCTGTTGGCTTCCTTCTTGTGAATGTTTCCATGAGCACAATACCAAAACTATACACATCCCCTCTTGTTGAAACTATTCCTTCCATTCCATACTCTGCAATATGAATTATATTTGAGTTGTACTTTATATATCTAAATTATATTCATATCATATGTATGATGAAAAGACCATTTTAAGTTATGTTGTTCGTAATTGAAAGATACTAAATTAGCAAGTACATACCTGGAGCCATATACCCAACTGTGGCTAGGGTCATGGTTTGGGTAATCGAATCTCCTCCACCCAAGAGTTTTGCAATTCCAAAATCAGCAACATGTGCAACCATATCATCATCTAGTAGTATATTGCTAGGCTTCATATCACAGTGCACAATAGGTATTGAATAACCATGGTGTAAGTATTCCACTGCCGCCGCAACGTCTATCATTATGTTCAACCTCTGTAAGATATTCAAAGAATAGTTTTGAGAATATAACCACTTGTCCAGGCTCCCATTAGGCATGTAGTTCAGTACCAAGGCTTTGAAATCAAGTTCACTGCAACAGCTGATGATTTTGATAAGGTTTCTATGACGAATAATGCTTAGCATTTCACATTCCCTATCAAAACTCTTGAAAGCCCCTTCTAGTTGTAAACTGAAAACCTTTACTGCAACATCTATTCCATCTGAAAGCGTCCCTTTATATACTAAGCCAAAACCCCCACTTCCGAGTAAGTTGTTTTCGCTAAATCCATTCGTGGCCCTTAGAAGTTCTAGGTGTGAAATTCTTCTCCAAAGAAGTTGAGGCAACGAGGTAGCCTCTCCTGCGACTTCCACATTTCTTTTCCTACGTAGTACAAATATAGATATGGAGGCCACTAGGAGAATTACTGATATGATCCCTGGGATGATATATTTAGCTTTCTTCCAATTTGGTTCAAGTGTAGTATTGTTGCATGGTGGAACATGAAGTCGGGGTGCACCACAGAGTGCGCTGTTTGAGACAAATGATTTAGCAGAGAAGTTTTGGAATGGTCCACCTGTTGGAATTTCTCCTTGGAGCCTGTTGAAAGACAAATCCAGATACTTGAGAAGTGACAGAGCTTCTAAAGACTTGGGAATCACTCCAGATAGATTGTTTCTGGATAAATTCAGGAGTTGCAAGCTTAGCAAGTTGTGAAATGAACTTGGAATAGGACCTTCCAAATTATTATTTGCCAAAGAGAGATTAACTAGATCCCGAAGACCGCCAATGGTGCTTGGTATAACACCAGATAAATGGTTATTTGATAAATCTACCTCTAAGACAACTTTCAAGTTTCCAATATCTTGTGAGAGAGGTCCAATTAGAGAATTGGATGATAAGTTTACATGCAAGATATAGGCAAGTCTCCAAAAAGTAGATGGTATTGTGAAACTCAACGAATTGGACTCTAGTGATAGAGTTCTTAGAGATGCAGCTAGATTACCCAAGCAGGAAGGTATAGAACCAGAGAGCTGATTACTACCCAAACTTAATTCAACTACGTTATCTAGTTGACAAAGCTCATATGGGATGTGGCCTTGCAAATTGTTACCATCCAAATACAAACCTTGGAGATTCCCTAGTCTTCCCAGTGAAGTTGGAATTGATCCACTCAATTGATTGTCTCCCAAGGATAAGAATATCAAGCTGCTGAAGTTGGCAATACCAATGGGAATGTTGCCCCTCATGCTGCATTCTCTTAACCGAATATATTGAAGCGACGACGTAGAGATATTCCGAAAGGAGTCATCAAGTGTGACATTTAACGGATTATTTCCCAAGTATAGCTCTGTCAAATTTCCAAGATTAGCCAAACAAGAGAGAGTGTTTGCTTCTGGAGTCGAAGTATCAATCGTCAAATTATTATTTTGTAACTCAAGCCGCTGAAGGTTTAAGGCACATAGCGTGCTAGGAATAAACCCTGTAAATGTGTTTTCGCCCAATGAAAGCCACGTGAGCATGGAAGCATTGGAGAGGTTGGGGATTACTCCGCTGAGGTCATTTGCTATTATATAAAGGTGTTGTAAGTTTGGAAGCCCAAGGCCTATGTTTGCTGGGAGGCTACCCGATAGTTGATTCCGACTAAGCGACATTTCTCTTATTGTGGAGATATTGAAGATTGAGGATGGGATGAGACCATTGAGATTGTTATATCTGAATGACAAACTCTCTAAATTTTGAAGATCACCGATCTCGTCTGGTATAGTGCCTGCCACAATTTCACAAATGTTGTACATGTAGCATTAGCATTAGTTGAAAAGAATATTGACTTGGATAGAAACGCCAATTCAATCTATTTTATTCTATCGTGGAGATATTGAAGATTGAGGATGGGATGAGGCCATTCAGATTATTACCACCGACTGAAAAAGACTCTAAATTTTAAAGATCACCCATCTCATCTGGTATAGTTCCTGCCACAATGTCACAACCATTGCATGTTTAACTTTGTATGGATTTATGCAATCTAATCTAAAGCTATCTACTCATTCATGACCTTTAGTATTAAATGTCACACTCATAATTATATTAATTAAAACAACAATATTTACATGGAAATCTCTAAAAAGTTTTGTGTTTGAAACAAATTAAGAATCGGGCCATAATTTGGGGATGAAAATATATGGTTTACAAAATGTCATATTCCCTTAAGCAAAACCCGTTTTTGTTTGCATGTCTTTATACCTCTTCTTCTTTTTTCTTCTTCTTACTTTGGTTAACCTTAGATTTGAACATATTGACTTAGATATAACGTTTATTAGGCAAGTCAATATGTTATATTCATGATTAACTATCTCCCTCATTTCCTAAAATATGAAATAGTTAAATAACGATAAATTATGCAACCAAAATAAAAAAGATAAATCACAATTGGATCAACATAATGAAATATCAATTACCCGTCAAATTGTTGTTGGCAAGGTATATCTCCTCAATCATTGTTAAGTTCCCAATATTTTTTGGTATGCTTCCACTGAAATTGTTTTCCTCCAAATTAAGTCTAAGAAGCTCCCTGCATTGCCATAATTTGGATGGAAGTGGACCATCAAACTGGTTGCGACCCAAATTCAAGATTTGAAGACTAGGAAGATGTTGGCATATATTGTCTGGAAGACCACCACTCAAGCTATTTCCATATAGAATCAACATAGTCAAAGAAGACATGTTGAAAACAACCACAGGAACAGGGCCTTTTAGGGCACTGTTTTGTACAAACAACTCTTCCAAATGATCTAAAAAGCCAATCTCTTTTGGAATTTCTGAAAAATCATTAAGATATATGCACATTTATATGTTAAATTCATGTTTTATGCACATATAATGCATTGCAACAAAAGCGGAGTCATATATAACTGTATCACATCAAGGCAATGCAACAAATATATATACCATTGAAATTGTTGGAGTCAAGGTATATCGCCTTCAACATTGTTAAGTTCCCTATTTCTTTGGGTATTGCACCTGTTAAGTATGCCAAACAAAGACTCAGAATACATTTAAATATATGAAATTAGAAAAAAACACCACACTACATAATTTATAGAAAAGTTGTCAGAGTGGCTATTTTGGAGGGAAAAAAAAAACTCTCAACTAGTCACTTGGTCACTTTCTAATTGGTTTATTAGTATGTTACAATTTTTTCACTTGAAGGTACAATATGAAAATTTTCTATAGTATTAGATTTGAAGGGTGTTTTTGTCGGGCCTTTTTGTTCCAGCAGTTCTAAACGAACTTGGGCCCCTTTGTTTGGGTTCAATAACTAGGCCTCAAAATACCCTGAAAGAATGATGATTCTTAGGAAATACTCTAGTTTTTCTCACCAAGCAGATAATGATCAGTAAATCAAAAGTTTAGGCTTGTCATGAGTGGCTTGTGGCAT
The DNA here is from genome assembly GCA_020226265.1 of Prunus mira. Classification (NCBI taxonomy): domain Eukaryota; kingdom Viridiplantae; phylum Streptophyta; class Magnoliopsida; order Rosales; family Rosaceae; genus Prunus; species Prunus mira. Next base: position 43,492,087 of record CM035325.1, read on the forward strand.
GGGAGCTAAGTCTCCATGAGTTTAGCGAGAGAGCGTCTGCTTAAGTTGAAACAAGGTTTTGGATGAAGGCTATTTTAAGGCTTCGAATGGTTTTCTTGTTTCTGTGAAAAAGGTAGAGGATGGTTTCTGGAAAAAGGACATGATTGAAGAGTTAAGCTTGAGTGTTTCCAGCAGTGAGACTATGGCTTGCTCATATAATGCACTGCAACAAAAGCCAAGTCATATATCACCAGATCACATAAAGGCAAGGTAATGCAACAAACATACCGTTGAATTTGTTGGAGTCAAGGTATATCTCCTTCAACATTGTTAAGTTCCTTATTTCTTTTGGTATCGCACCTGTTAAACAAGGACTCATAATACATTTAAATAAAGGAAATTAGAAAAAACACACCATGACAACTACATAATTTATAGAAAAACTCTTAAAGAGCCTATATGGAGAAAAAAGCCCTGAAATAGCCACTTGTCCATTTCTAATTAGTTCTCAGTATATTACAATTTTTTCATTTGGAGTTTTTCTAAAGTATTGGATTTAAAGGGGGTCTTTTTTTTTAATAAATAAAATGTCCAATTATAATGTGCCAATATGTGAAAAGCCCTTAGATAATATTCACCATATATCATTCATTATTTACAATCTATATCATTATTCCCCAACGGCCAACAAGTTTTTATCATTTGTAGCCTACAGCAGGTGGTCCTAGTTTCATAAATGCTTTGTAAAAACTTTCGAGTATAGCAAAAATAAACATGAATAGACTCAACCACCCTTAAAATTAAAAATAAAATACATAAATCTATTCAAGTGTGAGTTTTTTAGTATTAGATGACCTGCAAGTAAGAAAAAATTACCCTAATTTTCTAAGTAAAAAGAACACATTGGGCTTATAAATTAATAACAAGATGTTAAAACATAATGGTAGATCACTAATAGAGTCTAGATAAATTGTTGACGCATATGTACCTGATAGTTTGTTAGCCCCTAGATCAAGTACTTGCAATGTAGATAAGTTGAAAATAGTCGTGGGTATGGAACCTGAAAACTGATTGCCAAACAAATAAAAGTTTTGAAGTTTGGAGAAGGACCCAAACCACGATGGAATGGATCCCATAAAATTGTTGGATGTGAAGCTAATCAACTTCAGGCGACGCAAATAAGACAGTTCCTTGGGCAGGGTGCCATGGAAGCTGTTGTTTCTTAAGTTCAGCTCAACAAGAAATGAGAGGTTGCCGAGGGGTGGAGGAATGGTGCCGGAGAGTCCCATGTAAGAGAGGTTCAAGACTGAAACTCTGAGGTGGCGAGCGCCACAAGTAACTCCAACCCAATTGCAAACGGGGGTCGTGGTTGACCAGTTGACCAAGATGTTGTGAGGGTCACTAGTGATATGGGATTTGAGAGCAAGAAGAGCAGACTGGTCCTTGGTGATGTTGGTTTGTGCTGCACCTATTGTGCCTAGAGAACTGTACTGCAGCACCAGCAAGAAGGTGATTGACAAGAGGAAACAACTTCTCTCCATGACCATGAGCACCGAAAACAGAGAAGTTCCTTCCAACTTCAAATTGTTTTTCGTTTGTTTTTTACTTTCCGATTTAGAATTTGAAATCATTGAATAATTTGTTGCAGTGCCAATCTATGAAGGCAGAACAAGGTGCCAAAGAGTGGGGCACATATTGCACCATGGGAGGAAGAAATTCGCGAGTAGCCAAATGCAACTGGTCCATTCATTGCAACGACTTAGACTTGTATTAGAGGAAGAATGGACAATTAGGCAGGCATCTGTTTCCTTTTCCACGCATCTGTCTTCACAAATGTGCAAGAACTTGCGATACATACGTCTCTATATATTCCATCAATCAGATATGGAGGGTCAACCCAGTCTCCACGACATATTTATTAGCAAGTTGTTGTACATTTTTAGGCCAATTTCTTCTGCATGCTGTATAAGCAATACCCGAAAAAAAAAAAAAAAAAAAAAAGTCTAATTTTAAACATGGTTATCTTTTAAGTGTCACTTCCTTATCTCTTAAAAAATTCGCCTATTCATTTCACCATCCTTTTATTTTTCTTTCTATATTCAATCAGATTTCATGAAAGGTTGAACGATGATGAAATATTAGTCAATGCGATAAACTATAATTGTATGAAAGTTAAATTGCAATTATTTTCTTTTTTTCTGATTTTTTTTAATTTGGCAGTGGCTCCAGGAAAATTAAGAAATGCATGGTAGAATTTTACCATTTCAATTTTAAACATACAAGAGTTAGATATCTGGCTATTTATTTCTCAATTATTCAATTATTTGCCAAGAGTTTTGTTTTATTTTGTTGTGTTTTTTTACAAAAATATATTCTAACTCTAATGTACAAGAAGGGGATCAAACTCGAATGCAAAGGGATCAACTCATTGCTTCAATCAACTGATCTGAACTACACATGCAATTATTGTTGGCGTGACTTGTGGACCATTGACTTACTTTCCTTTCACACCAAGAATTCCTATTATAATTCCAATTGATTTACTTTAATTTCTGATTTCCTACTGTAAATAGAAATCAGAATTTATTATTTATCTGCACATTAAAGTTCCGTTGTATTATAAATATAACCTCCTACAAGAAGAAGAATACACAAAAAATTCACACAGACATGTAGAAAGGCAATGCCAATATATATGAAGGCAGAACAAGTTGCCAAAGAGTGGGGCACAGCACCATGGGGGAAGAAATGCAACGACTTTGACTTGTAATAAAGGAAGAATGGAGAATTGGCAACAAATGTGCAAGAACTTACATATGGTCAATCTAGTCTCCTTCGCATAATAAGAGCCCTTGTTGAAACTATTCCTTCCATCCCATACTGTGCAAATGTGGAATTGTCGTCTACAGATACATCCATACATAGGACGGAAGTCAGTCAACTCAACTACCATCATGATAGCAAAAGAAAGAAGAGTGGGGTACATGATAGCAGGCTTGTGGACTAAACTGGCAAGCAGTTAATTGCAGTGCGGGGCACCACACTTCCCGAACTTGACTTGTGATGAAGGAACAATGGAGAAGAATGGAGCAACGACTTGACTTATAAGACAAGACAAGGGCTGTTACTATTCATGTGAATAGTGGCAGCCTTTACAAAAAGCTTGTGCTGTTTCCACCCATTGTTATGGCAATTGAAAGGCAACTACTATTCACATGAAATATGAGGAGAGGAATTTGTATTGAGTTTTGATATGGGAAGTGAAGAATATGACTAAGTATTTATTTAAAAATATTATGAAATTTTTAGTTTTTTTTAATAGATTTTTTTTTTTCATTGCTGACGTCAGCAAACCCAAGCAACAGCCCATGTTGTTTTTGCCTTCGGGCCTGCCTAGCCTTGTGGAGCCCACCAGCTGCCCGAGCTGCTGAAGCCCGCTGGAACATCAAATTGAGGCTCGGGCTCCCTGTTGCCCGAGCTGGAGGGCACCGCTGGAAGTGCTCTAATAAAACGAAGAGGTTGTAAAGAGAATGGAGCACTTTTTGCTACAATAACCATCAAGGTGGTATTCGGTTGTGTGGGTTGAGGCTAGGTGGTCGCCGTGATTGTTGGAGGTTGAGGTTGGCGTGACAATGATGATGGAGCTAGGAGAGTTGGGATTATGGGTAGTCAATAAGCATGCCCCGTATTGGAGGTGGAGCTTCTGATTTTGGTGGATCTACTTTTATTGTGCTTGGGGATCAAGGGAGATTAGGAGATGTTGTGATATTTTTTGGAATGTCCTAGTGGAAGTTGAGCGATTATGCCCTTCACTCTTGGGGTGTTTCATGTCCCATAAAGTTTGAGAGATTGTTCTATGTCTTGAACTTCTTAGAGCATTGGTTGCTGCAAGGATTTGGGTCCTCCTCAGTTGTAACTCCTTGTTAGCTGGGTTTCAAGTTGTATATTTGTTTTCTAACTATCTCGTAATACTTGTGCTTAGTTGGTTATGTTGTTACGGTCGTTGTATTGCAAGAACCTCATTTTGGGGCTGTGTTCTTACTGTTGTATCCTGGGTTTGTGCCCTGTTCTTCAAATGAATCTCTACTGTTTCGCAAAAAAAAAAAAAAAAAAAAAAAAGCCCCATCTATGGATATTTGGATTTGCTTGATTCACAAATTTATCAAGAGAAAATCTATATATATAAAGCAGAAGGCAGAGAATAGTGAAACATTCAAAATACGGTATTAAAAAATAAAAATAAAAAAACATGTCATTGGTTAATACAAACATTAAAATTTGAAATTATTAATTAAATAAGGATAATATGGTAAATTCACACTTTTTTATATTAAAAAATAATTAAAATTAAAAACAAAATTAGATAATGGGTCCTATTTTTGTGGAACACAACTACCCATTATCTTTTTAAATTCTAAAATAAAATATATTTTTTTTGAGTTAACGACAAAAGACCCCCTGAAGGTTTTGGGTCATTCTCAATATGGGCCTCGGGGTTTTAATTTCATCAATTTACACCCTAACGTTTCAGGATTCGATCAATTTACACATTCCATTAATTTGTCCGTCTAGTCTTTTGTTAAATTGATGATGTGGCAAGTGAGGGACTCACTTTTGTGCTGATGTGTCATTAAAATAACAAAAAAAATCCTTAAATAATACAATTATAATATTATTTTTTTAAACTAATATTTAAAAAAACATAATTTTCTTTTTTAACAAAGCATTTTGTCAACTAGTCTCTATGCCCCAGTCATCTTCTTCGACCCACTCCACAGATCCGCCGCCGACCCTCCCCGACCCTCCCCAACATCGACCTAACCCCCACAAATCCGCCCTTCCCCGGCCCACTCTCTCCTTTCTCTTTCTCTTCCTCTCTCTCCCCCTACTAAATCCCATTAGCAACAACAGATGGTTAAATACCCTCCAAAAATCTACAATAAAAAATATTCAAGAATCAACCTACACCTAAAAATTATTAGAAAATAACTTCTGCAGATCAATCTTTTCACCAAACATTAACCAGTATATAAACGCATGTGATTAAGAGAACCCAGTAACCAAATTAATCAAACCAACATAAAAGGTAAGAAAGAGTAGCTGAAAGTTAGAAGTTTGGTTAAAGAGGAATTAGGGATTCTTCAAGATTCACAAACAAGTCAAAATTAATTGATCTAAGTATTAAGAAAGTGAGCGGAGGAAGAGATTTCCCAAGAAAGTCACAGACTTTTAAAGAAAGAAAGTGAGATTGAAACAGCAAGTGTTGGCGAGTCCTTACTTAGTTAGGATTTTGGTTGCTTACCCATTTATTAGTTCTATTATAATTGAGATTTATTTCCTATTGTAATTTATATTTATTTTCTATTGTAATTTGGATTTATTTCCTATTTTATCTAGGGTTGTACTTCTTTATAAATACCTTCATATTGGAGAAGAATAAAGATATGAGCATATATAAGCATAACTGAATATTTGTCTTACTTTGTTTGACTATATCAGATCCTAGTTCTGATCTAGAGACCTGTACTTGCGTTCTCCTTGAAATTTAAGTGCTCTCCTCCCTCCTTTTGATCTATCTCCACAACACAAAAAAACTCTAACCCTAAACACTACCTATTTCCGCTGCACTATACACCTACCCTAACGCCGCCGCCGCTGTCTACTTTGCTACCGTCACTACCATCTACCTTACTATTGCCGCTGCTGCCCCCACCCCGCCATCCATCACCATGATGAATGTTGATGCCTTTATTTCTTCACGTGCTTATGGTTCTACTTCACCTACTGCTTTTCCTACCCCTATTGTGATGGTTCATACTGAATCGTCCACCAACCTACTCTTGGGATTCAAATTAAATGGACCATAATCAATATATATATATATATATCAAGTTCTTTTGATTATTTGTGAATGATGCCAATGAGTTCATAGTTGGTAAAAGTATTTACATGGTTAGCAATTTCACTTTCAAACACCAATGACACCTCACCCTCTCCTTTTCAAAATTTCACAAACAATAATAATAATAATAATAATAATAATAATAACTTGTGAATGCGACTAATTTCAGTTTGGTCACAAAATATTTTTCAATAAATGTGCATTGGATTTAGCTTTATATTAAATTGAAAAGTAAAAAACTTGTGTATAATGTCTTTCAAGACACTTTTCTGATGCATGGTAGACAATACTTCCATTCATCTCAACATCTACAAATCCTTATCCACTTTTTTTCTTCTGCTGTTATAAGCAATACAACAAAAAAAATAAAAAATTATAATTCAAATAATTGAAATTGCAACATTGTCTGTCTTTTAAGCCTTCCTACCTTATCTTTTGAAAATTTATCATATTCATTTCAAACCTTTTCTTTTTCTTTCAATACTCATATACGGATTTCATGAAAGGTTGAATGATGATGAGATATTAGATAATGTGATAAACTAAATAATTGTATGAATTTCATATTAAAAGTTAAATTGCATTTATTATTATTATTATTTTTTAAATTGTTTTTTTAAACATACAAGTTATATATCTTGCAATTTAATTTTCAAATATTCAATTATTTGCCTAGAGTTTGGTGACCAAAATAATTGAATTTAAAATTTGTTTTTATGGCAATGAGGTCTAGTCTAATGAAAAATGACCTTGACTTGCAAGCTAGTGGTCTCAGATTCAAACTCTCATGACACCATTGTAGTGTGTGTATGTGTTAGAAATCGTTTAGACTAATGCTTGTATTAAAAATATATATTTATGATTTTGTGGTGGTAACACACTTTTTTCATTTATGCACTTGAATTTTTCATCATGGACAATACCCTCTCCCGGCCCTCCACTCACATGGAGATGGAGTGCAATCATCAAAACGTGGGAGGCCCAATACTTAAGTCTTTTTGTGGGTCAACTTATTTACTACTAATAATAAAGGGTAAAATAGGCAAAGAAATTGCATGTTGAAGATTTTGTAACAGTTGCGTGCCGTAGATCTATAAAATCATCATCACCAACCATCAAGTTGACTTGTTTCACCATCAAATCATCCACTTATTAGAGCAACTCCAGCAATGAGCTGAGCCCAAGGCTGGGTGGAAAAAAAAGAAGAAAAAACTCGTTCCAGCGGTGAGCTCAAGTCCGGGTTGGGAGTGGGTCCCACCAAGTCGGGCTGGCCCAAAGGCCAGTTCAGCTTGAGGTGAAGCCCGCGTGTTGTGACGTCAGCACTTGAGTCGCGCTGAAGTCAGCGCGCTGGTTCAAAAAAATTTTACCGTTGGCGCGTGCATTGCACAAGGCACAATATTACAAACCACAACCAAACCATAATAAATAAATAAACAACACAACCTAACCATAAGTAAATATAACATAACCAAAGCATCTATGCTCCATCATTCATCTTCATTGCCTTTCACCGCCCATAGATGCTCCATCAAGTGAACTTGACGCATTTCATGAATATACGAAGATTGCATCTCTGTATATTGATCTATCATCCGGGTCATGAAACGACCATCCCTCACCAACGGTTCCGGCTCAAACGGTTCTCCACTTGGCCCCATGGGCCTTTCATAAATATGTGTCAAGGCTGTGTTCATTGGATCCGGTTCGTAGACCTCTAAAGCATCATAATCGTACTCATCCTCCACAATCATATTATGGAGGATGATGCAAGTCATCATAATGCTTCTGAGGATCTCCTCATCAAACATACGAGCCTCACCTCGAATAATCAACCACCGAGCTTGAAGGATGCCAAAACGCCTTTCGACATCTTTCATGTATCCTTCTTGATAGGTAGCAAATAATTTTTGCTTCTGGGATCGGGGATTCGGAATGGATTTGACAAAAGTAGTCCACCTCGGGTAGATGCCGTCAGCTAGATAATACCCCGTCTGGTACACTGTATTATTGACTTGATAGGTGATATTGGGGCTCTGGCCTCTCAATACATCGTTGAAGATCGGGGATTGACCTGACCCAGCACATTGAGGTCATTTTGGGATCCTGCAACTCCAAAGAAGGCATGCCAAACTCATGTGTCGAAGCCAGCAACGGCTTCAAGGATGATACTTTTTTGGCCTTTTCTATTTCCGTAATCACCTTGCAAGGCAGTTGGGCAATTCTTCCATTGCCAGTGCATGCAGTCGATGCTACCAATCATTTCTGGAAATCCTCGAGCTTCGGCTTTTTGTAGAAGCCGTTGGAGGTCCCTGGGAGTAGGTCTATGCAGGTAGTCCCTAGTGTACAGAGTTTCAACTGCTTGACAAAATCTTACCAAAGCCTCCAACGTAGTGGACTTCCCCATCTCGGCAATCTCATCCACCTGATCAGCAGATGCTCCATACGCCAACATTTGTATAACAGCTGTAAGCTTTTACTCCGGAAGAAGCCCCAAAATCCCAGTAGCATTACACTTTTGAACAAAGTATGCATTATAATTGCAAATATCATGCATGACTTTATTGAACAAATGAGGTTGCATTCTAAATCGCCTTCGAAAATCAACATCAGAGTACAAAGAAGTTGGGATAAAATAATCTTCCAAAAGATTCTTACCCCGAGAATGCCTATGTCTGTCCACATTCCGGCGGCGGCCGACTTGTGAACCACGGCGGCGACCTTGGTTCTCTTCATCTTGCAAAGCCACTGCTATGACAACTTGTTCATCGACTTGTCTCTGCAACTCATTGATTTCATCTGCTCTACGGTTTCTCTCATTTGTTTCTTGCTCTTGCCTCTCATAAAATCTTCCATTGAGAATGAATGGAGTATGAATTCTAAACTCTGAGAAATGAAAATATAGAAAGATGTGGTGTGAGAGGTATGAGCTGAGCCTTTGGTTTTATAGAAAATTTTGGCAAGATAGACATGCCATGTGGCTTGATTTGATTGGATGAAAATCTTATCTGAAATTTGAAATTCATCCTAAATTTGAACCCAAATTTATTTGAATTTTGAATTTTGAAATTTATCTGAATTTTGAACCCAAAAATTTATTTGAATTTTGAATTTTGAAATTCATCCAAAATTTGAACCCAAAAATCTTATCCGGAAATTTTATCCGATTATGAATAGTCTTGACATGTAGGAACCCGGAAATCTTATCCGAAAATATTATCCAAATTAATTATTTTCATTAAAAAATTTGTGAAAAAAACAAAAAAATGAATAGTAATTGCCCTTAGCCATGGCAATGGGTGGAAACACAAAATACTATTTGCAAGGGCAACCACTATTCACGTGAATAGTGGCTGCCCTAGCTCCCCCCTTGCCATGACTAGGGGCAAATGGGTGGAGTTGCTCTTAACCATTCAATTTCCTGGTTCGACTCTCGTGAGCCGTTACCCGCCCAAATCAAAATCAATCCCTAGGCTGGCATCTTTTCTCTACAATCACGTGCACCAATTTTAATTGTACAGCATAGTTTAGAAAAGCACGTGACCGATTAATTGTTTGACGGTATAATAGTAAGTCTGATCAACGGTGTAGGACGTCTGATGAGGTTAGGGTGTTGCCTACGCGTGACGCTGTCACTGTTAGCACCTGTTTAGTATAACACACGTGTTACTCACTAAGCGGCTGAAGATTACTTGGTTGGAAATAAGCTGGTTCTTCTTCTTCTACAGAGTGTCAACCTCTTCGTATTTCCAACACACAAAGAGCCGTTAAACTTCGTATTTCCCATGTTTATGTTGCGTTGTCAAACATGGAAGTTGCAATTCTCATGCTACCATTCAACTTTGAACTTTGAGCAAATTTCCATGGCCCTTTTGTCGGCAAATTTTTTTTTTCCTTTCGTTTTTTCGCCACGCGAAGGTTTATGGTTATAACAATAATAGTTACAGTCCAACATTCACGATTAAAATTTGACTCTTTATTTCTTTTTTTCCGGCAACAACATTAAGACTTCAAGTAACTAATGTTGAACTAGAAGGCCCGAAACAATTAATAAATTTGCAACAACTTTATATTTATATATTGTTTTAGTGTTCCATTGCATTATGTATAACAAAGTGTCAAGTGAGTTAGTGTTCTCTAATCATTATTTTGTTTTATAAGAAATACTATCTCAGGTCTAGAATCATTGAATCTGGGAGTACCTCTATTTTATCAAAATGTTGACACTACAAATATAATGGGGAGTAAGGATTGAGTTATATTGCAGAAGAGGAATGCAGGACTAACTCGTACTACAAACATTTCTTTTTGTCAATTGCATCTGCACGGCCCAACCTTCTTCTTTCAATTGCATCTGCATTTTGCAATTGGTTTCCAGAAAACGAAAAACTTTGCTCAATGACTAAAAAACTTGAAAAATACTTCAATCCCATATATTCCTTCTATTGGATTTTCACATTTTCAAATCCCAATGTAATGTGGTTATATTTATGGACTACGGTATAATTGATGCCACTAAGAATGTGTCTAGTTCTATTTATTGATTGTGAGCTTTTTTTGGGCTTCTTAGATCTAGGTCCAAAATGATTAGCTGTCATTGAGTTTAGTCCATACGTTTTTGGTTTTAAATGTAAGTCTTTTGACATTTATTACTTTTTTGTGTGTATTGATTTTACCCTTTGAGGTAACCAAGCACCATTAGGGGTCTTCAAGATTTGGTTCAACTATCCTTGGCAAATAATAATTTGGATGTGGTCCTATTCCAAGTACATTTCATGACTTGCTAAGCCTGAATCTCTTGGATTTATCCAGAAACAATCTAAATGGCCTCATTCCATCCTTAATCTTCAATATCTCCATAATAAGGGCTCGTTTGAGAGTGATTCTACAAAGGAAAATAATCATTTCTCCAAATAATCACTTTAAGGCCCCCTTTGGAATTGCTTTTTTTGGCCAAAACCTGCTTCACTTTGCAGTTTAAGGTGTTTGGTAAAAATATAATATCTCGATTATTTTAAAAGTAGTCGCCTTTTGACAATAACTTTTAAAAGCAGGTTCTGACTTACTTTTCAAAGTTGCTTTTAAACGAAGTAAATATGAACCTTTAATGAATTTTTTTAATTCCCAAAATACCATCATTAAATTTTACAAATGACACCACCTCCACCTCCACATCCAACTCTACCACATCCACCACCACCTTCACCACTGCCGCCACCACCGTCGCCACCACAACCACCAAATCGTCATCCTCCTTTGCCATTACTGCCACCACCACAACCTCCACTTCCACAACCGCCACCTCCACTACCTTTTTCGCCACCACCACCACCTCCTCCTCCTCCTCAACCTGCACCTCCACAACCGCCATCCTCACCACCACCATCTCCACCTCCTCCTCCTCCTCAACCTGCACCTCCACAACCGCCTGATGATGGGCCTGGAGGGCAAGAAGAAAAAGAGGCAGCCCGAAGAGGCTTCCGCTCGGCAGGCGGCGGTGGATCCCGAGGATCAGACTCTCGCCGATCGCATGCGGCAGCTGGGTGCCGAGCCTGTGCTAAGGCGGGTCGGTGATGAGGTCGCTGCACCGAGGCATCGGGATGCCGAGGCCGCCGCTTCCAAGGCCGCCGGCAAGCGGCCGGAGACGGTCGATCTGGAAGCCGAGCCTGTCTCCAAGCGCCCTCGCCAGTCGGAGGTCCCAAGGGCCGTCTTTGCGGTGGAGGACGAGGACGGTCCTTCCGAGGCTGTCACCATTGCCTGCCCAGCGAAGACGGTTCAGTTCGTCAACCATATGATCCTCGGCTCTCTGATGGAGCTGTCGGAGATCGACGAACTACCGAAGAAGTTTCTTCGGGAGGAGGCTGGACGCGCCTTCCGGCTTCAGGCCTCGGTAAGATTGTCTTTCTTCCTTCGTTCTTTTAGTTTTGTAAGTGGGGCACGCTTCTGACTTTCTTTGTTTTGTGCAGGCGTCCATGGATATGTGGCTCTGCGTCAAGCGGGCCATTGCTGCTGCCGAGCGCGCCAAGAAAGCGTACGAGGACGGCAGGGCCAAGGTTGCGAGGCTGGCAAAGCGCTCCAGGAGCATGCCCACTTGCTGAAGGAGAAAGAGTCTGCCGAACGGCAGGTTCTAGCTTCAGAGGAGAAGGTGGGGGAGATGAGGTGTCTCCTGGAGGCAGCGCTGGAGACTGCGAGGGATGCCGAGGCTGCCAAAGAGGCGGTGCAGGTGGCCTTGGAGGAGTCGGAGCGGGCCAAGGCTGCGGAGATCGAGGCTGCCGTTCAGTCAGCGATCCGGGGGTACCGCTCGTCTGAAGAGTTCACTGTCCTTCTGGATAAGGAAGTGGGCTCGGAGATGGCGGACCTGTTATACCTATTCAAACGGTACAACCCTGGGCAAAAGCTGAACCTGAACTTCATCGCTGATCCTCCTCCCCTACCGGAAGGGATAACTGAGGAAATGATCGAGGAGTACGAGGCGGAGGACGCCGTCGAAGGCTCTGGTTCTGCCGAGGCTGCTGCCGGCGACGAAGCCTGAGGGCCTCTTAGATTTGAGCTTGTAAATTTAGATTTAAACTTTTATGTACTCAGAACGTATTGGTGCCGGGGGCATCCTTAATTTAAAAGTTTATTTATTGTTTTTATCATTTGTTTCGACAATCTGAGTTTGTTTCAATTGCCGATCGTACTTATTGCCGAAAGGCTCCGTATAGGATTTATAACGTTAAAGGGACATTTCGAAATTGACAAGTTCCGGTGGAATCTGTAGGGTAGCAATTTCGAAAATCATTTATTGCCGTAGGCTAATAAAGATGCCGTAGAACGTTAACTTGCCATTATTGGCTGCCGTGGGCTAGTAGAGTAATTTTTAAAAAGAGGTTCTGAAGTAATAGTGCCGAGGGCTTTCTATTAATTTCTGCCGAAGGGCAAATACATTCCAATCGGTTACAATTTTGTCCTACCATTCCAATCGGTTACAATTTTGTCCTACCGTAGGCTAGGTTACAACTTTGTCCTGCCGTAGGCTAGGTTACTTGAAATAGTATTTGAGATGTTCCACGTTCCAAGGATGACCGAGGGTCTTGCCGTTGGAGTCTCTTAGGCGGTAGGTTCCTGATCGAAGGATACCGATGATCTCATAGGGTCCTTCCCAGGAAGGTCCGAGAGTCCCTTCTGTGGCGTCCTTGGTTGCTAGGGACACCTTCCGCATGACCCAGTCTCTGATTCGGAATGAGCGGTGTCTGACCCTAGAGTCGTAGTACCGAGAGACACGTTGCTTGTAGGCTTCATTCCGAAGGTTGGCATGTGCCCGGTGCTCTTCAAGAAGATCGAGGCTTAGAGAAAGTGCTTCTTCGTTCGGCTTCGGTGCGAAGGTTTCCGTTCGGTAGGAAGGTTCATCGATTTCCACGGCCTCCGACCCGAAAGCCAAAGAGAAAGGGGTCTCTCCCGTGGACGTTCGGTAAGATGTCCGAATGGCCCAGAGTGCTTCGGGAAGCTTTTCTGGCCAGGCTCCTTTGGCCTTGTCCAGCTGCCGTTTCAGTAGCTTCTTGATGATTTTGTTTATTGCTTCGACCTGACCGTTCGATTGGGGATGAGCTGGTGATGCGAAAAACAAGTTGATTTTCAGGCGAGTACAGAATTGCCTGAAGAGTTCCGAATCGAACTGCCTGCCGTTGTCGGTAATGATTGCATACGGGATACCGAACCTGCAACAAATGTGAGTCCAGAAGAAGTCTTCCATTCTTGCTGCCGTTATGGTTGCCAGAGGTTCGGCTTCTACCCACTTGGTGAAATAGTCGACGGCGACTACTGCGTATTTCACCTGGCCTTTGCCCTGCGGCATTGGACCGATCAGGTCTAGTCCCCATTGTGCGAAGGGCCAAGGACTCACGATCGGTGTCAGGGGTTCGGCAGGGATATGCTGTATGTTACCGAAGCGCTGGCATTTATCACACCTTTTAACTAGTGAATTAGCGTCCTGGTGCATGGTCGGCCAAAAGTATCCCTGCCGAAAGGCTTTGTGGGCGAGTGACCGGGACCCGGAATGGTCGCCGCACACACCATTATGGATCTCCCGAAGGACGTAGTCCCCCTGTTCTGCCGTAAGGCATTTGAGGTACGGAGTGGTGTAGCCACGCTTGTAAAGGACGTCGTTGATGACGGTGTACCTTGCTGATCGGTACCTAAGCTTTCGGGCCTGGGCCTTGTCTTCTGGAAGGGTGCCGTTGGTCAGGTACGAGTAGATAGGAGACACCCATGTATCCTCGTACCGTACGGTACATGTTTCGGAGGTTACCGTGCTCGGTTGGGCAAGAATCTCCACCGGCACCTTTCTTCCGACTTTGTCATTGATTGCCGAAGCCAGCCGTGCCAATGCATCGGCATGGCTGTTTTCGCTTTTGGGGATCTGCTTGATCTCGTAGGCTCGGAAGCTTTGGAGCAGTTGATGGGTAGATGAAAGGTAGGCGTGCATGGAGGCGTCTCTGGCCGCGAAGTCTGCCGTTACCTGGTTCACAATGAGCTGGGAGTCGCTGTGAATTCTGATTTGTTTTGCATTCATGCTCTTGGCTAACCGAAGGCCGGCCAAGAGAGCCTCATATTCTGCTTCATTGTTGGAGGTTCGGAAGTCGAATCGGAGGGCGTACTCGATCTTGAGTCCCTCCGGTGTTGTCAGTACCAAGCCTGCTCCGCACCCTTGTTGGTTTGCCGAGCCGTCGACGTGCAGAATCCATACGGGAGTTGAGGCGTCGAAGCGTTCGTCGTCTACTTCCATCGGCATTCCGATTTCGGTTACTGGCTCGGGTGCCAGCTGTGCTGTTGATGGGGTGAGCTCGGAGATGAAATCGGCAATGGCTTGACCCTTTTCGGCAGGCCTTGGCATGAATTGTATATCGAACTCTCCGAGTTCGATCGCCCACTTGATCAATCGGCCAGAAGTCTCTGGTTTTTGGAGCACTTGCCGAAGCGGTTGGTTAGTCAGAACTTTGATCCCGTGTGCTTGGAAGTATGGCCGAAGTCTTCGTGCCGAGACCACCAGGGCTAGTGCAAGCTGCTCTAATGGGAGATACCGAAGTTCAGCACTCTGGAGTGCCTTACTGACATAGAAAATCGGTAACTCTGCTTTCTCTGGTTTTCGTATCAATACCGAACTGACGGCAGTGCTAGATACCGAAAGTTATAGGGAAAGAATCTCCCCAGGTAGTGGTTTTGATAAAAGGGGTGCCTTGCCCATGTAGTCCTTTAAGTGTTGAAATGCCTTGTCACATTCGGCAGTCCATATGATAGTTCGTTTGCCCCCTTTCAAGGCTTTAAAGAACGGTACACATTTGTCGGTAGCCTTGGAGATGAAGCGAGTCAAAGCCGCCACGCGTCCGGTAAGGCTTTGAATGTCCTTCGTCGTCTTCGGCCTTTCCATATCGATGATTGTCTTTATTTTTTCGGGATTCGCTTCGATACCCCTGTGACTAATCATCAATCCGAGGAATTTCCCGGAAGATACACCGAAGGCGCATTTCATCGGGTTCAGCCTCATCCGGTAGTCTTTCAGTATGCCGAACATGATTGACAAATTGTGCAGGTGTTCTTCGGCAGTTCTGCTTTTTACTAACATGTCGTCAACATAAACTTCCATGATGCTGCCGATGTATTTGGCGAAAATTGTGTTGACGAGCCTTTGATATGTTGCCCCCGCGGCGTTCTTCAGGCCGAACGGCATGACATTGTAACAGTACAACCCCCTGTCCGTTATGAAGGCGGTGTGTTCGCTGTCGGAAGGGTGCATGAATATCTGGTTGTATCCCGAATAAGCGTCCATGAAGCTGAGCAGTTCGTGTCCGGCGGTGGCGTCCACGAGCTGGTCTATCCGTGGCAACGGAAAGCTGTCCTTCGGGCAGGCCTTGTTCAGATCGGTATAGTCTTGGCACATTCGCCAACCGCCTGTACCCTTCCGGACCATCACCGAATTTGCCAGCCATACCGGATACGTGGCCTCCCGGATGAAGCCGATGGTTTGAAGTTTGTCAACCTCTGTGCGCATGGCTTCGTATCGTTCGGCATCATACGAACGGCGCTTCTGTCTTACAGGCTTATAAGCGGGGGAAATGCTGAGTTTATGGCTGATGATCTCAGGGTCTATGCCGGGCATATCTTCATAGGACCACGCGAATACTTCCGAATGGTGCCGTAAGAAGTCTATGAACTGCGTTCGAAGGGCAGGGGTGAGTCTGGTGCCGATTCTAACCCGACGATCGGGCTGCTCCTCGCTCAGGGTTATCGTTTCCAGTTCTTCGGCGGGTTGTGTGTGAGGAGTCGGGGACTCATCTCTTGGGTCGTCAACTGGTCCTGTACCATTCGGTATCCCCTGTACAGACATGGTCTCGTCGGGGATACTGAAAGAGGTTGACTTGAGGGCCGTGACGTAGCAAGTCCGCGCGCTTAGCTGATTTCCTCGGACAGCCCCTGTGCCGTTGGGGGTCGGGAACTTCATCAACAGCATGTGGGGGGAAAGATGTGCCTTGACCCTGGTGAGTGCCGTTCGTCCAACTATGACGTTGTACGCTGTCGGGCAGTCAACGATGAGGAACTGATCGTATACCGTCGTTTTCCTTGGCGCGGTGCCGAAGGTAATTGGCAGTTTTACACTACCGACCGGTTGGATTAGGTCCCCATAGAAACTTAACAAAGGTGTCAACTGCCGGTTGACCTGGCTGTCCTTTATTCCCATCTCTCGGAAAGCTTCGGCAAAGATTACGTTCACTGAGCTCCCGGTATCGATCAGCACCCGTCCTACATCATAGTCGGCAATTTCTGCTCGGATGATCATCGGGTCGTCGTGGGGATAGAGGATGCCCTCTTCCTCCTTTTCGCAAAATGTGATTGGTTCCCAATGAACTTTCGGCATCTCCTGGTGTCGATTCACCTCTATGCCGAATACCTGAGGAAATTGTGTGGCACGCACATATTGCTTCATTGAACGGTTGCTCATTCCTGCGATGGTGGGGCCACCGCTGATAGTGCTTATCATGTTTATCTGCCGAGTTGTGTTCGGCACCGGCGCCGGTGGCTGCCGGGCGATATACTGGTCTAGCTTCCCCTCTCTGATCAACCGTTCGACAATTTTTCTCATGCTTATACAGTCTTCCGTATTATGGCTGTTGTGCTGGTGGTATCGGCAGAATTTACCGGTATCCCGGTTGTCTTGCCGATTGGGTCTTCGTAGATTCGGCTTCGGTATTATTTCTTGTTCATTCATCAGGACGGCCTCGTAGGTAGTGTTCAATAGGGTGAAGACTTCATTGCCGTGGTCACGATTCGGCAGCGGCGCTCGGTGGTCGTTGCGACCATACCTCCCTTTTCCCTTCTTCGAGTATTCTCTTCGATCGGCACGGTCGTCTTTCCTCTTATGACCTGCCGAGTATGTGTCGACTCTCTCGTAGGGTGGCGCCTTTGTCGGATAAGCACTTGGTTCGGCATCTCCTCGCGGTGCCGAAATCGCGGGTTTCGAGTTGAAGTATTCGGCTTTGGCGTGGATCGCTGCCTGCTTCATCAGTTCGTCGTACGTGCGCCAGTTGCTGCTGTGTACTAGGTATCGGAAATGCGAGGACCGAAGGCCACTCTTGAAGGCGCCGTAGGCTGCCCTATCGTCTGTTTCCGGACACCTTGAGTATTCGTGACTGAAGCGTGCCGCGTATTCCCTCAAAGGTTCGTCCTCTCTTTGCCGAATCGTGTACAGATCATCGGCAGAGTAAAGACGGTCCGTTTGGATCATGAAGTGATTAAGGAAAATCTGCTTCAGCTCGTCGAAGGAGTCTACCGTTTCCGGCTCCAACCGGTAAAACCAGTTCAGGGCTGCCCCGGTAAGGGAGGACGGGAATAGCAGGCACTGCCCTTCATCGCTCAGGCCCTTGCATCCAATGGCGGACTGAAATGAGTGGAGGTGTGTCAAGGGGTCTTCCGTTCCCGTATAGAACGGTATGCGCAGTTGCTGCCCTTCCTATCCTGCCGAGAGTCCCGGATGCGCCTGGTGAATGGTCCGGGCCGAAGCTTTCCCCATTCCGGTTCTTGGGAGCGAGCGTTGTCGTTTTCCATTTTCTGGACTTTCTGGAAAAGGAGCCGGACAACGGGGTCTCGGCTAGGGATTTCCTCGGAACCGTAATCTTCCGATCTCCTTTGTAGGTCTAATGGATTAACCCCCGAGTACCGTGAAGGCGTTGCCGAACGGTAGGTGGAAGTTTGCGTCCCGGACGGGATATACTCGGATTCCGACTCCTCTGCGGAGTCCAGCCCTCTGACTTTCCGAATAGGCGACTTGTCTCCTAGGACTTTCATCCGTGAGTCCCTTAGTCGAGCGCTAATCCTGATCGGAGACCTCTGTCTCTCTGCCTCCCGATCGTTATTCCGATGTTCCCGGTCATTAATCCGATGTCGGCAATCGGAGTAGACTTTCTTGGGGATGTGCGGCTGATCCCTGGGTGCCGGAACTACCAACTGTTTGGAAGGTGCGGGCGTTGCCTTCGCTACCTTCTCGCGTTTCTTCTTCCTATGGGGGGTCTGCAAGCTCTAGGAAGAGCGAGTTGTCTGGATGTTCTGCGTGTGCTGCTGGTGGAGCAGCTGCTGGGTTTCGTCCACTTTGGACGAAAGAAAGTTGTTGTGCTCCTGAAGCCTCGCCATGTCCTTCCGTAGGGACGCGATTTGGACTGCCAGCTCGGCCTTGGCGGTTGTTTGGGTTGCGGGGGCGTTTCCGAAGGGAGTGCCTGGGGGTAGCGCTGGGCTAGCTCCGCTCTGCCTTCCGAACGGTACCCCTTCTTCCGATAAGAACGTGGGTACTGAAGTGGTCCCCATGTGTTTTGTGGATAGTGGGCTGATTTTTCTGATTCCCACAGACGGCGCCAAATTGTTGATACGAAAAAGTGGTTCGGCACGTATTCCGTCAACTTAGTTATATTATGTCTTCGGCAGGTGACTGTCTTCGGAAGTGTACTGCTTCGGAAGGGTAAGTACCTACAAAAGGACACGTTCGGTAAGTCCTTGGGGTACCGGTGTGGTACCGGCCGAAGGCTCTCCGATGCTTTAGTAAGTACGGTTTTAGTAATGTTTAACTGACAGATCAATCGGTAGCGTACCGTTTGTTCTGATCCCCTCCTTTTGGGGAAAGGGGTCTTCTTATATAGGCCTTGGGAGGTGTGCACTGTGCTCATATTTCCGATGTGGGACTCTGGACATGGATTGTGAGCATGACACGTGTCCGATGGTAAAAGGGCCAAGATAGATGGCTTCGGTAGGAAGCATGCCGAAGGGGTTCTGTGATCAGTATCGATCCCGTCCACGTGTTCGGTGGTCATAGGCCGTTTATTTCGGTATAAACATTGGGGATGCACGCACGCATGCACTACTAAGTTTCGCTTTGCAACCTCTTCCTTTATTACAAGCCAAGTCCTTGCTACATTTCTTCTCCATTCAAGTGCAGTTTGCCCTGCTCTGCTTGGTCAACTGGTCAACCACCAATCCACATTCATTGACAAAAAAAAAAAAAAGCTTCACTAACCCACCAACCCATACTCACAAACCATAATGACGAATGTTATTATGGGCACAATTAATGTGTACCAGTATCCTTAATGTCTCCACCACACTAAATTAAGCGCGAGTGGGAAGGGAAGTGCAATTCTGATATAAGCATACGTTTGACTATGTGACTCTTAATTCTGAGTGAGTGACTGAGTGGTATGAGGTAATCTTTTCAGACCTTAACAAATAAGAAAATGAGAATTATTTTAATGGGCTGTTTCAGCAACTAGTTGATTCCTCTTTTCATTTTGTGAGGCTAATCTTCAAGAGTAGTAGTAAATAAATTTTTTTAAATTGAAGTTTATTGATCTATATGGTAATTTGAAAAGCCTTATTTGTTACTTGAATAATTTTTGCTTTAACGGACTCTTCAATACAATTAATGCAATATTATAGAAGAAAAAAAAAATGAAATCATGTGAAAAATGTCTATGTATTTATTATATGAAAAGAAAAAATGCACGTTTTAAACATTTCAATGTAGGTTTTGTTTTTAATAGTAAAATTAAATGTTTGAAGAGTCAAAGTCAACTTACCATTCCTAAAGAGAGAAAGTGATTGCAGCTTTGATGACTAAGGTTGAAGAAGCTGTTTGAGAGAATTGTTTTGATGTGGCTCACCTATTTTAGAATTTTAAAGCTGTTAACGAGGCTGTTGAAGATGCTCTAATGGTGTGGCAAACAGGATTGCAAACCTTGCTTTTGCTTTAACCGATTCGATCACATTGGTTGAAGAAATGTTTTTAACTTGTTATGTTTTTTAATATATCTGATCGTTTCCTTCAACAGCAAAAAAACAAATAAGAAATGAGAATTATTATAATGGGCTATCATTTCATTGAAAACATTGAAAAGTGAAACAAAAATGGGACCGGCAATTGAGTATTTCATCATTTAACACACTTTGAAGTTGGAAGGAGTAGAAATATATGTTTAGGTAAAACTGATTCAATTTTATTCATCTCCATAATGAGCTATTTATATGTTTATATAGGGTTTTATAGGTTTAACAAGGAAACAAAATAAATTAGGAAACAAAGTCCTAATTGTACAAGAATTAGTCAACTACACTAATTAGGAAATCACTTTCCTGAACTCACGCACACGCCAACACTCCCCCTCAAGTTGGAGCATAAATGTTACCAAGGTCCAACTTGCTCAGCGTGTCCTAAAATACTCGGTTTGAAACTGCTTCTGTCAAGATATCTGCCAACTGATCTTCTGACTTTACAAATGGGAACTGAAGCGTCTTGTCTTTTAATCTTTCTTTGATGAAATGCATATCCACTTCAACATGTTTAGTTCGATCATGTTGAACTGGATTATGAGCAATATTAATGGCCGCAATATTATCGCAATATAATTTCATGGGTTTTTAAGGCTTAAAACCTAACTCCGTTAGAACATGCTTAATCCATAACAACTCACAAACACCATGTGCCATACCTCTATATTTTGCCTCCGCACTTGATCTTGCAACAACATTTTGTTTATTACTACGCCAAGTAACAAGGTTACCTCTTACAAAAGTAAAGTAATCTGAAGTGGATCGTCTGTCTATTTGGGACCTAGCCCAATCCGCATCTGTATACCCAATTACATCCAGATGTCCTTGCTTGGAATACATTAACCCTTTACCAGGAGTTGATTTCAAATATCTCAAGATGCGATTCACTGCATCTCTATGAACTTCACTTGGAGAGTGCATAAACTGGCTTATAACACTCACAACGTATGCAATATCCGGTCTCGTATGTGACAAATAAATTAACCTCCCAACTAGGCGCTGGTATTGCTCCTTGTTAGTTGATTTATGATCAGTACACTCACCAAGCTTGTAATTTTCCTCCACAGGGGTATTAACTGGTTTACACCCCAGCATCCCTGTTTCAGTTAATAAATCCATAACATATTTTCGTTGAGACAAGAAGATACCTTGCTGTGATCTAGATACTTCTATCCCGAGAAAATACTTAAGTGTACCAAGATCTTTCATCTCAAACTCCTTAGATAAGTACTCTTGCAATGCTTTTCTTTCATCAGGATCATCACCTGTTACAATCATATCATCAACATATACTATCAAAGCTGTAATTTTATTTTCCTTATGCTTCAAGAACAAAGTATGATCAAAATTACTTTGTTTATATCCGAATGCCCTCATAGACTTTGTCAACCGCCCAAACCATGCTCTAGGTGACTGCTTCAAACCATACAAAGACTTCTTTAATTTGCACACAGTCTTTCAATTTGGAACTCAAGTTACATCTAGGCGGAGGATCCATATAAACTTCTTCTTCTAAATCACCATGTAAAAAAGCATTTTTGACATCGAATTGGTGTAATGGCCAATCCAAGTTTGCAGCAAGCGATATCAGGATTCGTACAGTATTGATTTTTGCTACTGGAGCAAACGTCTCCTGATAATCCACTCCATATCTCTTAGTATACCTTTTTGCCACCAATCGAGCTTTGTACCGTTCAATCGATCCATCTGCCTTCAACTTAATGGTATAAATCCATCTACAACCCACAGTTCGTTTGCCACTTGGGAGAGGAACAAGTTCCCATATGGAATTCTTTTGAAGAGCTTGCATCTCATCATTCATCGCTTGTTTCTAGTTTGGATCCATCAAAGCCTCTTCTACACTGCTTGGTGTAGACAAAGAATCTAGTTGTTTGATCAACATGGCATGTGGTGCGGAAAATCTATGAGTGGAAACATGGTCGCTAATCGGGTACTTCACTTTAGCTTTGGGATCCGCTTCATATTGAATCTTTGGGATACCACAATTCTTACGAACAGGTAATTGGTATGGTTGTAGATGTATCTCATTACATGGATCGTCTGAAAATAAATCAGTTAAATATAAATCTTCAACATCAATGTTCTGGGATATTACCTGGGTTGTAGGTTCAGAAGACACCTCAGAAGATAATTGGTTAAATGGTACAGAAACTTCATAAACGGGCATCAATACATCATTCTTCTCCCCCTGATCGGGTGACTGAGTTGTGGGTGAGGAGACCAACCGTGACCGGTCATTAAGACTGTAGTGCGTAGTTTCTGGAGTGGTATCTGACGAGTTGGTTAGTGCATCCTGAATTGTCGGATGACATAACGACTCCAAAGTAACGAATCCTTCCAGGTCGAATTGATCATCAACAGTATCTGGACTCGCCTGTGCCTGAACTCCCCCAGAAAAATACATTTCTTCTTCTCAAAAAACCACATCCATAGTGATGTAGAGCTTCTGAGTAGGGGGATAATAACAGCTGTCACACCCCGGGATCGGCTCCGCCGTAGCACGATATTGTCCGCTTTGGGCCCTCCTCTCTGCCCGCATGGTTTTGTTTCTGGGAACTCACGAGCAACTTCCCAGTGGGTCACCCATCCTGGGATTGCTCTAGCCCCCAACTCGCTTAACTTCAGAGTTCCTACCACTCCGAAGCCAGTGAGCTCCCAAAAGGCCTCGTGCTAGATGGATGCGGGTGTGCACATATAAGGCACATCACCCCCTCTCCGTTGGTTGATGTGGGATCTTACAATCCACCCCCCTTAAGGGCCCGACGTCCCCGTCGGCACACTCGCACCACACGGCAGAGTGGCTCTGATACCAAATTGTCACATCCCGGGATCAACTCTGCCGTAGCACGATATTGTCTGCTTTGGGCCCCCCCTCTCTGGCCCTCACGGTTTTGTTTCTGGGAGCTCACGAGCAACTTCCCAGTGGGTCACCCATCCTGGGATTGCTCTAGCCCTCAACTCGCTTAACTTCGGAGTTCCTACCACTCCGAAGCCAGTGAGCTCCCAAAAGGCCTCGTGCTAGATGGATGCGGGTGTGCACATATAAGGCACATCACCCCCTCTCCGTTGGTTGATGTGGGATCTTACAACAGCGATACCCTTTTTGATGTTGGGCATAGCCAATAAACACGCACTTGAGTGCTCGAGGCTCCAACTTGTTGCGTTGATGTGTATAAAGATGAACGAAAGTTACACATCCAAAAACTCGTGGCTCCAAATTGGGAGTGGAATGAAGAGCACAAAACTGACGAAGGGCTTGTAATGGTGTTTGGAAGTTCAAGACACTGGAGGGAACCCGATTAATAAGATACGCAACAGAACACATTGCTTCTCCCCCAAAAAGAACGAGGCATTTGAGCATCAAACAATGAAGCTCGAACCACTTCTAACAAATGAAGATTTTTGCGCTCTGCTACCCCATTTTGCTGAGGGGTATATGGACATGTTCGTTGATGTTCAATTCCATGAGCTTCTAAAAACCGACAAAGATCATGATTCACAAATTCACCCCTATTATCAGAACGAATGATCTTAATTTTTGCATGAAACTGAGTGTCTACCATCTTGTAAAACTGTTGAAATGTGGTACACACCTCCCCCTTGGTTTTTAAGAGAGAAATCCAAGTCATACGTGTGCAATCATCAATAAAGGTAACAAACCAACGAGCACCAGAAGAAGTAGAAATTGGAGCAGGACCCCAAACATCAGAATGAACAATTGCAAAAGGCACCGTACTTTTATTCATACTCAAAGGGAAGGAAACTCTATGGCTTTTTGCCAGTTCACAAACATCACACTTAAAATTAAAATCTGAAAGTTTACTAAACCATGAAGGAAACAACTTTTTAAGATATCCAAAGGAGGCATGACCCAATCGTCTATGCCACAACCAAATAAAATTCTGATTTTTCTCGGTTGAATCTCCACTAGTCTTAAAGGCTTGAGAAATCCGAGTCTCACCACTAGTTGCCAAATCCAGAAAATACAGTTTGCCCCTTCTAGTACCATAACCAATTATCTTCCTTGTGAGGATGTCCTGAAAAATACAACAATTTGGCCAAAATGTTACAGTACAAAAAAGAGCATGAGTAATTTGCGCAACAGATAGCAAATTTAAATCCAATGACGGCACAACAAGTACTGAATCCAGGTGCAATGAATCTGTAAGGGATAAAGAACCCTCTCCAACAACAGGAGAGGAACTACCATTTGCATTGGATACTACCGACTGTAAAGATGGAAACAAAGATGTGATTTTATTCGAATCACATGTCATATGATCAGAGGCACCTGAATCAATAATCCAGACATTACTAGTGGGTGAGGTGGAAGAAACATTCAATGCATAACCAGTTGTACCTGATGTAGCCATGGACGCAGATGCAGAAGTATGTTCATTTGATTTGTTGCCACTTACAGGGGGGTCTCTGGAGTAGCAGAGGCTTTGAGTGCCTTATGATCACTTCTTTTATTCTTAGAATGATCCCACCAAGATGGAAAGCCAACTAATTCATAACAATGTTCACGAGTGTGCTTTGAACCACCATAATGAGTGCACTTGAAAACTAGTTTGTCCTTCACCCCCTGGGTCGAGGAACTCCCATGAGATGAAGGTGGTCTTTTGGAACGTTGAGCCACCATGACAGTAGCATCAAGAGAGGCGGCAGCACCAGTAAAATTGGCCCGTTGTTGTGCATCACGGTGAACATAAGCAAAACTTTGGTCGAGATCCAATTTAGGTTCCTTGCGGAGGATTTCACTACGAACTTGATCAAATTCGGGATCCCATCCAGAAAGAAAAATATGAACTCAAAGACGGTCGAGTTTTTTCTGGTATGTATCAGTGTCAGCAGCGCACACCATAGATAAGGGGGTTGCGATGATCCAAATCCTGAAAAAGACTTTAAAGCATGCTATAATATTTGGAAACAGGTTGGCCATTCTGTTTGAGGGTGAATGCCTTCCTGTTCAATTCGTAAACTTGAAATTCGTCGGATCCATCATAGAAAACTTTCTTGACAGCAGCCCAAATTTCCTGTGCAGTGCGAAGATGAATAAAGAGGCCCATCAACTTAGGGGACATAGAATCAATTAACCAACCTTTGACTTGTAGATTTTCAGTGGTCCACGCATCAAAAGTAGGAGCATATTCGGCTGGCATAGCAATAGAGCCAGTAAGATAGCCCAACTTTCCACGGGTAGCAATTCGAATTTCCATGAGTTGAGACCAAAGAGCATAATTGGTCTCATTGAGAATAACTCCTGTAGGCAACGCAGAATTATCATTCTGGATTGTGACAATCTGTGGGACCGACGAAGTTGGAGGTTGTGCAGCGGAGGTCGAAGAACTATCCGGGAGAACAAGGGAAGCCTCGGGTGTTGTCATCACAGCGAAAATTGATGGTGTGGAAGTATGAACTCAATATATGTGGAGGATGGATGAAAAACGTATGAAATCAATATAGGTTTGAATTCAATTAGAGGGTTTGGGATAAACAAGAAACCACCATATCGGTGGCTCTGATACCAAGTAGAAATATATGTTTAGGTAAAACTGATTCAATTCTATTCATCTCCATAATGAGCTATTTATATGTTTACATAGGGTTTTACAGGTTTAACAAGGAAACAAAATAAACTAGGAAACAAAGTCCTAATTGTACAAGAATTAGTCAACTACACTAATTAGGAAATCACTTTCCTAAACTCACGCACACGCCAACCGAAGGAACTTCTCTGGTATCATTTTGTGAAAACAGATGCGCGGAAAGGAAACTGATGCCCAGTGAATGCACAAGTTGCATTTGGCTACTCGCGAATTTCTTCATCCATCCATGGCAATCACGTGCCCCACTCTTTGGCAATGGCAACTTGTTCTGCCTTCATAAACTGGCACTGCAACAAATTATTCAATCATACTTGTCTGTTTTCGGTGCTCATGGAGAGAAGTCGTTTCGTCTTGTCAATGACGTTGTTGCTGCTGCAGTACACTTCTGTCGGCACAGGTGCAGCACAAACCAACATCACCACCGACCAGTCTACTCTTCTTGCTTTGAGATCCTATATCACTAGTGACCCTCATAACATCTTGGTCAACTGGTCAACCACCACCTATGTCTGCAACTGGATTGGCGTTACTTGTGGTGCTCGCCACCTCAGAGTAGCATCGTTGAATCTCTCGCACATGGTTTCACAGGAACCATTCCACCACACTTAGGCAACCTGTCATTCCTTGTTGCACTAAGCTTCAACAGTAACAGCTTCCATGGCATCTTGCCCAAGGAATTGTCTTATTTGCGTCGGCTGAAGTTGATTAACTTCGGATACAACAATTTTATGGGATCCATTCCATTGTGGTTTAGGTTCTTCTCCAAACTTCAAACCTTCAATTTGTATGGCAATCAGTTTTCAGGTTCCATACCGACGACTATCTTTAACTTATCTACACTGCAAGTAATTGATCTAACCATTAACCGACTATCAGGCGAGACGGACTCAGGATTTCAAAATCGGGTGGGCTAGATTTACCTTATTCAACTGTTAGATTTTAGGCCTATGGAATTGATCATATATATATATATATATATATAATTTAAGAACATATAATTTTTATGTTATTTGTTTAAAAGGCCTATTTTACACCAACAATGTCAGCTAAAGTCTAACATAATGAACAAAAATGAATAAGAGAAAAGAAAATTTATAAGAAAATTCAAAAATGAAAATTTATCATCACAAAGATAGAGTCATATAAACACACGGCAACTAGAGGTAACACTACAATTATCCAATTAGTTCAAGTTAATATTTCTGCTATAAATGGGATTAACATTAACACTAACTATAAAAAATAAATAAATAAAACTCACATGGGCTATACCCCATGTTGTACAAGTCATAGGTCCGTGCCTATCAGGTACGCATGTATCAATAATCTATATGGGAATCTAACATTAATCGATCATTATGTTTTAACATCTTATTATTAATCTATAAGCCCGGTGTCTTTTTTTCTTTAGAAAATTAGGGTAATTTTTTCTTACTTGTAGGTCATCCAACACTAAAAAACTCTCACTTGAATAGATGATGGATTTGGCTTTTAATTTTAAGGGTGGTTGAGTCTATTTATGTTCACTTTTTGCTATACTCGAAAGTTTTTACAAAACTTATATTTATTAAACTAGGGACTATAGATTGTAAATAATAAATAATATATGAGCAATATTTATGGGCTTTTCACATAGACGCCCATTATAAGGCCACCTCCAGCGCATGCCCTTTTGCCAGGACAAGAGGCCCCTTTGCAGGGGTTTGGACCTCCAGCGTGTAACCAGCAGCCCGGGCAAGCCCAAAGGATGATCCTGCCTTGGCTTCAGCCCGAAGGCGCTGACGTCAGCGAGCGTAAATCCAAATTTTTTTTATCGTTGGCGCGCTCATGTGCCAAAGGTAAAAAAATTTGACTTCCGCTCGATGACTTCACCGCTGACGTCATCCCTAGCAGAACCCAACGGGAAGACGCCACGTGGCACTTCCTGGACGCTCAGATGGTTTTTTTTCTAGAAATCCGACGGTCCCCCTTTTTTTGGCTAAAAAAATTCGAAAAAATTTTGAATTTTTTTTTAAAAAAATACCAATAAATTTTGGATTTTATCCCTACAAATAGCTAACAATTTTATTCACTTTCCACACCAAATCTTCATACAAACTCTTCTCCTTCCAATATTTTTTACTTTCCACTCACATTTTTTACTACTTTCCATTTGTATCAAAAAACAAATGGCATCTTCTATCGAAGCCGGAGACGCGTGGAAAACTCAGGAAGATATTGCATTGTGTCAATCTTGGGTGAACGTTAGTCATTGCCCTGTCACGGGTAATGAGATGAAGTTCTCTCATATGTGGAGCAAAATTCATGGAGAATTTTGTCAAAGATCAGGTTTCATTCGGACCAAAATGGCCTTGCCTAGTAGATGGAAAATTCTGAATAAAGAGTTAGGGAAATGGAGAAATGCCTTGACAAAAGCAAGGGAGAACATTCGAAGCGGTCAAAATCTATCTGATCAGGTAAAATATTTATAATTTCCATTTTAATCAATTTAATGTAACTTTTTTTTTATTGCATATTTTATTTCTTTTTCTTGCATATATATATATATATTTTCCATTTTCAATTTGTCTATATTTTCTTGCATAATCAATTTTTTTCTTGCATTTCAAAATTGTTTACATTTTCTTGCATAATCCTTTTTTTTTTCTTGCACTTCCAATTATTTATTTTTAAAAGATCATACAAGCACAAGTTTGGTTCGGTGCCATGGGGCAAGGCAAAAAAAGTTTCTTGCATCACCAATGTTGGGAAGTTGTGAAGGATTGTTCGAGATTCAAAATTATTCCCACGGGTCCGCCGGTTGTGTTGAATGAGACGCCGCTCCACGATTCGCCAACAACCGATTCGCCATTGGACTCCCCAATGGAAACATAGTCACCACTCCCACATCCGCCAAAACCTATTGGGAGAAAGGTGGCAAAGGCCAAGAGAGGGAGCACTTCAAACAATGAATGTGTACAATTGTTGGAGCAAATAGCTAAGAACACCGCACTAAGAATTGAGAGAGACTTGAAAAGAGACGAAGCGGACTTGGCACGATAGGAAGCATTTGCAATTCAACAGCAGCAGACACAAGAAAATGACATGGAGGATAGAGAGATGAAAATCATGGCCATGGATACGAGCCATATGTCTCCTGAAACAAAGGCCTATTGGAAGCTAAAACGAAGGGATGTGATGAGAAGAAAACTTTTCCATGACGACGGACCTAGCAATACGGATTGGTTAAATGATCAAAACCATTAGGTTGTATTGAAAGATTTGCCATATGTGTTAATTTGTTGTATTGTTTCCTTTTTATTCAATAAAGAAAACATTAAATAATATGACTATTTATTAAAAACATTTGCACATCAAAACAAAGATTAATTAAAAACAAACCTTAATTTATTGCAAACAACACACAAAACAAACCACTTAAAAGCATAATTATAAATAATAATAAAAAAAAGCATAATTCCAAAAAACACCACACACAAAATAAAGCATAATTAAAAACAAAGCATAATTCCAAACAAAGCACTAATCTTGACTTCATCCACTGTGATTGCCTTTCATCTCCAACAAGTGCTCGATCAAGTCAACTTGACGTCTCTCGTGAACATATGAAGATTGCATTTCTTGATAACGATCAATCATGGGGTTGTTGTATCGACCATCCCGAATTAACGATTCAGGCTCCATTGGTTGTCCATTTGGTCCCATCGGCCTTTCATATATTCTTGTCAACGCCGTGTTCATGGGATCGGGTTCAAACACCTCTGGAGCATCATAATCAAACTCATCCTCCACAATCATGTTGTGGAGGATGATGCAAGTCATCATAATGCTCCGCAGCACCTCCTCATCTAGCATCCGAGCAGTACCCGTAATAATTGCCCAACGAGATTGCAAGATACCGAAACATCTTTACACGTCTTTCTTGTAACCTTCTTGAAAGGCAGCAAAGCTTTTTTCCTTCTTAGATTGGGGATTCAGAATTGTTTTCATGAATGTCGTCTTCCTAGGATAAATTCCGTCGGCAAGTTAGTACGCACCAGAGTATACGGTATTGTTGATTTGGTACGTGATCTGGGGGGAATGACCTCACAATACTTCGTCAAACATCGGGGATTGACCAAGGACATTGAGTTCATTCTGAGATCTGGCAACCCCAAAGAAAGCTACGGCCTCCAAAATTATACTTTTTTTGCCCTTCCGATTCCCATAGTCTCCTTGCCAAGCAGTAGGACAATTCTTCCACGGCCAGTGCATGCTATCGATGCTTCCAATCATTCCTGGGAAACCTCGAGCCTCAGCTTTTTGTAGAAGCCTTTGTAGGTCCCTCGGCGTAGGTTTGCGAAGGTACTCCCTCGTGTATAAATTTTCTATTGTATCACAAAATCTCACCAAGCACACTACGATAGTTAATTTTCCCATCCTTGCAATCTCATCCACATGCTCTGCAGATGCCCCATAAGCAAGCATCCGCAAAGAAGCTGTAAATTTTTGCTCCTGGAGAAGACCCAAAACTCCAATAGCATCATACTTCTGAATGAAGTATGTGTCGTAATTACAAATATCATGCATGATTTTTTGGAACAAATGTGGCTGCATTCTATTGTCTCTTGAAACTTAGAAACATGATATAACGAATTTGGGATAAAGTAATATTCCAAGAGATTCTTACCCCGAGACTCCCTACGTCTGTCCACATTCGGGGCACGACGACGGCAGTGTTGCCTTGATTGATTAAGCATACACACCACTGCTGCAAGCATTTCTTCCTCTTCTTCATCGGCCTCCCGATCTTCATCAGCACGTCTGCGCCGGATTTCTTCTTCTTCTTACTGTTGCCTCTCCAACACCCTCCTCAAGTTTGACATTGAGAGTAGAATGTGTTTTGTAAAATCTGAGAAATGAAGGAATAGATAAGAGATGGTGTGAGAGGTATGAGTTGATGGTGTAGTTTTATAGAGGGATTCGGAAGATAGAGATGACACGTGGTGCAATTTTAGAGGGTGAAAATCTTATCTGAAATCTGAGATTTTTTTTTTTTTTTAAACATATCTGAAAATCTTATCTGACATGGGACACGCGGCGCAAATTTAGAGGGTGAAAATCTTATCTGAAATATGAGATTATAATTTTTTTTAATGAATATTTGAAAATTGTATCTGGAATAAGACACGTGGCAACCGAGATTCTCATCCGAAAATCTTTTCTAAAAAATGATGGACACGTGGCAACCAAAAATCTTATCCGAAAATTTATTTAGAAAAGCTTATCAAAATTAATTGTTTAAAGGATAAAAAAAATAGGAAATAAAGTATAATGAATAGTAATTGCCTTAACCTTAGCTTTTGGGGTGGAACTACAAATGGCAAGGCTGCTACTATTCACGTGAATAGTAGCAGCCCTTGCCTTAGCCTTAGCCTTTTGGGGTGGACATGCTCTAACATGACATTTTATAAATAAATATAAAAAACCCCCTTCAACTACGCATTCTTTAACAACTACGCATTCTTTCTCTAGTTTCTCGCTCTTGCCTCTTCAAAACCTCTTGCATGTCTGCCATTGAGAATGGAGAATGAAATCTAAAATCTGATAAATGGAAATGTAGAGAAGATCTGGTGTGAGAGGTATGAGCTGAGCCTCTGGTTTTATAGAAAAATTTTGGCAGATAGATATCACACGTGGTGCAATCTTAGAGGGTGAAAATCTTATCTGAAATTTGAATTTCGAAATGTATCTGAAATTTAAATTTTGAAATGTATTTTAAATTTGAAATTTATCTGAAATTTAAAATTTGAAATTTTTCTGAAATTTGAAACCGAAAATCTTATCCAATATGAATAGTATTGACACGTAGGAACCCAAAAATCTTATCCGAAAATATTATCCAAATTAATTGTTTAAGTAAACAAAATTGTGAAAAAAATATAAAAAAATGAATAGTATTTGCCATGGCAAAGGCCAACTGCTGGAAACACACTTTGCTGAGGGGACTAGAACAACTACTATTCACGTGAATAGTTACTGTCATAGGACTTCTCTTGTCATGACAAGAGGCTAACTGCTGAAAATGCTCTTATAGACAAACTCAATATTGTATCTTCACTACCATAAAACCGCATTATAAGCCACAAGTTGTTGTGGCCTATAATCATGTTGACCACAAACAAACACGTAATTTGTTCACATCAAAGGGTGTCGGTGGCCTATGAAGTGCTGGGTCCCACCCCAGTTTTGGCTATCCTAGCAGCTTATTGATAATAATAATATAAAACAAATATAGTTTTAATTCTACATAGCCACAAATTTCCTAACTGATTTTTTATATTTAAAAATAACAATACTAGATACCACGAAATAATTAATTTTCTTTGTAACAATTGTACTTTCTAGATGCACTTTTTTCGTAAATTTCTGAAAACTTGTTAAAATGCGCATCTAGAAAATACAATTGCAAAAGAAAAAAATCTTTGTAAGTGGCGCGTAGTGCACTTGATTAATAAAAGGCCTCTTGTACACCCGTGTGGATAAGAACATGATGCATGCTTGAAATCCAAAAATAAAAATAAAAATTGGAAGAGCTGCAAAATTAAGCAAAGAATGTGTGCACTGATTTGAGACTTAAACTTCTGACAGTAAGAAATTAAAAATGCAGAAATCCCTTGATCACTGATTTCAGACATGTTACATAGAATTAGAATCAAATCTATCTAGAAGAAGAACAGAAAATATAGCTGGAAAAAAAAAACACTAAAGTTAGGGAAAACAGATCCTAGTGTATTTATGGGGGCTAAATAACTGGCATGCTAGTCCAACATTTCTCGAAGTTGGCAACACACTACTTCCCAGCAACTTCGAATTGTATTTGAAGTGCTGTACTTCCTCACTTTCCAAAAGTTTCTCACACCATCAAGGCTTGCATCATTCTGTAACCATAACACACCTACGTTATCTCCTAGTTGAATAAAAACATGAAAAAATAAAGGCTTATAAATCTTTCTTGAGTGAAGCCAATTAGTCATTTTACAGTAGACACAACAAGGCCATTTTCTTGTATCGCAAACATTAACCATAGTGATAATTGCAAAGATCCTATCATTCAATTATATATAAAATAAGATTAATCAAAACAAAAAGCGCCACTACAAACCGCTAAGAATTGGAAACAGTAACCACAATAGAAATAGTCACGCATGCAATGGAATAAACGTTCCCCAAAAACAAAATAATGATTTCATAAATTACTTAATAAATAGTAATTAATTATTTTAAATTATTTTATGGACTTTATGTTTTATTGTTTTATATTAAATACTAATTAAAACATAATATATTGAAGAGTATAGAATCACTGTATGAATACAATAAGCAATATGTTTATAAGAGAACAGATTATACAAACTGAAGAATAGAATAACACAGAAAGATAAAGAATACTAACTTTATTTTCAGATAGAGGCTTGTGTATTGGCAATGTCCTAAAGATAGAATTTCGCCCCTTCTTAGTACTTGAAGTTCAATGGACGTCTATCTCCCATTATTCAAATCCTTGATCTCTCGAGAACTTGAATGTGCTTCTTCTCCAAAATGCAAAGTAAAAAATATGTCTTTTTTTTTTGTACGTTGGAAATCTTGTAAGTCAGTTTCTGGCTATTGGGTATTTAGTCTTTATAATACTGATTGCACCCTTTCAAACCACAACAGTTATAAACCTAATTTCATTCAAATTTAAATTGAAAGGATATATCTTATCCTTTTTAGTTGAAATTCTGCTATGCAAAAACGAAAAAATAAATTACTTATTTTCGTTTGAGTGTCTTAATTAAATTTCTCCAGAACCCCAAGACCCAAGGCCCAAATCTTTGTTACTATAATTATTATTAATCAAAGCCAAATCCAAAGCTAAGCATAGAGCCAAGCCCATTAGCCCAACTCTCCAATGTTAACCATACTTATCAAACCATCATAGTGCTTTTGTTTATAAACACCTATAGGAGTGTGGATTTTCAATGTGGGATTTTCACAAAGGACACCTCAAAAGATAAGCCTATAGAGAAATCCATATTTTTATTGTTGATGTATATATTTAAAGAGCATAGCCGTGTGGCTTTACTCCAAAATAGAGTGTTTTAAAGATCTTGCCACGCGGCTATACGCTATAACTATAATATTTTAAATGTATAGCCGCACGGCTATAATCCATACATATAATATTTTAATAGTATGGCCACGCGGCTATATGCCTTAAATATAATATTTTAACAATATAGCCGCACGGCTATAAACCAAAAATATAGTATCAACGTATAGCCATGTGGCTAGACTCCATAAATATAATATTTTAAAAGTTAACCCGCACGGCTGCAAGCTCTACCTATAAATATGATAAGAAGGCTACATGAATATGCAATATCTTGTCTTGTGTGAGCTAAATATATCAAACTTCCAACAAGACGTTGGTAATGTTCCTTATTGGTTAGTTCTTGATCCATGTCTTCACATAACTTGTGATTCATCTCGATGGGTGTATCAACAGGTTTGCATCCAAGCATTTCTGTTTCAGTGAGCAGATCTAATACATACTTCCTTTAAGACAGAAATATACCAGTTGTGGACCTAGCTACTTCAATTCCTAGAAAGTACTTCAGATCACCTAAATCTTTCATCTCAAATTCCTGAGACAAATACTTCTACAGTTTCAGTTGCTCTCCTGTGTTGTTTTCAGTTACGACTATGTCATCCACATAAACAATCAATGCAGTAAGTCTTCTTCCATCACGCTTCAAGAACAAAGTATGATCTGCATTACTCTGTATATATCCAAAATTCTTCATGGATTTAGTGAATCTGCCAAACCATGCCCTAGGGGATTGCTTTAACCCATACAATGACTTTCTGAGCTTGCAAACTTGATTCTCCTTGTCACGAGCTAAATTACATCCTGGTGGCAAGTCCATATATACTTCTTCTTCCAAGTCTCCATGTAAGAAAGCATTTTTGACATCAAACTGATGTAATGGCCAATCGAGATTTGCTGCTAGAGACAGAAGGACTCTGATAGTTTTAATCTTGGCTACTAGGGCAAAGGTCTCTTAGTAGTCTATCCCATATTTTTGTGTGTACCCCTTTGCCACCAATCTAGCTTTATATATTTCAATGGATCCATCTGTTTTGAGTTTCACAATATAAATCCACCTGCATCTCACTGTCTTCTTTCCATGAGGTAATGGCACGAGTTCCCATGTGTCATTCTTCTGGAGAGCTCGCATTTCTTCATTCATGGCTTCTTTCCATTTTGAATCTTCTAGTGCTTTAGTTACACTGTTGGGAACAGGTATGTCGGCCAACTGCTTCACAAATTGTACCCGTGACTCTGATAATCTGTTGATGGATACATAATTGTTGATGGGATATTTCCCCTTTGCATTAAGGTCTGCTTCGTAGTGAACTGGAGGTTTTTCATGGTTCTTCCGTTTTGGAATCTGATATGCAGGCTCTGTGCCTTCTAAAATTAAATCATCATGGGCTATTTCATTAATGTTATCAGTTTCAGGAAAAGATGTTACCTGAATGACGTCCTCAGCAGGTGATTGGTGTGGTACTGGAGCTGAAGAATACTCCTGAGCAGGCAAAAACTCCTCAATTTTCTCCTCCTGAGTTTGACAGCCGGGAGACGACCGGTCGCAGTCCTCTGGCGACCGGTCGTTTTCAAAAAGCATATTCGGATTTGTAGGTGGCTCTGATACCATGCTAAAATATGAATATGGTTTGAATGTATTAGGTTATCTTTATTATTCTCCATAAGGATGTATATATAAGAGTTTACATGTGCTATACAAGTAATTAGATACAGTAAAGAATTAGGAAAGTATCTCCTAATTATACAATGATTTATCAACTATATAAAAATAGGAAAGTAAATCCCTTAATTAATCAAGGAAGTAAATCACCTTGATTAATTAGAAGACTCACGTCAACACTCCCAAAGCTAACTAGTAGCACTCAAAAGCTAACTAGTAGCGCTCACAATGGGAAGATCATCCTTGCAAAATAATTACTTTACTGTAAAATGTTACTACTAAAGTAGCCTTTGTCTACTCTTCCCCCCGCCCCCTCCCATGCACCACAAAGTGATGGCGCCTTGTTTTTGTGCTAACCAATTCATTGATGAGCCGTAGTTTCCACCATCAAGCTTTAACCCGTCTCATTTTCCCTTCATGAACCAATTCATTGCTTACATTACTTTGGTAGTGAAGTGTGGAGCCCTAGGATCCAACTGTATTATTAATATCTATAAGCCTACGTGAATGATCCATACATCGATTGAGCTTCAACCATTAAATTAAGAAGTGAATTTAGTTTATTCTCCACACTGCAATCCAAAATAATAGATGCTGCTTGATGAGCAAATTAGCAATCTAAAATAATTTTAAAAAATTAATTAAAAGAAAGAGACTTGTTGACGCTCAAAAATGGTTCGGCACTTTTGAGCCCAACTTAGTGATGAGGTGTGAAGGATGATGGGTGAAGGTGAGGACCTTCACCAAGTGTGTGAGGATTTGGGCAAACGATAAATATACAGAAGAAAAGATATACGTGGTTCACCCTTCATGAATGGGCTACGTCCACGGAGAAATATATTCTCATTATTATAATAATATGTGTTTACATTTGTACATGGGGTTGGACCCAAATATAAAGGTAAGAAGGGAGAAGCCCAAGACAAAAGATAAAGCCCAGCCTTGCCATCCATTTCTAAGTGGAGAGTGGTCTCCTTTTATAGGTGAGGGGGAGTCTTCACTTCTTGTAATATTCCAATGTGGGACTCTTTGCTTTGCCTAGAGTTGCTTCTAGTTGCTTGGTCAAATATGGTATAAACAGAAGTCTCCCAAGTTCTCAAGTAAGGAGGTACTTCTTGATTGAAGACTTGTAATTTTCAGTGCACTGACCGAGCAACACCTTAGTCTTCTTCCAAGCCAAATAGTGCACCATCTACACTGCTGAAGGGCTTGATGTAAGCTGCGGAAGGAAGTTCTCCAATAATCTTGATGTTGATTGCCAAAAAGCAGGTCTGTTAGTGTTTGATGAAGGGCATACAGTCTTTGAAGTTTGCATCGTATCGAACAGTGAGTTGTGCTTTGCGAATTTTCATTTAAATGACTACCGCATGGTTCTAATTTGAACCTGTGATGGGCCCTTGAATATGGATTTATGGTCTTGAGAATGTTGCTGCTAGCTTCAAGTCTGTAAAACACCCCACGTGCCTAAGTGGTTGAGGAACCATCCAAAATTGGATTTAAACAAAATGGGCCCACCAAGAAGGT
Source organism: Prunus mira (assembly GCA_020226265.1). NCBI lineage: Eukaryota > Viridiplantae > Streptophyta > Magnoliopsida > Rosales > Rosaceae > Prunus > Prunus mira. The sequence goes on from CM035325.1 coordinate 43,529,259, forward strand.
ATGTGGGTAAGGCTTCACCTCCTTGTGTGGGCCACTAATGTGTTTGGTAAACTTTAATGATGTAGGCAATTTGGAGTTGGAATCCTTGTTGCCGTGATATAAGACAGGGAATTACCGTTTGGTAATTCACTCTAGAGACACACGAAGCTCAACAAGTCCTCCTCGTTGCACCGTACGGCATTTTGCCTCAACGTGAGATAATCCTTGATTTTGGGGCTGTCTTTCAGTAATTTTTTTGGTGCCATGATTGTCCTACCGATAGGCAGGTTGATTTGCTCTGAGAAGGATGTAGCTCCAGTGGTCGATTAAAGATGATGGTTCTGCAATTGCCAGAAGATAGGGAGATGTACGAGCTAGGGTGCCGATCGGCAATTGGGCTTGCCGATGATGAACCCATTCTCTTTGGGTGTCTTGATAAATTAAGTAGTTGGCTACCGTGTGGATTTTTGAAGAGAGAACTTAGAATTGAGTTTGCAAAACTACACATCAAGAGCAAGGCATGGCAAGTCTGTTGTGTGTCGCCATTTGGTAATGTGCTTTCAGAGAAGAGTGAGAAGTAGGCCTATTGAGGCTAAATGTGAAGTTACCGTTTGGCAACTGGATAGAATTTTGGAGAATGATGTGATGCTGCTAAGAAGGCATCAGCACCTATGACTTTCTATTCCTCTATGGATGTTATGCTTTTCACATATTTTTATCCTCTCAATCATGTGGCATGGGTGCCTTGATGAAGTTCTTTGCTTGGGGAGCCGAACGGCAATTGGGATTGCTGATGGCAATGATGCGCATGTAATGATGCTTATGTGCCGAAAGGCAATGTGGTATGAGTTGTACTGCTTGGTCACTTTGTGAGTGATTGAAATATTTTGCTGAAGGCACATTTATGCTAAATGCCAAATTAGCATGTTAGTACTAGCTGCCAAAAGGAAAGATAGAGTGGTGCCTAACGGCATGTTGTACTCTTGGTGCTTTAGAGAAGGAAACCAGGAGGTTGTGCCGTTTGGCAATTGACTTCAGAGATCATGAGGAGTTGGCCTGTACATGGAGCCACATGGGATGCCGTTTGTTAACCTCAGAATATTTCCAAAACTGACAGCTTGAATTCAACACTCTTGATCTGCCAGTTAGCATTCCTGTAGCAACTTGGATTTCGATTACAGTCCGGCACTTTATGATATCGTTTAGAACTTGCAAGAAGGCATGGGTGTATTGATAAAATTCTCTGCTGGAGGTACCGAATGGTGAGAGGCTTCGACAGAGTTAGCTGAATGGAGGACTAGTGTAGCTGATTCCTTCTTGTCCTGCGGTGGTTAAGACGTTATGTGAAGCTCTTGTTGGCCTCAAACATTTGGGGTACTGTTCAGCAAGCTGGTCCTGTGCTGTTGAGAGTGTAGCTTCGAGTTGAGCCATGCTCTGCGTCGCTGTTCGGCAATTGGAGATTTCGCGACCATGAATATATTGCAGATCGGTGGAGCTGCCGATTAATAAATTGCAGATCAATTGGAGGTCTAAGCATATCACTTGGCTCAATCCTGTCCTACCGAAAGGTAGGATGATTTGTGCCGTTGAGAAGGTGGCTCCCAGGTGAGTCATGCCCAACGTTACTGTTCGGCAATTTATGTTGAACACAAAGACTAGACAATATATGTTGGAGATGGGCTGAAGATGAATCCACTCCAGCAAGTTCGGAATTTTCGACCAAGTGGGTGCTTTGAGAAAGCCAATGGCATGGCTACCGTTCTGTAGCTGGTCGAGCAACATGGAGATGGATGGCCACTCAAGGCTTTTGGGTGGCTTGATCAATCTCCTGGATGGGTGTGCCGTTCGGTATTTTGACCTTTCATGCAGATTTTTGTTGAAAATCTTGAAAGTGCAGTGTGGCAGTTGGCTTCAGAGACGAATTGAGGCTGTTGCCGTTTGTTACAGCACTTGGGGCTGCAAGTGGGCTGCTCTTTCCATGTTGTCCACGTATGATATTGGTCGGCAACATAGCTAAATGGCATACACAGATCCAATATAGATTTTTACTGATCCAATAATAGTATATTGTCAGAAATTTAGTTTGATATGCAATCTCCAAATTCAATAATAACAAAAGAAGAGAAGGAATATGTCACTTATCTCTTTGGAAATGGTGCACAATGGGTGGTGATCTGCCTCTTTTTGCCATGCAAGGTGGGTATTTTGTTGAATTACCGAATAGCAATTGAATATAAGTGAACCACGTAGCCTGCACCTAGATTAGCATATCCATCTTCATCAGCATTGGGTACCCAGCCAAGTAATGCCAAATGGCAGGGCCATGTAGAATATCTGAGGGCTCCCAAACTTTCTCTTCAAAGCGGGTGCCGAACGGCACTTTGAATTGAGATGGTGGGTTCGTCATGCAAGCCATGCAAAATGATAGCCATATTCTGATTGGCTTTTCCTTGAAATATCATATTCTGCAATTTGTTGCCTTAGCATTCATGGTTGCTCCAGCACGGGATTGCCGAACGGCAACTTAGGTGATGCTGATTGTAAGGGTGTCGAAGGGCACTAAATAAGGGGAGAACGACATAAGCCTTTTGTGTCGATTCCTACAGACGGCGCCAAACTGTTGACGCTCACAAATGGTTCGGCACTTTTGAGCCCAACTTAGTGATGAGGTGTGAAGGATGATGGGTGAAGGTGAGGACCTTCACCAAGTGTGTGAGGATTTGGGCAAACAATAAATATACAGAAGAAAATGTAACACCCCGACCCCAAATTTCCCCAAATTTAACCCTTATTTAATTAATTAATTATTTAAGGGTATTTTAGTCATATTTTTAACCGGAGAGAGTTTGGGGCAGGGATTGGTATTTTTGGGTAGGTGGTACTGAGACGAATTCGTAGACACGCGGTAGGCTTGAATCGGAGTTGTAACGAAAAAGTTACGGGCAAAACATCGACAGTGGCATAATCGTAAATATTTCAAAATGGGATTTTTATAAAAACTGGTTTTTCTCTCTCTCTCTCTCTCCCGCGCGATCTCTCTCTCTCCTCTCTCCCGTTTCGCTGCTGTCGCCTTCCAAGAGGCGCCGGCGCCGCCACAGGGCACCACCGGCCACGGGACCGGTGGCGTTCGAACCGCCGTCGTCCCTCCTTCCTTCCCCGACCATTCCCCACCGGCGACGCGGCCTGTGCTGGCCGGAAAATGCAGAAAACCGCCGGGAGGTCGTCGAAACTTCAACGCCGTCGATCTCCCTCCTCCGGCCACCATTTCCGTCGACCCAGGTATGGATCTTGAACCTCTCGAGCTGTTCTAGCTGCTTGTTGGTTGGGTTTTGATCGATTCGATCTCTAGATCACTCGATTTTCGAATTGAAAATCGGCCGAAACTTCGGCCGCCGTGATCGGCCATTTCCGGCCACTTTTTGGGGTAGGTCCAAGAACAAAAGTGGCTCCAAATAGGGTGTTATACCTAGGGTAGGAATTTGGAGCCGTGATTTTGAGATTTTCCAGCGAAGCGATATCGCTTTGGGCACCCACGCGCTGCCGGCGCGTGCGGCGGCGCGTGGGCACTGTAGAAAAGTAGCACTGTACTCCGATGAGATCCTTAGGTTGTCACGAGTGCGTAGGATTTCGCGGATCTCAATTCGGACGTCGTTTGACTATCGAACGGATATTCGCATATTGTGTGTTATCCGGGTTCGATGGGTTGGGACCGTTGGATGGTCCCAAATTTAATATATGTTAACCTAGGTAATTCTAGGATCGTGTAGGAATTCACGGATCGTGAATCGGAGCCCCGGATGTTCCGAATAATAATTTTAAAGTTTATATTTTATATTAGTTGTCAGATTGCGCGATCGTGAGAAATCCGACCGTCCGATCTGAACCAAACTTGCAGGACAAGTGTCCTATACATGGTAGAACCCATAGAGACTTTCGGATCGGAATTTGGACGTCGTGCGTTCTGCAGGTCCGGTTGACCAGGGTTATAGTAGTTTGACCCTTGGTTGACCGTGAGTCTCCCGGAGTAATCTCACCTTTCTAGGGGGAGATTATCGGGTGCTAGACTATTGTGGAGGGTTACACAATATTAGAATTAATTTATATAACTATAATTATATATGGTTGTACAAGGGTACAACAGAGTCTAGAATGTCAGTTTGGAGTGCTATACGCACTACTTTAGGTACCTCCCCGGATGTTGGATTAACTACAAGTACCACCAAGTGAAAGTTAGGTCCCGCGTGGCGTAGGTTATCCGGCGTTGGGACAGGCCCCATACGTGGCGTTGGTTGTACCGGCGTATGGGGAGCTATGTAATATGATGTTCAGGTCTCACGTGGCGTAGGTTATCCGGCGTTGAGACAGGCCCCATACGTGGCGTTGGTTGTACCGGCGTATGGGGGGATATTGTGACATTGTGTTGAGGTCGCACGTGGCGTAGGTTATCCGGCGTGTCGACAGACCCCATACGTGGCGTTGGTTGTACCGGCGTATGGGGAGACTTGTGATATGATGTTGAGGTCCCGCGTGGCGTAGGTTATCCGGCGTTGGGACAGGCCCCATACGTGGCGTTGGTTGTACCGGCGTATGGGGAGTTATGTGATATGATGTGCAGGTCTCGCGTGGCGTAGGTTATCCGGCGTTGAGACAGACCCCATACGTGGCGTTGGTTGTACCGGCGTATGGGGAGATGTTATGATAATATGGCATGGTCGCACGTGGCGTAGGTTATCCGGCGTGTTGACAGGCCCCATACGTGGCGTTGGTTGTACCGGCGTATGGGGAGATTATGTGAAATACAGAGAAAAGAAATAAGGTATCGCCTAAGTGTGGATTTGGGTTTTATGGAAGAACTACGTGTGGCTTGATCCCTCTAGGAGGGTACGTAGGCAGCCTAAGGTTATTAGGTGCAGCCGCAGACTAAATGTTAGTCATAATTGGTATTTGAATTGTTTGGTAGTTAGTTAAGAATTATTGAAAGGCCGAAGGCCATTTGTGTAATTGCATGAAATTATGTTGTGCATGCTGCCAGTTGGGAATATTAAATGCGTTTTCATGCAGGTATAAATTTTGGGAAATGTCCAATTTATAGGGGAGACTCTGCCGAATTTTCGGCAGGAAGTCTCAGGTTTTAGTAAGTGGGCCTGGCATCGGGGTGATGTCAGGAATTCCAAAGGGTTCGTCTCGGGTTTTGAGAAAATTCGGGGCGGGTCCTTTCAGAAAAGATATACGTGGTTCACCCTTCATGAATGGGCTACGTCCACGGAGAAATATATTCTTATTATTATAATAATATGTGTTTACATTTGTACATGGGGTTGAACCCAAATATAAAGGTAAGAAGGGAGAAGCCCATGACTAAAGATAAAGCCCAGCCCAGCCATCCCTTCCTAAGTGGAGAGTGGTCTCCTTTTATAGGTGAGGGGGAGTCTTCACTTCTTGTAATATTCCAATGTGGGACTCTTTGCTTTGCCTAGAGTTGCTTCTAGTTGCTTGGTCAAATATGGTATAAACAAGACTCATAGATTGCTAGAAGGCTATGTAGAAGCTCAAGCTGAAGCTAAATAGCATAAGCTGACCATCATCAAATAATGAAAAGAAACTTAACCTATGAACCCATCAAGCTCAAGCTCCGTCCTTGATCTCAAATCAGTCTTCTTCCATAGGATCAGCATGACTGGTTTTCAACTAATCACCACGCAACCTATTGGTTCCCTCAAGCTCAGAAATCTTTGGTGCCACTTGAATTGCCCCAGGACCCTCCTGTTTGTGTAAATAATCTCGCGGGAGAATATTCGCTTCTAGATCCTTCAACCTTCGATCTTCCTCGTTTCCTGTAAAAAAAGATTGGAGTAAATAGACCACACCCGAGGGGTGTTAATCAAAGGCCCTCTGATGCCTAAGTTAGTTCGAGTGTTTGTAGGAAAACAATAGCTAAGCAAAGGGTACGGAGTTGTATGTAGGGTGTGAACTGGGAGGCCAGAGCCGTGCGTATTGGTCGGAGCCATGTGGAGAAATTATGGAAAGTGGAGAGGGAGAGAGAGCTTTGGATATTTTTCTCGGGAATTAGGAGTAGGTTTAGATGTACCTTGAATGATGAATGAAGTCATCTATTTATAAGAGCCTCGAGGCTAGGGTTTCGTAGAAAATATGGTGAGTTTATTCTACCCAAGTTCGTAGGGATCCAGTCGGACTTGATTATATCTCTTTATTGAAGATAATATCTGAATTAATGATATTATCTCCTCTTTATTGAGATAATATCTTATTTAATGATATTATCTCCTCTTTATTGAGATAATATCTGATTTAATGATATTATCTCCTCTTTATTGAGATAATATCTGAATTAATAATATTATCTTATTAAATAAAGATAATATCCTATTAATTAAGGTATTTATCCATATTAATTAATTGGCCAGATAAACTGGTTCAATTAATTAATTTAAGAGATAATCTTCTTTTCCACGTGGCGTGCCGTGATTGGAGACGGAAATATTTACTCCCACAAATGCCCCCCCAGCTTTTGCATGGCGTTTGTGTGGCATGTAGGGGATGAAAATATTTTTTTCGAGCTCTCCAACTGTGTCTGGGCTTTATTCTGTGAGTTGGACTTAGGGGTGCAAGTTGGATTGGAAAATCCGATTCCGACCGATTCCGGTCCGAATATTTCCAAAAAAATCCGGCTCCGACAAATCCGAATTCCGTAAATGCCGAAATCCGAAATTTCCGAAAAAAATTGGATCGGATTCGGAATGTACATGGAACTTCCGAAATTTTCGATCCGAAATATTCCAAAATGTTCCGAACTCATTCCGATCCAATAATTCCGATATATTCCTAATATATTCCGATTTTAAAAATTCCGAATATTTGAAAAACATTCCGATCGAGAAATTCCGATTTATTCCGAAATATTTTGAATTAATCCTACAAAAGTTTAGACAACAATCAATATATTTAATTTATATGCAAAACATTTAATGCATTCCCACAATTTTTAATTTGTCCATAGTTCTGTCACAACCAACCAAAGACACAAGTTTTCTTTGATATTATTGGCGAACATTATATATACATTATACATACATAATGAAAAAAATTTAAGTACATTTAAAAATATTAGTAAAAGGAAAAAAAAAATTGTAATGCAACCAATTTTGAATTGATCTAAATTACGTAGTGTATTGATTTTTTTTTCTTTTAATTCTAACTCAATTTCTTGAATAGGACTCATTGGGGTATGAGGTCATGCATTTAATTATAAACTTATTTTCTTTATAATCAATTGCCAAGGTGCTAATGTAGTACTATTTTCTTAATAATGTGAACATAAACAATAGGGGGTTACAAAAAAGTTAGGTACATCAATAGGTAACTTACCCTTAAAAAAGGTAGGACATTGACATGTTGTATCAAATACAAATTGGTATCAAACTCTTGTTCATGCATGAATCATGATTATGAAAATTAAAAAATAGCGATGATCATAGAAACACATTGGGATTGAACCCTAATTGACGCAGCACAAGTAACAAAGGTTTCAAGCGAAACCTTGAGTAACAAGAAAAACTGGATTCCACCAGAAATTAAGAGGAATTCTCTTGGGATAATTGTATTAAAATCTGAGATAATGAAAACGACAGACTAACCTGTCTAAATACACAATTCTCAACCCTTGAACTGCCAGGGGAGTTATTACAATAAAACCGAAAAAACAGAATTAATTCGGAGACTTAACTACGTAACTCCGAAACTGAAAACAGAATTTATTCGGATAATTAACTACGAACTTTGGAAACAGTTTTGGAAGGCCAAACGACCTCAGAACGCCAAAATCCATCATACATCACGGCGAAGCTATGAGTTTGACTCGTGGCGTCGTTCCCTTTCCGAAATGGTATTTTGCGTCCTAATCAGAGATCAGACGACAAAACTGCAAATTCCCGCTACGTCCTTTTTCTAGCTCAACCGCGATAAAATCTGCCATCTGTTCTACATCACTAATAGTAAGTATGTAGTAGTATCCAAGATAAAGTTTATATAACATTATTTTTTATCAAGTATATTCACATGATATATATATATGTAAAATATAATACAATATAAATTTGTAGATATTTGTTTAATCAATAACAGTAATTCGTGATGGCCAAAATAATGATGGCCAATTGCCATATATATCTCTATTATGGCAAATATATTCACGAGAAATTTTTATTTTTATTTTTAAAAGAAAAGGTGAGAGAGTTTACTTTATATCCAAATCAGAGTCCCCTCATATTCTCCCCCAGCAAGCAGCAAAGAGATTTCACTTCATCTCTTGGAAAACCAAACGACGCTTCTCTCTCTTCACTGGAGAAGAAAACAGGATGGAACTTCAAACGTTTTCATCAATCTCACTATTAACCTCCTTCCTTTTGCAATACCACTGCAAGTCTACACCAAAATCTCTATCATTATTCACTATTCAGTAAGTTTTCTTTTTTATTTTATCTTGATCTTGTTTATGTATTATTGGGAAATTGAATTTGTTAACTTGTCTACCCAATTAGAAAGGAATATTGAAAAAAATAAGAAAGTGTTTTCATTGGGGCATCCAATTCTTCTCTTTTGTTGCTGATCTCACAACGAGAGCAACTCCTTGTTCAGGGTTATAAGATAAGAGATATTCCTTATTGGTTTAAGTTCATATCAAAATATAGATGAGGATTCAGTTGGTAGAGTGAACTATTGAGATTCTGACCAAAAAATTAGACATTCCATGCCCTCAGAGAGTGTGTTGGCTTTGCCAGTTCAAGTTTTTTTTTTTCGTTTTAAGGGCGTTAGCAGAGGGTTTTGAATAATTTATTTTAAGTCTTACAGGGTTTGATCTTCTAATTTTGTGTATCATTCTTTTGTGCTTGTGTGCCATTATCGGATTTTATTGCATAATTTGTGGTATTAAAGATGAACAATACATATTCTTATAGCCACTGGAACCACTTGCGTTTTCCTTTAGGTGGAAACTTTTTGTTATCATATGTCTTTTTCTTATACACCTAATAGATTGCTTGATTATTTTATATGTTTATTGCAGATCTAAGAATGGCACAGGACGTGGATCATAGCCCTCAGGTTCCCAATCAAGAACCTGATCAGGTTCCTGAGTAAGCTACCATTCGTGGCAATCCAAAGAAGCAAAAAATTACTAAGAAGTCTGGTTTAGCTGGAAACCATGGAAAATCTGAGGTATGGAATTTTTTTAAGAAAGTTTTGGAAGAGGAAACTGGAAAATACAAAGGAATTGCAATTTGTGTGTTTTGTGAAGCTAGAATTACTGCACCTTCTAGGATTGGCACTAATAAGCTATGGTCTCATACTAGGACTTGTAAAAAGTTTCCTCGTGATGAACAAGATAATGCACAGACACTAATTTCTGTAATGGGAGGTCAAACTTGCAACTGGAAGTTTGACCAGGAGCTATGTAGGAGTTTTCTTGCAAAAATGATTATCCTTTGTGAACTCCCATTTAGCTTTGTAGAAAAGGAAGGCTTTAGGATGTTTTGTGAAGTTATACAACCCAAATTTCATGTGGTTTCCAGAACCACAATCACAAAGGATTGTTTACAAATATATCATGAGGAAAAAAGCAAGTTAAAAGATTATTTTAAAGAGATTTCTGCACGAATATGCATCACAACAGATTTGTGGACTTCGGTTCAAAATCTTGGGTATATGGCCTTGACAGCTCACTTTGTGGACAAAGATTGGGTCCTTAGAAAGAAAATCATAAATTTTCGAGTTCTTCCACATCCACACAAAGGAGAGGTTATTGCAAAGGCTATAGAAAATTGTCTCTTAGAGTGGGGAATAGAAAAGGTTATGACAATCACCCTTGATAATGCGAAGAATAATGATACATGTGTGATGGATTTAAAGAAAAGATTTAACAAGAGAAATATGATGTTATTAGGTGGACAGTTCTTTCATGTAAGGTGTTTTGCACATGTCATCAATTTGGTTGTGAGGGATGGAATTGAAGAGGTGAAGACAACCATCAAGCGTCTTCGTCGAAGTGTTAAGTATGTGAGGAGTAGTTCATCACGTTTGCAAATGTTTAAAAAATGTGCTTTGGAGGAGAGTGTAACATGCAAGAAGGTTGTGTGTTTAGATGTTAAAACAAGATGGAATTCAACATATTTGATGATAAATGCAGCAATGGAGTTTGAGAAAGTATTTGATAGGCTTTTGGAGCATGATCCATTCTATAGAAGTGAATGTGAACTGAAAAAAAATAAAGAAGATGGAAGTGAGCTGGGTTTGAAGAAAAAAAAAGGTGGAAGTGGCTGTCATGAGGGGGGTCCCATAAATGAAGATGATTGGAGAAAATTGCGAAGTTTGCATACGTTTTTGGAAGATTTTTATCTTCTAACAAAGCATATATCTGGTTCTCATTACATCACCTCTAACACTTACTTTGATGAGGTGACACAAACCAAGGATATGCTCTTGCAACAAATGGGCAGCAATGATGTTTTTATTAGTTCCATGGCTAAGAAAATGAATGAAAAATTTGAAAAATATTGTAACATTGATGCTTTGAATCCAATTTTGATTGCTTCTATTGTGCTAGACCCTAGATATAAATTGGATTATGTGACGTTTTGGTATAGAAGTTACTTGGATAGTGATATTCTTCTAAGTGAGGATGAAAAAGATAAAAAAGTTGAGGATTGGGTTGAAAGATTCAAAAGTATGATGTCACGTCTTTATCTTCATTATAAGTCGGAAGCTACATCTTTAGATGATCAATCTGCAAATTCAGAGAGTGTTGTGGCTAATCAAGGTGGGAATCGATCCAAGAAGGAGATGTTTAGGAGTAAATTGAAAAGAAAGGAGCATGCAGATGCTAATAATGATCTGGACAAATACTTGAGTGATGGAATTGAGGATGAATCTCCAAACTTTGATGTATTGGTTTGGTGGAAAGGGAAGTATGCGACCTACCATGCACTTGCGATAATGGCACGAGATGTTTTATCAATTCCAGTGACATCTGTTGCTTCAGAATATGCTTTTAGTACAGCTGGAAGAGTTCTTGACCCATTTCGAAGTTCCTTAACACCAAATATCGTCGAGGCTTTGGTGTGTACCCAAGATTGGTTAAGATGTTCCAAACTAGAGTGTGAGAATGTTGAAGAACAACTTGAAGAGCTTGAGGAAATTGAAATTGGTATGTAACATCTGTCTTTAAATTATTTACAGCTCTTAAATTGCTTTTTTTGTTTTTTTATAATTATAGTATAGATTTTATGCTTGTTGCAATTGTAAGCCAAGAGTTGGAAAATCTATCACGTCAATGAATGGAACTGAATATGAAGGTATGGAGTTCTTTAGTTTAGTTTTGTATAAATATGTAGATTTTTTTTTTCTTGGATTCCTCTGGAATGATATTGGGGTATTGGTACTGTGCAATTCTTATCTAGTATAATGTGCTCTTGTTTGATTGTTCTGGAATAGTGTCGTGGCTCTAATAATGTGTGATTGTTCTTGCTGATAGAGCATTCTGTTTATCTAGGCTAACTAAATTTAGTTGAGCTTGATGATGGAACATTCACATTCTATACATTTAGTATAGTTTTCTTTCTTTTATCATGTTTGATGATGGAACATTGTATATATTTTGTTTTGCAGCTTCTTTTATTGACAAATTATTTCAAGGAATTGGAGATGGTGTACTTTTTAATTTAGAGAGGTGAGTGTTGATTTTTGTTCAAATAAATACTATTACTATAACATACCCTTTTAACTAACATCATAGAACTTCCCATCACACATGAATGTATGATACTTCTAGTTAATAATTACACCAAGAGATCTTTATGCTTTGATATTCTTGATTTTAGGTCATGACTCGCAGCTAATTTCTTTGTTGCTGACTTCCATTCCTTCCATTCCATAGACATTTTTCATATCCTGTAGCAGATATAGCTTGTATCACTCATGTACAGTCAAAGGTTTAAGGATAGGCATTTTCTGAGTAGAACTAGCACTCTTATGTTCCTTCCACTTTTCTCTTCATGTACCCATGTTGTCTACCGAAGCATGCATAACAGTTCATAGCATCTGACTGTTCATAACTCTTTTGCATAACAGTTCAGATTATATATATCCTCAAAACGAGTGAGTAATTAGCTGTAACCTTGGAATTGCAGGTTGGCATATTCGTGATTTCAGCAATGGTGTTGCGAAAAATGATGTTAGCTTATTTCCAGTGATGAGTTGATTTTGTATGTATTATGGATCTATGTTAAATGTTGTACTTGTAGTTTTCATTTTCTGTTTTTATTGTGGACTAGTTTAAATTTGAACATTATGTCATTTGAATGTAAACATTGGAATTCTTCTGGATTTTTTTTTCCTGTTTGGTTGGCTTAATCATGATTCACAAGAAAATTTCAAAATTTGATTTCCAAAATTATTATCCGAAAATGCCGAAACTATTATCCGAAAATTCCGAAAATATTAACTTCCGAAAATTCCAATAATGCCGAAAATTCCGCATCGGAATAGAGTTAGTACATTCCGAAATTTCGGAATCGGACTCGGAACTAAAAGGTAATTCCGAAAAGCTTCGGAACGGAATTCGGAACAGTGGTTTCCGATCCGTTCCGGCCGAAAAATACCCCTAGTTGGACTCCTTTTGCAAATCGAATTCCCAATTGGTGCAGGCTTCTGACTGTTGGTGGAGCTGGATTCCCAGTACGAATGAGCTTGCGATTCCTTCTTGACCCGGGTTGTCCAACTTGTATAAATATGGGGCTTCTCTTCACTCTTTCTCACATCGCAAACTTAACTTCTCTACTTTCTAGCTTGAGAAAGATCTTGGAGAATTTGTACTGCTCGTTGAATAGAAGAGTTGTTATGCATCGAAAGTATGTCGAGCTTGTAAAATATATATATACACATATTTTTTTTTTCGATTTTTGGCAGCAAGGAGGTGGTCCAGCATGGGTTGCAAGTTCGTGGGTCGATGGACAAAAGTCTGGAATGGAGCTGTGCTTGCGTGTGCTGGGCTTGAAGGGAGAGCATGGAAGAGCCAGGCCCAAGGCAGAAGGATGGAGGCGCTGGGCTTCGGAGCAGAGGCTTGGAGACGCGATGGGCCTTAAGCACGACGCAGGCTTGAAGGGCGAGCAGGCCACATGCGCTGGGCTGGACCACTAGGCGCGCGCAGACGTGGAGCAAGGGGCCTCGTGCGCTGCACTGGCCTGGCGTCACGTGGGCTGGAGGGATGCGCTAGGTGGGCTGCGACGAAGCTGGGCCTCGCGCACTGCTGGGATGGAGCTGGGCCACGTGCGCTGTTGACGAGATGGGCTCGAGTTGGGCTGCGTGCTGGGCTAGAGGCGCTGACGGGCTGCCTCTTTTTTTTTTTCTTTTTCTGCCAGCTTCTTTTTTTTTGTTTTTAATTGCTGAAAGATTTCTTTTTCTTTCTTTTTTTTCAACTTTCTGCCAGCTTTTTTTTTCCTTTGTTTTTTTTTGTTGGGATTCTAACTTGTAGAATTTTCTTCTCTTCTTGCAGTTGTCCATTAACCATGTCTTCTAAAGATGGTAGCAAGTCACCAAGCTCCCAAGTGCCTTTGTATTTGTGGGGAGGCTCCCTAGTGCACAAGAAGAGGTTCGTGGCTAATCTGCACCGCGTTACGATTGAAGCTCAGTTTCAAAGATGGCGGGCCGCTTATGCTTCTGCAATTCATGATGATGTGCATATCAAGCTGGCGAAGCCTTTGACTAACAATGTGCCTTATGTGGATGCGAATGATCCAAATGCCAGAATCATCACCTTCCGTCCCTTTTATTTCTCCTTGGACTTCAAATTCCCGCTTTCAAAACTTTTCAAGGAGGTGTTCTGCGCCATGGAGTGTGCTCTGAGCCAGTGTACTCTGAACGTCTACCGGGCGATCATGTGTTTTGAAAATCTGAGCCATTTCTTCATATTGGAGCTAACAGTGCGAGAGTTCTTCTATTTTTTCGAAGTGAGGTGCTTCAAGGAGTACGCCCAGCTTCGCACCTGCAATGCCAAGCTGTTTGACAGTCTTAGTCAAGAAGATCACGTGTGGCATGACGATGTGTTGGAAGTCAGCGGACAGTGGGAATGCGATGTTGGTGATGGTCCACTTGTTCACATCACCTATTGCAGCGGTACGTCTTTTTGTAGTTTTTTGATCTGCTCTTTTTATTTGAATTTCTTCAAGTATGTTTGACTAACTTCTGTCTTTTGCTTGTAGCGAGTGACATCAGTAAGAAATTGAAACTTGGACCGGACATGGCTAAGGTCCGCTGTGCTTTGAACATCCCTCAAAGGTTTCGCAAGTGGCGCTGGTCTGCCCCCTGCTGAGGATGTCGAGAGATGGAAGCAAGATGATCTGGACCCTGATGATCTACCTGCTGGACAAGATGAGTGTTCTACTGAACCCCCATCAAAGAGGAAGGTTGGTGTCAAGTCTTTGAGAACTCAAGCTATTTCTTCACGGGCGAGGAATGTGTCACCATTGAGGAAGAAGCCAAAGCTCCTTTCTGCTGTGAAGGCCCAAGTAGAAGTTGTTCCCACATCATCTGCCATGGTCAAACATCTTGTTGGTGTATATAGCAAGAATATTGGCGGTATGCGCAACATTAGGGTTGTTCCCCTTAAGCATCTTGCTGAAGTGGTTCGTGCGCGGTCTAGCTCACCTGTTAAGAGGCAAAGAGATGCAGATGCTCCTCTTCGAAGTTTGGGTCGTTTCCACCAGTCGAAGAATGGAGGTCGATGTGAGAGGTCTGTTCATCCATCCAACCATCATGATTCAACTGTTGAGTCACGAGCAGTTAAGCGTGGAGTTGATTCGTCATCATCAATTCTTTTGGAAGTAAGGTTGGCAGAGGCTAGGAAAGCAAGAGAGTCATCTGCCTGGGGGAAAGGTTCTTCTGCAACATCAGCGGCTGATCCAAAGGTGGACAAGACTAGGCCTGCAGTTGATGCAGACGTGTCTGATCTGCTCAAGATGCACTTTCTACCAAGTCCATCCACTTGTGCTGAGCTGGTTGATCAAATCAGTCAGGCTGGTGATCTTGGTACTTTTTCAAGTCTTTCCTTGGAAAAACAAAGGGAAGCAACATTTCATCTGCTTCAAAAAGGAGTAGTTTTTGCTGTTGAGACCATTCGGAACTCGTCTGCTGTTGCCCCCTCTTCTGCTCAGCTCAATGAGTTGGAGAAGAAGAATGCTGAGCTAGCTAGCAAGCTTTCTGCCGAGCAGACCCATTAAGAGAAGAAGACGTCTGATTTGAGAGCGATGATATCTGAGCTGAAGAGTTCCCTTACTGAGAAGGATTTCGAGCTTAACTCTTCTGCTATTGACTTGGCAAGTCGAAAGGATACTTACTTCCGTCTTGAGCGTAAGAATGCCAACATCTCTCATAGCTATGCCAAGCTTCTGGCTAGATTTCAGGCCTATCATAAATCTGCTGAAGAATCCAAGTCCGAAGCTGCCATGGATGCATACAAGTTGGGCTACTTGGACTGCACAAATGGAAATGATCCCTTCTATGCTATTGGAGATGAAGACATCGAGATGCTCTGTCCTGACCTGCTCCCTATGCGAAGTAAAGAGGCTAATGTTGTGAACATGGAAGGAGCTGAAGAGGATGGAGCAGAGGATGATGCAGCTAATGAAGTGGTGGTAGACGTCATAGATCAGGCATGTGGAGCTGCTGAGAGCGTGGTTGATCAGGTGGACGCTGAAGAGGCTGCATATTAGGGATCTCTTCTTCTGACCGTTGCCCTGCGTCTTCCTTAGGACGCTGCTTTTGGATAACTGTATGACTATCCTGCCCCCCTTAGGAAATGGATAGGAACTTGGATACTTCCCTTAGGAAATTCCTGGCGCACCCTGCGGCTCCCTTAGGATGCTGCTTTGAGGGCTGCATCTCCCGAAGGACGCTTCTGGTCATCGCCCTGCGTCTCCCTTAGGACGCTTTTTATGAGCAACTGTTTGACTATCTTGCCTTCCTTAGGGCGTCATTGTGTGGCATATCAAAGCCGATTAGATCTTTCTTTTGGAAGCCGATCACGGGATCGTCTTCTGCCAATAGGAAACTAGTGGAGACCTGGGAGATCACGGTGGCCTGCTTGATCTTCCTCTTCTTTTCTTTGCTGGTCAGCCTGGACTCATCGGAGTCAGCTAGGATTGTGTTAATCCTTATCACCTTCTGGGGTGGCTCCTTGGCGGTATCGTGATCCTCTATATGCTGGATGGCCTGCTTCGCGATGAATTCCGTGCAGTGACCTTCTCTTACGAGTTCTTCGATGTGCGCTTTCCAAGCAAAGAAATTATTCTTATTGTGCCTGTGCGTCGCATGGAAAGCATAATACTTTCTGGTATCCCTCTTATTCGGATCTCCTTTCAAGGGTGGCAGTCTTTTTACCCAAGGTTTGTCCTTCACTTGGGCTAAAATTTGATGTACAGGGATGGAGAATTTGGTGTAGTTCTCTTTTGTCGTAGCGTCTCCTTGTAGGCGTGACCTGCATTTGTCTTTGTCCTTGCTGCCAAGCCTGTCGCTTTTTTGGTCTGCCCGCTTGGTCGACCGATCTTCCTGCTCAGTGGACTTTTTCGCGGCGATTCGATCGTCATCCCAGAGTGCGTAGCATTCTGCGGTCTCGAAGACCTCTGCCAGAGTCTGGCTGGGAGTGATAGTCAGCTTGTGGTATAAGTCGTGTTCTGCTGGAAGACCTTTCTTGAATGCAGAGGATGCGATTTGGTCATCGCACCCTATGATGTTGGCCTTTTCTGCTTTGAACCTCTTGATGTAATCTCGAAGGGATTCGTCAGGCTTTTTGCACAGGTTGAACAGATGGTCAGGGTTCTTCTTAATCGTCCGATAAGAAGTGTATTCTTTAGTGAAGACGTAAGTAAGCTCCTTGAAGTTGATGATCGACCCGGATGGCAGGGTATGAAACTAATCCTGAGCTGCTCCTCGCAAAGTCATTGCAAACACCTTGCACATTAGCGCGTCTTCGGCTTTGTAGAGGATCATAAGGCTCTTGAAATGCTTCAAATGACTTTCGGGGTCAAAATCTCCTTTGAAGCATGTGAAAGAGGGCGTTGAGAATCGTTTTGGGGGAGCAGCCTACTCGATTTCAACGGTGAAAGGTGAGGAGTTTGCTCAATCTACCTTAATACGTAGTGCATCTTCGAAATTTCCGTCAATCTTTAAGTCTCGAAGTCGGTTATTCACAAGCTTCTCAACGTCTTCTGCACACATGGCTAGTCGGTCACGTTGATGACCTTCGTGATTTAGGCGATGCTGATTGACTTCCTCATTGGTTTGCGAAGGTCGACCTTCTCGGTTGCGTTGCCTAGGCAGCGTGTTGGTGGACTGTCCTTGCGAGGGATGTTCTGTAACTTGGCGACGAGAGTTAGTTCTTCGAGAGCGATTAGTTGAGCGCCTTTCTTCGCGGTCCTCATTGTGAGGGTTACCAAGTTGACCTCCCTGGGGGCCTAGCCTTTCGTGAATATTTCTCTGCGAGCGGGCAACGGAGCGCCTTTCTTCACGATCCTCATTGCGATGATTGTCAGTTTGACCTCCTTGGGAGCCTAGCCTTTCGTGAACATTTCTCTGCCGGCCCAGGCAGGCACGGGTGCCAAGTTGTGGGCTCAACCTATCGCGCACGTTGGTCCTTAAATTCAATTTGGATAGGAGACTTCGTTTGCTTTGAGTGTGGCTTGCAGATGCTCGCGACATGTCGACAAGCTGATCGCGTTGTTGTCCATCTCCTTGTCTGCTTACTTCTGCTCGACCTGCTTGGTTGCCATCAAACTGCCTATCGGCGCGTTCGTCCATCCTTCTCTCTTCGCCCTGAATTAATGATATTATCTTATTAAATAAAGATAATATCCTATTCATTAAGATATTTATCCATATTAATTAATTGGCCAGATAAACTGGTTCAATTAATTAATTTAAGAGATAATCTTCTTTTCCACGTGGCGTGCCGTGATTGGAGACGGAAATATTTACTCCCACACCTCCAATTTAGGTTTCACGTTGAGGCTCTCAAGTGCCGAAACAATACCTCCACCCTTCAAATCCTTTTCCTTTTCCATGTTGACAAGAGACGCAAGTCTTTCCAAGGCCTCTCTGGCCTTTTTTTTCGCCGTGATGGCATCCTTGACCCGGCTCTCGGCCGTGCCCTTGGTGACGACGGTAGCTTCAGTCATCACAGCCATTGCGATCTTGGCCGCAGTAAAAAGGGCCTTGGCAGCATCCTTGTCAATCACTATTGTTGTTTTGGCTTCTTGGCTATCGTTTTGGCTGCGGAGATTGAAGAAGGAGAAGGCGGGTTGGGAGAAGGGAGGGCACTGGAATTGCGGAAGGAAGAATTGGTTGCGACGCATGCAGAGTGAGAGATGGAAGGGCACTTGACGCACATGACCTGGTCACGTACTGGAAGGGGGTGCTCAAAGAAGTCAAGGCAGATAGGGCAGAAGAGGCCTGGGTTATTCTTGAGGACGCAATTTGTGCAGAGCTTAAGATAAATTCCTCTGTGGCAGACGTAGTGGAGGAACCACTGCTCTGTGGAGCCGCAGAAGCCACAGAGTTGCTTATCGAGCTCGGGTAGGTCACACTTCATTACCATTGGGTGTGAGATTGAAGGGTCGGGATTATTGGGTAACGGTAACCCTAGGAGGAAGAAGAAGAAGAGGGAGGTGGAATTTAGGGTTTTTTTGGGTGCGAATAGGGGCTAGGAGAAGACGAGGTTCGGAGCCGAAAATTTATATGATTTTAAGTTTTTTTTTAAGTATAATATTTCCTTCTTCTTTTTTTTTCTTATCAGTAATGCCCTCAAAACTAAATTGACCACATTTGCTAACCACCTTATGTGGCATTTGATGTGGTATTAATTAATGAATATTACCATGTGGATTTTATTTTTATTTATTTCTCTTTTTAATAATTATTAAAAACAGAAAATAAAAGTGAAATAAAAAATTAAAAGTTCATGTTGAACTTTTATTTAAAATAGCCAAAATTTACCCCCTACTTTCATAAATGTTAGTTTTTATAAAAATAGTCAAAACTCCCCTATGTTAGTATCTGTTGTCTCTGTCATTGGGCTCGAAGCTTTAGTAGCATCTGTTGTCGTTACCCATGCTGAAGCTATCACCATTGAGGCCATGCACAACTCTTTGCTAGCCATATATGGACTTCAGAGTTGCTAATTAGATTCCAATATGAACTTCAACATTGCAGAGATGGACCAATAACTCTATGAGTGCCTTGTTAAATATATAATACAAATATATGGCTTATTAGAGATAATTAAGTAATTATATAATGGAGATGAGGGAGATCATAGAACAAAAGCTTTGCTTCAATCAATGTTGGGTGGATGCAGTAAAAATGTAGGCACTAGCTAGGAATCAAGTCATATTCATGGTTCAACTCCTTCAATGAGATAACATGGGATCGAACCTTGTTTTTATGTTTAAAATCAAATTGAAAACAGAGATTGCAGATTTTTCTTTTTCGGTTTTTGTGGGTTTTTACTTTTGAGGGCATTTTAGTATTTTGTAGGTGAGTATTTTGCCATTTGAAAGTTTTTATAAAAAATTGACATTTATGAAAGTATGGGGTAAAGTTTGACTATTTTTAATAAAAACTCCCAAATATAACTCAATCAAAATGTAATGTAACGACATGAGAGATAACTTCATCTAGAATGGTAGGTTTTAATAAAATTTCTCAAGATATGCAACACAAATGTTTCAAAAATAAGCATAGCTATGTTTAACATCAGATATAGCAGATGAGCACAAGAACAAAAGATAATTATAAATGACACAAATTAAGTGTTATGTTTGTTTTAGGTGAACCTGGAGATGATACTAAGGGTTGGGGTTGAATCCCATACTCAAACTCATACAAATCCGACTATGGAGATCTAACAAAACATGTTACCATTGAAATTGAATGAAAATATGGAAAAATGGGTAGAAGTAGTCAACCAACGGATCTCCCTGTCCCCATCAATTTCATGTTTATGCATTTTGTAACTCATGGCCAAAAGACAAGTAACTCAGGATCACCCTCATTGATCTCCAAGTGTTCCTATTGCAGAAAGTAGGATCAGATGAGACTTCATATGCCCACTAATTGAAACATAAATTAAAACCAATGATTCAACAATTTTTTGGTTGAAGATGAGGGTTTTTCCTCTTCTTCAGTAGCTGTATTATCTTGCATCTCTCTGGGAGTTTTTGATTTACTCTTTCTGCCCATCGTACGGATCCCAAAGTTGCATTTCACCCAGACTACATTACTGAGAATTGACAAAAATGAAATTAAAAAAGAAAAAATTCAAAAGAAGAGATGACTCAACAATTGGAGCCCCAGAAAGCAGCATACTCCTTTTGGGTCAGTTAACCAGACCAACTCAGTTTGTAACTAAACTAATCAATACAACAAAAGAAACATGAAACTGAATATTTAGGTAAGAGAATATTTGTTCATCATCAGCTTCCTAGCAACCAAACATAACATAAACCAAAACAGAAAATGGAAAATATTGATTTTCAGAGACGC
Organism: Prunus mira; assembly: GCA_020226265.1. Classification (NCBI taxonomy): domain Eukaryota; kingdom Viridiplantae; phylum Streptophyta; class Magnoliopsida; order Rosales; family Rosaceae; genus Prunus; species Prunus mira. The sequence goes on from CM035325.1 coordinate 43,549,842, forward strand.
CTTTACGTTGTTGATAAACCTGAGTCGTTAAAACCCTAGCTTGATGCATTTGCAGAGATGCCAGACTCGCCAGAAAAAAGAATCTGAAAAAAAAAATGCCATTCAAGTTTTCCAAAAATCGGCCGCCTAGGCGGGCTAGGCGGTTCCTTTTTATTTTATTTTATAAATAGTATAGCCGGGCGGCGATACTCCCTAAATAATATATTTAAAAGGTGTAGCCGCGCGGCGGTATGCCTTACATAATATATTTAAAAGTATAGCCGGCCGGCTATACCCCTTTTTTTTTTCTTTTTCTTTTTTAAAAAAGGGCTGCAGAAGAAGACGAAGGAGAAGAAGACCTTCTCAACCTCTTTGATTCATACTGGTTTGAACATGGAATTCTGAGCATGAAATCACCTTCAAAACCCCAAGAAGCAACAAACCCAAGTCTCCAAGTGGACCAATAAGCCCAAGAAGTACCAAATTTCCCCAGCCTTTCATGCTCGCCAAGGTCTCTAAGTGATGACCAATCTTTAAACACCAAAGGGAGCCTCTTCTCTTCTGATTCTCTCTCCCCACACTCAATCCTCATAAGCACCACACCAAAATTCCAAACAGTTTTCTCTGGTAAACAAGTCATAGAGTTCTCCAAACAAAGTGTGAAACAAGAACAAGTGCCAGCAGCTCAGACAAAAAAGGGTCCATGGTCATGGTGAAAGAAACAGAAGTAGAAGAAGAGTAGGGCCCAGCAAGAGCTTGTCTGACCTGGAGTTTGATGAGCTCAAGGGTTTTATGGATTTGGGTTTTGTGTTCACTGAGGAAGACAAGGATTCAAAACTGGTCTCCATAATTCCTGGTTTGCAAAGGCTTGGAAGTATTGGGGAACAAGATAGAGATGAAGAGGATCAGAGAAATAATAATAATAATAATAATAATAATAATATTGATCCAAGTAGTCATCTGTCTGAGGCTTGGGATGCTTTGGATCAAAGAAATCTGAAGAAGAAAAAACGCCATTCAAGTTTTCCAAAAATGGGCCGCCTAGGCGGGCTAGGCGGGTCACTTTTATTTTATTTTATAAATTTTATAGCCGCGCGGCTATACTCTTTAAATAATATATTAAAAAAGTATGGCCATACCCCTTTAATAATATATTTAAAAGGTATAGCCGCCCGGCTGTACTCCATAAATAATATATTTAAAGAGTATAGCCGTACGGCTATACCCCTTTTTTTTTATTATTTAAAAAAGAGGACCTGTTTGAAGAGGACCTAAGAAGCTGCCACCGATACCAACAGCAATGACATCCTTCAGGGCTTTTCCTGTGGCACCAACCTACCAGAATTGCCTATTACTTCACAATTCAGGGAATATGGACCCAAAATGGATACTAAAAAAATTGTAGTGATTACCCAATATCCACTTCGAATACTCTCAAAAGTTGCAGTGATTACCCAAACTCACAAGGTTCACCCTAATTTATGGAAACCAAGGAGTGGCTTAGAGCCGATGAACAATGACCTTCCCAGCACCAACTCTGAAAAGGCTATGTCCTGCTTTGATTTGTCCAAGAATGATTCATATCTCATATCAGTAACAGGAGGGAACTCCATTTTTGACATGACAACATTTAAGGTAAACCCAACCCAAATAGCTTGAAATTTTATTTTCCCATCCAAAACTTCCCAAATCTTGTTTGTCAATATGCGTAGGTTCTGGTTGCAAATTTCTCATGATCTAACCCATTGTACTCATAAAAATCTGTTGCGTAAAAACGCAGACGATGAAAAAAGTCATGCCACCACCACCTGCGGCAACATGTCTTGCTTTTCACCCCCGAGATGACAGTATAGTTGCTATTGGCATGGACAATTCCACCATTGTAATATACAATCTCCATTCAGACGAGGTAGTTTGTTTGTTCTTGTAAAAAAAAAACAAATCATGCTCGATGTTGTGATGAAGCAAACCCGAAAAGTTTGTCATTGCCTTGATTTATATATTTTGCAGGTTACAAGGAAGCTTGAGGGTCACGCCAAAACAGTCACTAGCCTTTCCTTCTCGAACACTCTGAATGTACTAGTTTCTTCTGGTGCTGATGCATATTGGAAACTACAATTACTTTCAGACATGGCTTCTACTCTAATGTGACTTCTATTATTTAACGACGTCATTTTGGCCCCTTGTGTGGGGTGCTGCTGGGTGGGAAAAATAGAGAAGCAAACTGGAAGGGATGAAATAATGATTAAAAGCAATATTCTAGATGCAGTTAACTGGAGCTGGAGTCAAACTTATGAGCAATGAAAAAGAACCATTTTGCAGTCTAGGTAAACTAAGTTTAATTTTTCAAAAAATGACCCTCACATTTTTCCTCACAACCTGATTTGATGTCTCCAATATGTCAATATGAAATAGAAATAACAATCGCTGCTCGACAAAGATCTATTTCCAGATCAGAAAGGAAAATTTCCTTGAGGCCATTGACAAGTGAGAACATCATTTCTTTTTAAGCTTCTTATAATCTATACATAACAATCTCTTAAAAATACCATGTTCTGCATGTTTTTGGTTCATTCTTGACAGCAATTGTCACACCAAGGCGTTAGATATCCTCATGAAGGATCTCAAAGTTTTTGCCGAAAGTAATGAGGAGCTGTTCAAAGAAATGCATCACATGTGTATGGGTTCAATCCAACAGGGATCATAAGGCACTCTCTATATGTGGAGATATAATGTCTATGAGGAAGAATATGATGAAACAGTGTAAAGACCCTGATCCAAATCCAGTCATTAAGACTCTTTTCGTTGATCATGTTTGTGAACCACAGGAAAATGTTCCTTTGCCTATACCAATTGAAAACAATTTGGAAGTAAGATATGTTCTGGTGACATAAATTTATTTTTTCCTAAGTATTTGTCCTCATTAACCAATGATCCTGCTTGGTGTCTACACTAACTGATTTTTGTCCAAATCCAGTTATTAAAACCCTTTTCATTGATCATGTTTGTGAATGGCAGGACTGTTTTGTCTTTGTCTCTATCGACTGGGAACAGTTTGCAAGTTAGATATGTTCTAGTAAACTGAAATTCTTTTCTTATTGGTCCTCATTAACCAATGCCTCCAACCATCAGAAAGCTAGGCTAGCCTTATATAGTGCAAAATAACTACACTCTAATCTCAAAAGGTCTGGAAAACTCTCCTAAAACAAACAAAACCGTAAACAATTATGGAAACAAATTAGGAAAGAATCCTTCTTTGATTAGGACACACGTCAGTTGACTTGCACGGAATCTTTGGGGTTGTTACACTTCCAATAAAATTCTAGAAAAATATGAGACACGTAGTTTATCTCTTAGATTTCCAACCATATATCACACACCAATAGGTAAAATTCAAAGAGTTCTAACGGGATTGCATCTTAGGCTGTCTTGACTTGCAATTCTGAAACAATTGGCTTAAATTATGAAAATTTGACACAATGATATCCAATGTATTAGCTTTCTTCTCAAGATGGCCTTACGCTAAAACTCTTCCGAAAAGTTGATTTTCAGTCAAAAACCTTCTAAGAGCGCATAAAAGCTGAAAATAATTAAAGTAAAGTAATAAGGCTCTTTTTAATCAACTCCCCTACAAAAACCAAATATAAATGATCTAAATATATAAGAAATAAGGACTTATCACACAAATATAAATGAATGCTCTTCTCAAGAATAGATTCTTTCAAAGGGAAAGGGTTGTAAGTCTATATAGATATAACATGTCAAACACTAACTTGTTTCAGACATGATGAACAAGATGATGATGATGTCGACTACACTACACCATAGAACAAAAGAGATCTTCTTCTAGAAGTCGAGCCTTATAGCAGTGATTCTAGATGAGATGAATTTCTGTAAGCTTGGATGTCTCGGCTCTAAGAGCGAGCTCTATACTTATATGCATCTGTCTAGGAGTCTTGCCCATCAAGAAACTCCTAGAGATAACCTTCATGTGATAAGATATGTAAAAATCTTAATCCTTATAGAAGTAGGAATCCTTAAGCATTTAGATATATCTTAAACACTTAATTTAGGCTACCTTATCAGATAAGAATCAATTTCCTGATAAACAATGATTCCTTAGTAACTCTATATTGATTAGAAGATCACTTTTGTAGGTTTAAGATAGTAAACCATCTTACATTCTCCCACTTGATCAAATAATCAATTGGAATTCATTGTCATCACTTAATGGCCATGTAGAACTCATCTCTTCTCTATTCCTTTAGTCAAGCCACTGTCTTCATAAGGGACTGTCGAAGCACCTTGGATATATAACATCCAAGACTTTTACAACCACACATATGAACTTAACACATAAGGCTTCCAACTAGACTACGATTAAAACCTGTTATGATTATTCTGTCGAAGTGTAATAAATCATCACTGTTTTAGCTCACCCTTCAAGACTGCCAAGGTCTCTCAAAACAAAAACATTAATGACTCATTCATAGATTCAACCTGTTATGACTTTCAGCATATAAATTATGCTTAATGCTTTGTTTTCATCTACTCACATTTTCTGTTTTGCACCTTTGAGGTTTTAGTTATCCGAGGTCGAGACCACCACATCGAGGCATCGCCGCTGTCCACACTTGAGGACGAGTACAGAACAAGGATCTATTATTGAAAAATACGTTCGTACGAGTATAATATAGTATTAAATGTTAAAGTGCTAAATTCTTTATACAGGTAATAACTATGGAAAATTAAAAAATCCAAAAGGAACAATAGAGACTCAGGTAATAGCCTAATCGTAATGGATAATGCTTTAAACTACTCTCATCGATAAACGAAAATAAGGGGAAAATTTTAAAAGAAAAAAAAGAATCCCAGTATATATATAAAGAGTATAGTCGATCGGGTATACTTATTTATTAAAAAAATTATAAAGAAAAAAGGGCCCAGTAAAGCCGAGAGGCTATACTATTTGACAAAAAAAAAAAAAAAAAAAAAGGGGGTATAGCCGCGCGGCTATACAATTTAATTTTTTAAAAAAGCACAGTACAGCCGCCAGGCCATACTATTTATAAACAAAAAACCGAGTATAGCCACATTGCAATACTAATTTTTAATTTAAAAAAAAAAACCATAGTATCGCCGCGTGGCTATACTATTTTATTTTAAAAAAAGCCGTAGTATAGCCTCGTGACTATACAGTTTACATTATATTTACAAGGTATATCCGATCGGCTATACTAAAAAATTCATATAATTAATTTAAATTTCTTAATATAATTAATTTATTCAAAAATATGTGAAAATTATGTGTATAATGCGTGAATTTTGTGTGTATTATTGAAAATTTTATTAAAAAATACGTTTACTTACATGTAAAATATATACATACGTGTACAATACGAGTATTGTAAGTTTGATTTTTTTTTAAATGTGAATTTTACTGAGTTTTTAAGACGTGTACAGAACACGAATCTATTATTGAAAAATAAGTGCGTATGTGTATAATATAGTATTAAAGGTGAAAGGGCTAAATTCTTTATACGGGGAATACCTATGAAAAATAAAAAAAATTCAAAAGGGACAATAGAGACTGGGGTAATCACCTAATCGTAATGGATAATGCTCTAAACTATTGTCATCGATAAACGAAAATCGAGGAAAAAATTTAAACGAAGAAAAGGATCCCAGTATATATATAAAGAGTATAGCCGATCGGCTATACTACTTATTAAAAAAGTTATAAAGAAAAAGAGCTCAGTAAAGGCGCGCGGCTATAGTATTTTTTTTTTTTAAAAGAAAAAACCAAGTATAGCCGCACAGCTATACTATTTATTATATTTAAAAAAAGCCGGTACAGCAGCCAGCTAAACTAATTTTAAAAAATAAAAATAAAAACATGTATTGCCGCACGGCTATACTATTTATTTATAAATAAATGCCCAATATAGCTGCTCGGTGTACTATTTATGAAAAAAAAAAAAAAAAAAGAGCCCGGTAAAGCCGCTTTGCAATACTATTTTTTTAAAAATAAAATAAAAAACTGAGTATAGTATAGCCTATACCGTTTATAAAATTAAAAAATAAAAATATAACCCGCCTAGCGTCTATGTGCGCACGTGTTAAAATAGTATAGCCGTCCGGCTTTACTATTTTATTTTTAAAAAACTATCGTATAGCCGACCGCAGTACAGCCGGGCGGCTATACGCATTAAATACATTATATTTGGACGGTATAGCCGCGCGGCTATACAATGTCATAAAAAATATTAGGACAATTAATTTAAATTTTTTATCTATATATTTTTATTTAGTATTATGTGAGAATTATATGTTTAGTACATGAATTTTGTGTGTGAGAATGTGAAGGTAAAGAGTCCCACACTGGAGTCATGAGCAATGAAAAAGAACCATTTTGCAGTCTAGGTAAACTAAGTTTAATTTTTCAAAAAATGACCCTCACATTTTTCCTCACAACCTGATTTGATGTCTCCAATATGTCAATATGAAATAGAAATAACTGTTTATACCATATCTGACCAAGCAACTAGAAGCAAATCTAAGCAAGGCAAAGAGTCCCACATTGGAATATTACAAGATGTGTAGACTCCCCCTCATCTATAAAAGGAGACCATTCTCCACTTAGGAAGGGATCTTTGGGCTAAGCTTGATCTTTAGTCATGGGCTTCACCCTTCTCCTCTTTATATTTGGGGCCCAACCCCTTGTACAAATGTAAACACATACATTATTATAGTGAGAATATACTTCTCCGTGGACGTAGCCCATTTATTAAGGGTGAACCACGTATATCTTGTCTTCTGTATATTTATCGCTTGCCCCAATCCTCACTCACATGGTGAAGGCCCTCACTTTCACCCATCATCCATCTCACCTTATCACTAAGTTGGGCTCAAAAGTGCCACTTTCACCCATCATCCATCTCACCTTATCACTAAGTTGGGCTCAAAAGTGCCGAACCATTTTTGAGCGTCAACAGTTTGGCGCCGTCTGTGGGAAACGACGCAAAAGGCTTCTGTCGTTCTCCCTTTCTTCAGTGCCCTTCGGCACCCCAGTCATCATTCGGCTCGAGCGATGCCTTCGGCACCCCGCCACCATTTTGAAATGAGTGATACCTTCGGCACCCCGTCATCATTAGACGAGAGCGATGCCTTCGGCACTCCGTTATCATTCGGCGAGCATGGTGCCTTCGGCACCCGGTCATCATTCGACGTGAGTGATGCCTTCGGCACCCGGTCATCATTCGACGTGAGTGATGCCTTCGGCACCCGTCATCATTCGACGAGAGTAGGGGTGCAAGTTGGATTGGAAAATCCGATTCCGACCGATTCCGGTCCGAATATTTCCAAAAAAATCCGACTCCGACAAATCCGAATTCCGTAAATGCCGAAATCCGAAATTTCCGAAAAAAATTGGATCGGATTCGGAATGTACATGGAACTTCCGAAATTTCCGAAATTTCCGATCCGAAATATTCCAAAATGTTCCGAACTCATTCTGATCCAATAATTCCGATATATTCCTAATATATTCCGATTTTAAAATTTTCGAATATTTGAAAAACATTCCGATCGAGAAATTCCGATTTATTCCGAAATATTTTGAATTAATCCTACAAAAGTTTAGACAACAATCAATATATTTAATTTATATGCAAAACATTTAATGCATTCCCACAATTTTTAATTTGTCCATAGTTCTGTCACAACCAACCAAAGACACAAGTTTTCTTTGATATTATTGGCGAACATTATATATACATTATACATACATAATGAAAAAAATTTAAGTACATTTAAAAATATTAGTAAAAGGAAAAAAAAATTTGTAATGCAACCAATTTTGAATTGATCTAAATTACGTAGTGTATTGATTTTTTTTTTCTTTTAATTCTAACTCAATTTCTTGAATAGGACTCATTGGGGTATGAGGTCATGCATTTAATTATAAACTTATTTTCTTTATAATCAATTGCCAAGGTGCTAATGTAGTACTATTTTCTTAATAATGTGAACATAAACAATAGGGGGTTACAAAAAAGTTAGGTACATCAATAGGTAACTTACCCTTAAAAAAGGTAGGACATTGACATGTTGTATCAAATACAAATTGGTATCAAACTCTTGTTCATGCATGAATCATGATTATGAAAATTAAAAAATAGCGATGATCATAGAAACACATTGGGATTGAACCCTAATAGTAAGTATGTAGTAGTATCCAAGATAAAGTTTATATAACATTATTGTACTTGTAGTTTTCATGGATCTATGTTAAATGTTGTATGTATTATGGATCTATGTTAAATGTTGTACTTGTAGTTTTCATTTTCTGTTTTTATTGTGGACTAGTTTAAATTTGAACATTATGTCATTTGAATGTAAACATTGGAATTCTTCTAGAATTTTTTTTCCTGTTTGGTTGGCTTAATCATGATTCACAAGAAAATTTCAAAATTTGATTTCCAAAATTATTATCCGAAAATGCCGAAACTATTATCCGAAAATTCCGAAAATATTAACTTCCGAAAATTCCGATAATGCCGAAAATTCCGCATCGGAATAGAGTTAGTACATTCCGAAATTTCGGAATCGGACTCGGAACTAAAAGGTAATTCCGAAAAGCTTCGGAACGGAATTCGGAACAGTGGTTTCCGATCCGTTCCGGCCGAAAAACACCCCTAGACGAGAGCGATGCCTTCGGCACCCTGCCATCATTCGACGAGAGCGATGCCTTCGGCACCCCGTTATCATTCGGCGAGCGTGATGCCTTCGGCACCCGGTCATCATTCGACGTGAGTGATGCCTTCGGCACCCCGTCATCATTCGACGAAAGCGATGCCTTCGGCACCTCGTCATCATTCGGCGAGAGCAATGCCTTCGGCACCCGGTCATCATTAGCGCGAGCCATGCCTTCGGCACCCCACCATCCACACCACACTACTTGGAAGAAGACTAAGGTGTTGCTCAGTCAGTGCATTGAAAATTACAAGTCCTCAACTAAGAAGTACCTCCTTACTTGAGAACTTAGGGGACTTCTGTTTATACCATATCTGACCAAGCAACTAGAAGCAAATCTAAGCAAGGCAAAGAGTCCCACATTGGAATATTACAAGATGTGTAGACTCCCCCTCATCTATAAAAGGAGACCATTCTCCACTTAGGAAGGGATCTTTGGGCTGAGCTTGATCTTTAGTCATGGGCTTCACCCTTCTCCTCTTTATATTTGGGGCCCAACCCCTTGTACAAATGTAAACACATACATTATTATAGTGAGAATATACTTCTCCGTGGACGTAACCCATTTCTTAAGGGTGAACCACGTATATCTTGTCTTCTGTATATTTATCGCTTGCCCCAATCCTCACTCACATGGTGAAGGCCCTCACTTTCACCCATCATCCATCTCACCTTATCACTAAGTTGGGCTCAAAAGTGCCGAACCATTTTTGAGCGTCAACAATAACAATCGCTGCTCGACGAAGATCTATTTCCAGATCAGAAAGGAAAATTTCCTTGAGGCCATTGACAAGTGAGAACATCATTTCTTTTTAAGCTTCTTATAATCTATACATAAACAATCTCTTAAAAAATACCATGTTCTGCATGTTTTTGGTTCATTCTTGACAGCAATTGTCACACCAAGGCGTTAGATATCCTCATGAAGGATCTCAAAGTTTTTGCCGAAGGTAATGAGGAGCTGTTCAAAGAAATGCATCACATGTGTATGGGTTCAATCCAACAGGGATCATAAGCCACTCTCTATATGTGGAGATATAATGTCTATGCGGAAGAATATGATGAAACAGTGTAAAGACCCTCGTCCAAATCCAGTCATTAAGACTCTTTTCGTTGATCATGTTTGTGAACCACAGGAAAATGTTCCTTTGCCTATACCAATTGAAAACAATTTGGAAGTAAGATATGTTCTGGTGACATAAATTTATTTTTTCCTAGGTATTTGTCCTCATTAACCAATGATCCTGCTTGGTGTCTACACTTACTGATTTTTATCCAAATCCAGTTATTAAAACCCTTTTCATTAATCATGTTTGTGAATGGCAGGACTGTTTTGTCTTTGCACTACTACATTTTACGATTTGCGCGACGAAGACAATTTCGTCGCACAGAGTTACATTTAGTCGCACAAACTCAAACGCGAATGTCTTTGTCGCGCAGAGGTACATTTAGTCGCACAAACTCAAGCGCGACAGAAAATTCGTCGCGCATAATCTGTCGCGCAAAGATCGTGAAGAAAGACTTTGCGCGACCGATTGTTTCACTCGTCGCGCAAATTTGTGCAACGGTTACCCTTCGTTACACAAAAGGTTCAGAGACGACACAACAGTTCGTCGCACAAACTTATGCGCGACGAAAGAAGGTTCGTCGCCACAACAATGCACAGCGAATAATATTCGTCGCGCAATACGTCTCGTAGACATTTGCGGCACCAAGAGTTCTTCGTCGCGCAATTCGTGTCTACACGTATTGCGCGACGAAACAATGTTGTCGCGTATATATTTTTGCGCAACAAAAATGTTCGTCGCGCGATACGTGTCGTAGACATTTGCGGCACAAAGAGTTCTTCGTCGCGCAATTCGTGTCTACACATTTTGCGCGACAAAAAACTGTTGTCGCGCAAATCCTTTTTGAGCGACGAAAATGTTCGTCGCGCAAGAATAAATTATATGTATTTAAAAAAATGAATCATTTTTATTTCGTAATATATAAATTTGCGCAACGAGAAAGATTTCGTCGCGCAAAATTAATATATATAATTATTATTAAATTTTAATATTAATTATTTTTTATTTTATAAAAAAATAAATTTGGTTTTTTTTTTTTGGGTAATAAAATGAAATTCCAATTTAAAAAAATGAATTGTGAAGAACAGATTTATTATATAAAATAAATGTATGCTGCAAGAGAAATATTTAAAAAATAATTATGAAAATAAAAAAACTAATCAAATAATGTTCCAAAATCTACATTGTCATCTGGTACATGCGGTTCAGAGGTCTGGGGGTCTACAGGGGCCGTCGTCCGGTGGGGATGCTCGGGATGGACGGGCTCGGAGGTCGACGCATCAAAATGCGGGACTGGAATGTCGGACTGTGCGAGGGACTGCAGAATGACCGACATTTGACTCTGAAGAGTGGCCACCTGTGCTGTCAAAGCAGTGACCTGACTGTTTGACTGCGCTGATGAATAGGGTCTGGGTTCCCTCCGCCTGGCATTCCCCATCCCTCGACAATATGTCCCCGGTCTCCTCCTTAGAGTCTGATCCAATGTCTCCGTCAAGATCTGAAACCCAGCATCCTGTGGAGGATCCACAGACTCGATCGGAGTATGGGGAGGAAGTTGGGAGGCGGACTCCTGAAGAACCAACTGGCTCCTCTCCACCATCGTCGTCTGTTTAGCATAACATAAAATATAAATTAAAACATTCATATAATAACCTTTAAACTTGAATGCGTAACATAAGAATTAAAATTAAATAATACTTACATGAAGGGACTCGGCCAACTCATTCCCAGGTCGAACATAAACGTCGTCAAAGACGTCGATCTCTGGGAATTTGGACCCCCCCTAAATTGAACAAGAGAAGAAAAATATTAGTACGAAAAAATAAATTAAAAATAATGAAATATTAAAAATTAAATAAAAATTATTTTATTATTACCTGCCGCCGTGCATCCATCCTATAGGAGAATGGCCTGGAACCCGAATGATAGAGAAGAGTCTTCTTCTTCCTATTGCCCTTATTGACTTTGGCTTTATTCTGTTATACAAAAAATAAAACGTATTAGTTGAAATTGAAATTAAATATAAAAAATTAAAAAAACATTAGTAAGAAAAATATAATAAATTTGAAATTCATATTACAAATTACCACAAAAGCGGGCGCCTGAAAATGAGCGCAGAGCCACGCCCAACTATCCTCCCGCCCCTCAAGCTCCTTCGGGCAACCCTCCTGAAGAGCGACTTGCGGATCATCAAACGCCTCAAAATAGTGGTGCAAGTCGCTCTTCCACTGTTTGTACCTCTCAGAGAAGAGTCTGTTGACATACGCCAACGACTCGTCGTCCAGGTCCTCCAAGTTGTAGTTCGTCTGCAATAAATTAATTACATACATTTAAATAATAGAAATATAAAGTTTGAAAGAAAAAGAATTAAAAGGCCTACATACCGACAACTGGCCGCGAACCTCCGTCTTGGTCTCGTCAGGCATCACCTTCCAAGACTTCCATTTCATCGGGCAATGGCTTCGAATGACATGACCAATGTCGTGGGCCAAGGAGCTATGCAACTCCGCCGTCGGTGCAGCCCGATGTCGCTCGTCGTATCCGATGTTGATACGACTGTTGGTCACCCGGGTGACCTTTGCCGCCTTCAACTGCCGACACGGCCCTCGGGTGTTCTTCTTGGCTGCAAAGAAAGATGACATTAATGTTAAATAAATAACAAATTTAACTATAAAATACACACACAAAAATAAAAAGAAAAACAAAAACAAAATAAAAACAAAAATAAAAATAACTGGAGTTTAAGGAAATTTATACCTGGCTGTGACCCCGACGCATTAGTGGATGTGGTGTCGGTGGTGCTGGCGGGCCGATGACGCCGCCTGGCGCTAATAGGCTGCGCCACTGATGAAGCTGATGAAGCAAGCGCCTGGGACCCCGCAGGACCAACTGCCAAGTGGTCCATCAGTGCTGGCGCAGTGGCAGCAGATGCTGGCGCAGTGGCAGCAGATGTCGGCTGAGCCGGGGGCTCCGAACTCTGCGTAGTCGTCACCTCCCTACGACGTCTAATCAGGTCTGACATCTGCACAATTTCATTAATACACATACAAATTAATAAAATATACGAATATTTGAAAACACATACAATTTTATTAAGATTCTTGACCTAGGGTTTGCGAGTTCAGAGTATCCGGGACTCTGATCCACGATCCGTCGAATCCTAGACGATCCTAGAAATACAAGGTACACCATACGTGAGTTTGAGTTCGATCCAACAGTCCGAACATAACAAACCCGGAAATCGCACAATAGGCAAAATCCGTTCGAGACTCAAACGGTAACCAAATTCCAATCCGAAAACACCTACGCGCTCGTGACAACTAGGGGATTGCACTGGGACCCAATGCATGACTGCTACAGTAACCCACAGCGCGTGGGTGTCCAAAGCGATACCAATCGCCGGAAAATTCTAAAAACTAAGGGCCAAGTTTCCTACCCTAGGTTCAAAACATCAATTGGAGCCACTTTTGTTCTCGGACCTACCCAGAAAAATGGCCAGAAGTGGCCGGAATTGAAATTCAAAAACCGGCCGAAACTTAGGGTTTCAAATCCACTACCATATTGCAACACTTACAGAAATCCTACCCAACCATCAGCTAAAGCATCAAAAATAGGACAGAAACCATACCTCAGGTGTCGGATTTGGTCACCGGAGGAGAGAGAACGACGGCGGCGCAGATTCGGTGAAAACCGAGGAAATTAGGGCGGGGAAGCTCCGGGGTACCACCATTGTGGCGGCGCGGTCCAAAATCCACTGAGTAGGGGGCTGAGCTGACGGCGGAGAGAGAGAGAGAGAGAGAGAGAGAGAGAGAGTTAGGGCAAAAATACTAATCTGGGGAAGAAGGAGGTCATCGCGTCGTTTCTGAAATTTTATTCGATTTTGCGCGACGAACAAACAAAAGCGTCGCGCAAAATATTTTAATTGACTCTTGCGTGACGAAATAAGTACAACTTCCGTCGCGCAATATTGTTAATCCGCCAAAATTTGGTATCAGGGTAGGGTTGCGCGGTTTTTGCACGACGCATAACATCGTATTTCGTCGCGCAATGTTGTCAATCCGCCAAAATTTTAGGACTTAGGGTTTAGCGGGAGAGATTGAAAACTTTGCGCGACGCTGTCCTTATTCGTCGCGCAAAGTTGTAATTCCGCCAAAATTTGGGGTTTAGGGTTGATAGATTGCGCGACGAATATGGACAGCGTCGCGCAAGTCTGCTTTCTGTAAACTCGACAAAAATTTTGACTAAGTGTCCAAGGAGGAAGAGGGTGAAAGCGCTGGCTGAGATTGCGCGACGATGAAGCGTGCATTCATCGCGCAAGACTGTTCTCTGCAGGCTTTGTGCGACCAAAGAAACTTCTTCGTCGCGCAAAGTTGTAATTCCGCCAAAATTTGGGGTTTAGGGTTTATTTGCAGACAGATTGCGCGACGAATATGGACAGCGTCGCGCAAGTCTGCTTTCTGTAAACTCGAAAAAAAATTTGACTAAGTGTCCAAGGAGGAAGAGGGTGAAAGGGCTGGCTGAGATTGCACGACGACGAAGCTTGCCTTCGTCGCGCAAGACTGTTCTCTGCAGGCTTTGTGCGACCAAAGAAACTTCTTCGTCGCGCAAAGTTGTAATTCCGCCAAAATTTGGGGTGTATGGTTTATTGGCAGAGAGATTGCGCGACGAATATCGACAGCGTCGCGCAAGTCTGCTTTCTGTAAACTCGAAAAAAAATTTGACTCAGTGTTCAAGGAGGAAGAGGGTGAAAGGGCTGACTGAGATTGCGCGACGACGAAGCCTGAGTTCGTCGCGCAAGACTGTTCTTTGCAGGCTTTGTGCAACCAAAGAAGCTTATTCATCGCGCAAACCCTAAACACTAAACCCTAAACCCTAAACCCTAAACCGTGGAAACCCTAAACCCGAAACTAGTTTTAATGATCCAACCGGCAAACTTGTTTTTTTATACTTCGAGATCGTATACGCCGAAAATCGGAAAAAACAAACATTAAGAGATCAAGTAACGGGACAAAACTTTTCGACGGTTCTAAATGAAACGTCATGATTTAACAGTTATTTTAACTCCGATTTCTATGATTTTTTACAACTACTTTTCTTGACCCTATATGAATACAATTACTGAATTTGATCTTCAATTTAAGATGTTTACACTAGGGTGATACCACATAATCTTATGTTATATTTAACGAAAGTATAAGTAAACTATTCATTGTTGGTGAATATATGGTTTTGATGGCATATGCATTCTACGAAAGTAGTTTTAGTAATCCAGCCGTTAAACTTGTTTGTTTATACTTCGAGATCTTAGATCATCACTTTCGGTCTCCCAATCCTCCTCCTCCTCCTCCTCTATAACTACATCATCTTCGTTGCTCGGGCCCACTGCAACATCGAATCTTGGAAGATCTCCGAGGTCAATTGTAATTGACTGAATCGGTATTTCGATTGAAGACACTCCTTGTATTTGAAACGATTCTTGCATAACATGTGTAGTGTTTCCGCATCATTTTCCATTGAAGATTCTAAACGTTGGTCAGCCACATTGTCGACGTCGTTGTCAATTGGGTCTAGTTCTGGAATAGCATACACGTTCCTATGATCCATCTTTTGAACAACTTTCCAACTGCTCCCGGCTTTAGGGTCATCTAGATACACAATTTGTGTTGCCATGTTTGCCAAAATGTAAGGGTCGTCATAATACCAAGTTCTGTTAATGTTCACAGATAGTAAGCCATGGTCGATTTTAACACTTCCCGGCCTATTTGGGTTGCTATCAAACCATCGACACTTAAACATGATCACTTTGTATCGATCTTTGTAAAGCAATTGAACGACAGTTGTGAGTTTGCAATAGAAATCAATGTTCGTACTTTCGCCTCCACCTGGGACATTGACACCGCTGTTTTGCGTACACAACTTGTCATCTCGTGCAGCCCCCAAAAATTTGACGCCGTTAATATAACAACCCGAAAATAATTCAACGCAAATCGGGCCGAACACCAAGTTATATAACTCATCACTGTAAGTGGGGGAATTCTATGATTTCAACTTATTCACCTAATATAATACAAAACCATTCACATGTTAGTCTGACAAAATTAAATACTACAATTTATATTTGTCAAATACAAAACACTTATAACTTACAGAATCCAAAAACCATTGTGGAAACAATTCACGGTGTTTCTGGGCAACTAAATGTGATGGATGTTCTCGCTTCATCATCTCTTCATGCTCATCTAAGTATGCCATTATCTCATCACAATTGTTCAGTACAAACCAATACGCTACCTCCATGTCATTTCTAGAAAACGACTCTCCTCGTCCAGGATCTCCAAAGAGTCGTACGCTTTGGGCAAAAACAGAAAGTTTTTCCTTTCTCATACCTCCGTCGTTATTGCGCTGAGGACGATTGAAAGCCGTCTCCACATCTTTCAAATCCATTCCACAGAAAGTAAGCGACTCATATTGAACCCAAGCCTCTATAATTGATCCTTCGGGCTTCGCCCTGTTGCGTACACTTTTTTTCAGCTCTTCGAGAAGCCTGTCAAAATAAAACGATATGATACAAATTAGCAGGACTGTGATAATGATGCATACACAAACGATAAGGATTATATACATTTCTATTGGATACATCCAGCGATAGTTGATGGGACCAGCAAGCAATGCCTCTTCTGGCAAGTGAACCATCACGTGCATCATACTTGTGAAGAAAGCTGGAGGAAATATCATCTCAAACTTGCATAGGACTTGGACAATGTCATGGCGCAACTGAAACATGTCCGTCTTTCGCAATGTTTTTGCCGTCAGTTGCGAAAAAGATCTGGACAACAACATGATTGGCTTCACAACATCTTCCGGCAATAGATGTCGAATACCCACAGGAAGTAGGCGTTGCATAAACACATGGCAGTCATGGCTCTTCAGTCCAGTAAATTTACCCCCGTCAACATTCACGCAACGTGCGATATTAGAAACATACCCATTAGGAAACTTTACTGACGATACAAACTTTAGAAACTCTTTTTTGTCATTCGGTTTCATAGAAAAGAATGCAAGATCCCTTCTAGCTTTATCACTGTCCCTGTTCATCCATAAACCCCTTCGTATGCCCATTCTTTCCAAATCAAGACGGGCTTTGATTGTGTCATTTGTCTTGCCCTCGATATCTAGAATCGTGCCCACCAATGTGTCAAATACATTTTTCTCAACATGCATCACATCTTTGTGCCTCAATTTGAGTTTCGACCAATATGGGAGCTCAAAAAATATAGGCTTGTGAGTCCAGTTCATATGTGTAGAAGGTCTGGTCCGACTAACTGTTTTTCCGAACGGAGTAAAATCCAAACGGTTAAGCTGTTCCAAGATCTCATCACCGGACCATTCTCTAGGTCTGAGGCGACGCTCTGTGTTCCCGTCGAACTCTTTATCTTTTTTCCGCCACTCGTGGTCCCATGGCAACCATCTCCGATGACCAAGGTAACAAACTTTTCCCGCGTGCCAACCAGAAGTTACATCTTCCTTGCATACAGGACATGCCATATAACTCTTTGTGCTCCACCCAGAAACCATTGCATATGCTGGAAAATCATTCACAGTCCACATAACTGCTGCCCACAAAGTGAACATCTTCCCAGTTGATTTATTGTACGTGCGAACACCGTTTGTCCATAAATCCTTGAGCTCATCAACCAGCGGCCTTAAGTAAACATCGATTGACCTCCCAGGATCCTCAGTTATCAAAACAGTCATCATCATGTATTCTTTTTTCATGCATTTCCAAGGAGGCAAATTATATGGGAATACGAAAATCGGCCAGGTGTTGTGGTGTTGGTTTAGAACCCCATACGGATTGAATCCGTCAGTGGCAAGTCCCAATCTCACATTTCGGGGATCAGCAGCAAACTCGGGGAACGTTCGATCGAACTCTTTCCATGCCTCCCCATCTGTAGGATGCCGCATCACATCATCGTCTACCCGTTTTTCCTTATGTCATCTCATGTCTGTGGCAGTATGCGTCGACATATACAATCGCTGCAACCTAGGTTTCAGGGGCAGATAACGCATGACTTTTTGTGGGATCTTAGTCGTTCTATTCTGAGATGTCATTTTGAACCTCGACTCATTGCATATAGGGCATGTATCCAACGTTTCATGCTCCTTGTAGAATAACATGCAATTATTTTTGCAAACATGAATTTTTTCATAACCCAATGCAAGACCATTCAACACCTTCTGCGCGTGTTTATGGTCTTTCGGCAAACAATTGTCCGTCGGAAGCATTCTCTTGAAAAATCCCAAAAAGTAATCGAAACACAGGTTCGACATACGATACTTTATTTTTTCGTGCATTAGCTCTACAATGGCCGTGAGAACGGAAAAGTTCTCGCACCCCGGGTATAACTCTTGGTTGGCATTTTTTAACAGTTTTTCATATTGTTCAAACTACGTGCTGTCTATTGGTGTAGGCACGTCATCTTCCCTTTCGTGATTGATGTTGGTCGATGCAAATGGAAAAGCATCCTGTATAATATCCATGACTTGATCATTAGGATTCACAATAGGTTCAACACTGTCCATTCTTGTGGCATTTGAAGACGAAGCATGGTCTAATTGTTCCCCATAAAGGTTCCAAATGCTATATGTCTCAATCATTCCATTCCTTACTATATGAAATCCAACATTTTCAATTGTCTCCCACAACGTGTTATTACACCTCCTACAAGGACATCGGATTCTAGTTGCACTCGGGTTGTGTCTACGTGCAAACTCAATAAAATCCTCGATTCCATCCAAGTATTCGTCTGCGCATCTATTCGGGTTCTGTATCCACTTTCTACTCATAATTCCTGAAACCACAATCACAACAACTTCATACGAAGTTATAATGTCACCTTATGCCTCCGGTAAGGGCCCTATCCCATTCGGGAATGCATAGTCCTGTCACGTCACCTACGGCTACATGAGATTAGATTTCGACATGGATGAATTTCGGCAGCATCTCAATATAGTTCTTGAGGTGGGCATAGGTATAAATACCTACGTACCACCCGAAGAACGTACCGAGATGACACCGAAATCTCCACAATCGAAACCTAATCCTGTGGCCGTAGATTACGTGACAACACTATGCATTACCAAACTGTCCAAATAGTGGGACAATTCAAGAATTAATTGGACCGCAGTCATGCTTTACGCATCCGTGTACGAAATCCAACTAATCTCGAACGGGAAACTAAATGTTACTAAACATACAAATAAAAGTACGAAGTTAATTTCAATTAACTTCGTACATCACAACACATTGTGCTACGTCACGCACAATTTAACAACATAATATAAATATAACTTCACAAAAAAAATATACACATAACAAACTAACTTTAACATTTTTAATATATAAAACGAATAAAATACCTTATCAATCGTTCTCCACCAATCGCTAATTACAAATATCCCTAACGAGAACAAAATTAATAGCGTTAGTACGAATTTACATTAATATTTATAAACTAACGACAAAAAATACTTACCCAATGAACGTACTAAAATTCCAGCAAAGGCAGCGGCAGAGAGGTTGAGAGAGAGGCAGAAAGGAAATTTTTTTGCTTTCTGCCTCTGCAATGGCAGAATTCTGATATGAAGAAGAAGGACTTTGCACGACGAACAATAAATTTCGTCGCGCAAAATGCCGTCACGAAAAACTATTTTTCCGTCGCACAAAACGAGTTTTTTCGTCGCGCAAAAACTTGTCGACAAAAAAACTTTTGCGCGACGCATGACATTTTCGTTGCACAAACTTTCGTCCCGCAAATTCTAGATATAGCCGCACAAAAACAAAATTCCGTCACGTAACATTTAAGTTTCGTCGCGCAAGAATGTACCGACATCAGCTTTACGCGACGAAAACTAATTCGTCACGCAAAAAAAAATATCCCCCCTCAATTATTTTGGCGCCAAAATAAAAATATCCTTCGTTTTCTTACGCAACGATAAAAGGTTTCGTCGCGCTAAGTTGTCTTTTGCGACGAAACCTGTCGTCGCACGAGTTTTCGCAGCCAATTAACGGGATCGATCCCTGTTTTGTGTTCACCTTTACGCGACGAAGTGTCCCATCGTCGCGCTAGGTTTTCTTACGCGACGATTGCTCTCGCCGTGCAAGTGTTTGGCGCCAACAAAAAATCCGGGTTTTTTTCGCTCACTTTGCGCGACGAAGGTACATATCTGTCGCGCTAAGAGATTTTGCGCTTTGAAAACTTTGGTCGCGCAAGTTTACAATTTTTTGCGCGACGAAACTTTTTTTCTGTCGCTTTATTGCGTTTTGCGTGACGAACTTGTATTCGTCGCGCAAATAGTAAAACTTAATGGTGTTGTCTCTATCGACTGAGAACAGTTTGCAAGTAAGATATGTTCTGGTAAACTGAAATTCTTTTCTTATTGGTCCTCATTAACCAATGTTTCCTGCTCATCAGCCACACTATAGTGATTTTCTTCTTCTTTTTTAAAACAAGATTTTGTTTAGTCTTTCTGGTTTCTTCTAAGATTGCTCTAACCTTATGTATTTAGCCTTCACAAGCAACATCAAATCCACTTCCAACTTCTTCTACTGAGCCAAAAATTTATCTGTAACACAAGATGCGCTCTCTCCAGGAGCAGTATCTCTCAATGCTGCAAAGAGCCTAGGTATTTTATTTTAGTTCTTCAACGGATGTTGTTGGGTACTGGTACCCTCTAATTTATGTTTGAAGTGTGTCGTCATTTCACACATTGCATAGTTGTTATTATTAACTTTTGGTTACGTTTTTGTGGCTACAGCTATAGAGGTTATTGACTATCCATGCTTGTACAAAAAAATGGTCTTTCCGATTTTGGTTGAGGTAATCTGAATCAAATTTATGTACAGAATTACATAATAGAACTTGTGTTTCTTAACCTTGGTCTTCTTTCATTTGTTTAGGTAAAATCAACTGTTACTGATCCTGGCCAAAGTCACATGTGCCATACCCAATGGTTTGCCCACTACTGTTGCCCTAACACTAAATAAAGGCTCATCTCCAATGAGCATGGATTTTCATCCCACTTGGCAGACAATTCTTCTACGTTAAGTAATGAGAAACTATGTGCTTTTTTTTTTCTCCCATCGTTATAAATTTCCTGTCTTTTTAGGATGATTGTGTGTGGTAACTACTTTTGATAGTTCACTCATGAATCCTGCTAATGTGATTCTTCAGTTGGAACTTGTGTTGGAGACATAGGACCACCATGGGATGTTAGTTCCAGGGAAAAGTTGCTTTCGAGAAATTTTAGAGTCTGGAATCTTGACGCAGGCCCGATGGCCTTAAAGGTGCGTCTGCTTCTGGATTATGCACTACTCTTTCAACATTACTGATATGATCCGAAATTTGAACCAATGTCAATTATTTCAGGAAGCTCTGGTCAAAGATTCATATGTATCTGTTAATCGTATCCGATGGAGTCCTGATGGTTCTATATTTGGTGAGAATGTTCTCATACTTAAATGGTATGTAGTTGCTTATTTTCATTTCTTGTAGTTCATATTCACTGTCGTCGTGTTCTTCATTGAACAGGGGTTACATATGCAAAGCACATTGTGCAATTATATTCTTATAATGGAGGCAACAACAATTGGAAGTAAGTTATGAAAAAGAACAGGAAACTGCAACTTTTGAGTATGTGACTTTAAACCTAACCCATCATTTTTCTTAGGTAGATTGATGCTCACTTGGAAAGTGTAAATGATTTGGCATTCTTTTCCCCTCACGACCAACTTTTGGTCATAACTTGTGCTGATGACAAGACCGTCAAGGTTGGTTTCATAATGTATGTGTAAGGTTTGGGATGTGTTTTGTGGCCAAGTGTTAGAGTTCTATGGTTGTTTTGTATATTTTAGAGAAATGGAGAATTTGCAGAGAAGAAGAGAAAGATGAGAAGAGACTGTTGCATTGTATTTTTCACAAACAGTTGGCTTACATAGTGTACTCGGTAGAGAAGAGAGAGAAGAGATTCTTCTCTAACAGAATTGCAGCTGTCACCCTATGAGGTGTTTACGCTTGTCATCCCAAACTAAGCTAGAGAATCCACCTGGACTATGATCCAATGGTTCTAATTACATCACAAATAAAATAAACATAAAATGATTGTAATAGAGCTTGGTGACTTCGGCTTCAAAGAAAGCAGCTGTAGGATTACATTCCAACACTCCCTTCTAATCCTTTAGCTGTTTTCACACCAAGTAGGCTTCTTAAACTAACGAAGCGATCCTTAGGCAGAGCCTTGGTCAAAATATCTGCAATTTGATCTTCTATCTTGCAGTAGATTAGCTCAATTTCTTTTGCTTGAATAGCTTCCCTGATGAAATGAAATTTTCGACTGATATGTCTAGTTTTCTGGTGATGAACTAGATTCCTTGCCATTGCAATAGCAGAAGTGTTATCACATAGGATTGGTGTACCTTCTACTTGTTCTTCACCAAAATCCTCAAGCACAAATCTTAGCCACTTAGCTTGTGAAGTTGCTTCTGCAGCACTCACTTACTCAGCTTCTGCCGTGGACAAAGCAACTGTGTTTTGCTTGATAGAAGCCCAAGAAAACATGCCTGAGCCTAGTGTGAAATCATATCCTGAGGTGCTTCTCATATCATCCTCATTCCTTGCCCAATCACTGTCACAATACCCTATTAGAGTAGTTGTTTTCCCTTTCACAAACTCAATGCCAAAATCAAGTGTGCCTTGTATGTATCTCAAAACTCTTTTGGCAGTTCCTAAGTGCTTCTTTGTGGGATTGTGCATGAACCTAGCAAGTAAGCTAGATGCAAACATTATATCTGGTCTTGTGGCAGTCGAATAGAGCAAGCTCCCTACCATATGTCTGAATTCACTCTCATTTGCTGCTTCACTTCAATCTTCTTTGCACAGTTTTTCATTCACCACAAGTGGAATTGCCACTGACTTGCAGTCCTTCATTCCAAACTTCTCAAGAAGTTTTATTGCATATTTCTTTTGGTGAATAAAAATGTGCCTATCTGTTTGTACCACTCCCATGCCAAGAAAGTGATGTAACAACCCCAAGTCTGTCATCTCATAGTGTTGCATCATATCTTGCTTAAACTCTTTAAGTAATTTGGAACAACTACCAGTATATATAATATCATCTACATAAAGTAAGACAATAATAATACCTGAAGTGTCATTGGTTTTGACATAGAGAGTAGCTTCGCTAGAAATTTTTTGAATCCTGCATTGTTGAAGTAAGCATCTATTTCATCATACCAGGCCCTTGGAGCTTATTTCAATCCATATAGAGCCTTGTTCAACTTGTAAACTTTGATTTCCTTATTCTCTTGGACATATCCTTGTGGCTGTTCAACATAGACTTCCTCCTTTAGAATGCCATTGAGAAAGGCAGACTTCACATCCAACTGATACAAACTCCATTCCTTTTGTGCAGCAAGGGCAATCAAGGTTCTGATGGTATCTAGCCTTGCCACCGGGGCAAATGTTTCATTGTAATCGATCCCGGGCTTTTGTGAATAGCCTTTAGCCACCAGTCTAGCTTTATTCTTCTGTACAGTGCCATCTAGATTAAGCTTGACCTTGTAGACCCACTTGACACCAATTACTGGTTTGTCAAATGGTCTGTCAACTAATTCCCATGTATTGTTCTTCTCAATCATCTCTAATTCAGCTTCATTGCATGTCTCCATGATTCATCCAAATCAGCTTCTTCAAAACTGTCAGGTTCCACAATGCATATGTTACATTTTGCCATGATGTCATTAATACTCCTCCACTTATGAGGTGTGTGATCAAACACTTGAGACCTGTCAAGTATTTCCTCATCTTGAGGTACAGTTTCTTCTTCTACTTGCATTTGAGTATCCAAGATTTGAATTGGTTCATCAAGTACCATCTATTTATGTTCTGCATTATCCTGGTTTTCAATTTGCATAGGCATTCTCAACTCTACATTACTAGTGTTCTCCCATTTCCATGAGGCAGTTTCATCAAAATACACATCTCTAGACAAGATAATCTTTCTAGTTCTAGGATCATATAATCTATACCCCTTTTCATAAAGTCTATAGCCAACAAGAATGCATTTATGACTGTTTTCTTCCAACTTGTGCCTTAGTGCCGAAGGAATGAGCACATGACATAAAGATCCAAACACTTTCAAGTGTGCAATACCTAACTTTCTTCCAGTGTAAGCCTCAAATGGTGTCACCTCTTTAAGAGACTTAGAAGGACATCTGTTAAGTAGATATACTGCGATATTAACAGCTTCTACCCAAAATTCATAAGAAAGCCCTTTTTCATGTAGCATAGACTTTGCCATCTCTATCACAGTCCTGTTCTTCCTCTCAGCTACTCCATTTTGCTGAGGGGAATATGCTACTGTCAGCTGCCTTTGTATTCCAACCTCACTGCAGTACTCATGAAACTCATTTGACATGAATTCTCCACCTCTGTCACTTCTAAGAGATTTCACCTTATATCCACTTTGCAGTTCTGTCATAGCCTTGAACTTCTTGAAGCATTCAAAGGCATTTGATTTATTTCTGAGGAAATAAACTCAAGCCATTCTAGTACAATCGTCTATGAATAACAGGAAATACCTGTTTTCTTACAATGATGCAGTTTGCATTGGTCCACAGATGTCTGTGTGTACCAACTCTAGTGGAAACTGGGCTCTCCAAGTGGATTCTGCAAGGAATGAGTCTCTATGTTGCTTTCCTAGCTTGCAGCCTTCACAAACTTCAAGATCCTTTTCTAAACTAGGTAAGCCATGAACCATGCCTTGATTTGCAAATAGCCTAATGCTTTGATCATTAAGATGCCCCAGTCTCTTGTGCCAAGTTTGCAAGCTGTGTGTCACACTAGCTCTTAGCACCAACTGAGTAGCTGGCACCATTGTGAGAGGAAAGCACCTGTTGCTAGTCATTTGAACTTTAGCAATAGGGTTTTGCAGTGACCAGTCATCCAAAATTGTCACCATTCCCTTTCCAAATACCAGGCAATTTCCATGCTCCATCATCTGCCCAACACTGAGCAAATTTTCTTCTAATCCAGGCACCAACATCACTTCTTGAATGTGCTTTCTGCCCACTTTGGTTTCTATCACAAGTGTGCCTTTTCCTGCAACTTGGACTGTCTCTCCAGTCCCCATTTTCACCTTGGAATTTACATCCCTTCGAATATCCACCAATAGCCTTTCATCTCCAGTCATGTGGTTATTACAACCACTGTCAACATACCATGAATTGTTCAATTTCACATCTGTCACAACATTGCATGCATAAAACAGAGTTCCAGTTTCTTCAACCTGATTAGCATAATTCACCTTCTGTACAGATTGATTCCCATGGCAATCTCTGAGTATGTGTCCAAACTTTCCACACCCTTTGCACTTTGGTTTTCCTTCAAACCAACACTTGCCATAGTGTAGTTTCTCACAATGCTTGCAGGGTGTTTTGGTTCCTTCATTTGATGCATTTGGTATGGGATTAGAATTAGACTTGTTACTCCAATTCTTTCCATTAAACTTCCAGTTCTTCTGAGATTTGTGATTTCCAGAAGAACTTCCACTCTTAGAGCATTTACTCTCTATGTTCAGGCTAGAAAAAGCCTTTTCTGTGGAGTTTTCAGTATGCCTATCCAATCTGAGCTCAAAGCTCTTCAGAGATGCAACCACTTCTTGAATTTCAAGAGTGTCAAGGTCCTTGGAATGCTCAATCACAGAGCATATAGAATCATACGATTTAGGCAAACTAATCAGTAATTTCTACACAACTCTTTCTCTAGGCAGCTCTTCACCATAACTTTTCATTTGATTAATTAAATCAAACAGTTTAGCAATGTAAACAGACAATGATTCACTATCCTTCATACGAGTATATTCAAACTCTCTACGTAAACCTTGCAGCTTAACACTTTGTACCTGTTTATCGCCTCTAAACTCCTGCTTTATAATATCCCATGCACCCTTTAAGGTTTCTTCATTCACTATTCTGGGGAAGATTTGGTCTGAGACTGCACTTTGGATCAATCCAAGTGCACGAGCATCCTTCATCAAGATCTCAGCCATCATAGACTTCTCCGCTTCAGCAACCTTAGATCCTTCTTCTTTTTCCTTTCCCTTCTTTGGATCTGAAGCATCAAAACCATTTTCAACCAAATCCCACAACCCATGAGATTTCAAAATAGTTTTCATTCGAATGCTCCAAAACTCATAGTTTTCTCCATTGAAAACTGGCGTGCGAAGCTCAGCAGTGCCTGACCCTGCCATGTTAGACATTGGATTCAAACAGATACACCTCTTGGAATGTTGAGTGAGCTCGATTTCAGCTCAACCAAACACCAGCTTTCGATTTGCACAGATTCACGCCCAGCAACCAACCGAACCTGGCTCTGAGGCCATGTTAGAGTTCTATGGTTGTTTTGTATATTTTAGAGAAATGGAGAATTTGCAGAGAAGAAGAGAAAGATGAGAATTCACAAACAGTTGGCTTACATAGTGTACTCGGTAGAGAAGAGAGAGAAGAAATTCTTCTCTAACAGAATTGCAGCTATCACCCTATGAGGTGTTTACACTTGTCATCCCAAAACTAAGCTAGAGAATCCACCTGGACTATGATCCAATGGTTCTAATTACATCACAAATAAAATAAACATAAAATGATTGTAATAGAGCTTGGTGACTTCGGCTTCAAAGAAAGCAGCTGCAGGATTACATTCCAACACAAAGACTGTTTACTTTTGAAGGTCATGAAGCTCCTGTCTGTTCTGTCTGTCCTTTGTTAACCATGTGTTTTAGTTACAAAATTGTTAAGTCATCATGTGCAGCTCATGTGCTCTCTGTTAAGTTTGTTAGTGAGAGAGCTGTATTTGTTAAGTTTGTTAGCGTAATATTAGGAGATAAGCACTGTACTAAAGCTGTGCTTTTACTATTTTTCATTTACAATCTAATCAGAACAAGGCTCTCTTTCTTCTTATTTCCTCTCTTCCTTCTTCTCTTGAAATCCCTGAATCTCATTCTCTTCTTCTTGTTAAGATGGTATCAGAGCCCATCGTGGCTTGACACTTTCGATCCGCTTCCGATTCTTCTGCTCTGTTCCCTTGATGTGCTCTTCTCTTGCTCTGTCTCTCTTGTTCCTTCCTCTTTTCTATCTTTTCTCTGAATTTCTGTTCTTCAATGGCGACTTCTTCTTCTTCCTCTTCGGTCAGAATTGACGGTTTGCTTGGGATGATTACGCTTCGTCTCAAGGACGATAATTTTCTCAAGTGGAGTTTTCAATTGGAATCCGTTCTTCAGGGTTATGATCTGTTTGGGCATTTTGACGGAACTGAAGTTGCTCCTCCTCGATTTGCTATTGTTGATGAGGAGGGTGTTACATCTGAAGTTACTGCTGCTTACAAGGATTGGATTCGCGCTGATAAGGCTTTACTCAGTTTGCTCATTGCCACTCTCTCTGATGAGGCTATTGAGTATGTTATTGGCACCAAGACTGCTCGTGACGCCTGGTTAGGTCTTTCCGATCGTTATGCGTCGATTTCTAGGGCACGAATCAATCATTTGAAGACTGAATTACAGACGGCCCAGAAGGGTGGAGATTCGATCGAGCGCTTTCTCTTGCGTCTGAAAACAGTCCGTGACCAATTAGTTCAAGCTGGGGTTAAGGTGTCTGACGATGACTTTATGATTGCTACTCTTAATGGCCTCCCTCAGGAATATGACATGATCAAGACGGTTTTGATTGCACGGGATTCTCCAATTTCTTTGAAGGACTTTCGCGCTCAATTGCTGGCTGCAGAGCAAACCGCAGAAGCTCGATTGGTTCCTCATTCTGCGATGTTCGTCACTCCGTCGTCTTCGTCCTATGCTTCTGTGAATGCTATGGGCTCTTCTAATTCTGGTATGGGTTTATTGCCTACTCCATCTTCTTTACCAGTTGCCTATATGGGGTCCTATGATCGTTCTGTTATGCCTTCATTGGAACGCAATTCTGGTTCAAGACCTGTTCTTGGTAACAATGGTGGTTTTAGTCAGCATCACGGTATTGCCAATAGTCAGCGTGAAGGGTTTTCTAGTTTCACTAATCATTCTGGTTCTAGGCGAGGTAGATTTCCAAGCAGAGCCTCTCCCTCATCTTTCTCAGGAAATCGTTTTGGTTCCAATTTTTCTCAGAAATCTGCAGTTGTTCCTGAATGTCAGATATGCAGCAAACGGGGTCACACGGCTGCTAATTGTTATTTTCGCCATGAGGCAAGCTCTTCTAGGCATGGCTCTCAGGTTATTGAATGTCAAATCTGTGGCAAGAAGGGTCATGGAGCCTTGGATTGTTTCCATAGATCTAACTATGTCTATCAGGGTCAAGCTCCTCCTTCTAACCTTTCTGCTATGACTGCCCAAACTTCCTATATGCCTGATCAAGTCTGGATTGCAGATAGTGGGGCTTCTCATCACATGGTGTCTGATATTTCCTCCTTAACTCATGTTGCTCCTTGTGAATCTACAGAGAACGTGATTGTTGGTAATGGAGAAGGTTTGAAAATTAAAAACATTGGTACTACTGCCATTTCCTGTGCTTCTACTTCTCTTAAAATGCCATCAGTTTTTCATGTTCCACAGTTATCTGCTAATCTCTTGTCTGTGCATCAGCTGTGCAAAGATAATAATTGTGTTATCAGCTTTGATGCTTCTGGTTTTGTAATACAGGATCGAGTCACCAAGACAATCCTTCTAACAGGCCGGAGTAACAACAGGTTGTATCCTATTCCCTCTGCTGTATCCTCTCATTGCCCATCCAAGAAAGTGGCTTTGCTTGGTCAACATGTTAAGTCGTCTATTTGGCATCACAGACTTGGCCATCCAACGAATGAAGTGGTGCAATCAATGCTTAAAGCCTCTGGTTTGCAATGTGCAAATGATTCTTCCAATTTGAATCCCTTGTGTTCAGCTTGTCTTCAAGGGAAGATGCATCGGCTTCCTTTTTCTGTTAGACATCGTAGGTCTGAAATTCCTTTTCATACCATTCATAGTGACGTCTGGGATCCTTCCCATTCCAAATCTGTTGAGGGTTACAGATATTTTGTTTCCTTCCTTGATGAATGTACTGGATATTTGTGGGTTTATCCCCTTTTCAATAAATCAGAGGTTTTCTCCAAATTCATACAGTTTCATGCTTTGATACAAAACCAATTCAGTGCTGCTATTAAGTGTTTTCAGAGTGATGGTGGTGGTGAGTTTCTTAGCAAGGTTTTTACAGATTTTTTGGCTTCCAAGGGAATTGTGCGTCGTTTGTCTTGCCCGTATACTCCGCAGCAAAATGGCCTGGCAGAACGGAAGAATAGGCATATTATTGAAACAGCCATTGCCCTGTTAACTACAGCAGCCTTGCCAGGTCAATTTTGGTTTCATTCTACTGCTCATGCTGTGTATCTTATAAATCGAATGCCCAGCTCTGTTTTACATAATCAATCTCCTTATTTTCGTTTATTTGGTCATCATCCTGATCTTGCTTCTTTGAGAATATTTGGTACTGCAGTGTATCCGTATCTCAGACATTATAATGTGCATAAGTTACAACCGCGAACCACTCAGTGCGTGTTCTTGGGTTATTCACCTGGTTACAAAGGGGTTATTTGCTACAATCGAATTACTGCAAAATGTATAATCTCAAGGCATGTTCTTCATGATGAAGCTGTATTTCCTTTTAAGCAAATTAACCCTGACATATGTAGGCAGTCTTCTCAGTTTTCTTCTCCTGCATCAGTAGCTCCTGTCATTTTTTCTTGGCCTTCTCAGGATTCTCTTACTTCTCAGGATCCATCGTCTCTAGCATCTGATACACAAGTATCTACTTCTCAGTCTCAGTCCATCTCATCTCCTCCTGGGTCTTTATCTCCTATCCAACATCAAGCTTCGTTGGATGATATTCCAGTAACTTCTGCAGGTTCTGTACCTGTGTTGACTGAACAGCAATTACAGGTTCTGTTTCTGTTTGAGATCTCTGATGTTTCCTCTTCTTCTGTTAGTACTTTGGACTCATCGGTTTCTTTAGTTCCTATCAATGTTCATCCCATGGTTACTTGGGCCAAAAGTGGGATAGTTCAGAACAAAGTATTCCCTGATTATCAAGGTTATTTTACCTGTCTTCATGCTATTCCGGAATTAGATGAGCCTTCTAGTTTTAAGATGGCTTCGGTTTCTTCTGAGTGGAGGCAGGCTATGAAAGAGGAGATTGATGCTCTTCATATGCAAGGCACATGGATCTTAGTTCCTAGTCCATGTGATAAAAATATTATTGGCAGTAAGTGGGTTTATAAAATAAAGAGAAATCCAGATGGTTCAGTGGGTAGATATAAGGCCAGACTTGTTGCTCAGGGGTTCAGTCAAGAGCCTGGCTTTGACTTTGGGGAAACCTTCAGTCCTGTTGTTAGACACACAACAGTACGGTTAGTTTTAAGCATAGCAGCTATGAAACAATGGAAACTACGACAGCTTGATGTCAAGAACGCTTTCCTACATGGCGATCTTGAAGAAGAAGTTTTTATGAAACAGCCTCCTGGTTTTGAAGATTCTACTCATCCACAGTTTGTATGTAAACTGAAAAAATCTTTGTATGGTCTTAAACAGGCTCCAAGGGCATGGAATGCTAAATTCACAGGTTACTTACCTACTCTTGGCTTTAAATCTTCACATTCGGATCCAAGTCTCTTTGTGCAGCATACTGGGAATGATATTATCATTCTCCTCTTATATGTTGATGATATCATTATAACAGGTTCGAGTGATCAGTTGATTCAACGAGTGGTTACAGACTTGAGTGAGGTGTTTGAAATGAAAGATATGGGGCAACTCACCTTTTTCTTAGGTCTGCAGATTTCCTATAATTCCTCTGGTGACATATTTGTAAGTCAAACTAAGTATGCCAAGGATCTGCTACATAAAGCAGGCATGAGTTCATGTAGAGCCTGTGCAACGCCTTGTAAGCCACACACTCAAGTGTTACAGACTGACGGTGAGCCCTTGGCTGATCCTACTATGTTTCGAAGTCTCGTAGGTGCTCTACAGTATCTCACATTTACACGACCTGATTTGGCTTACGCTGTGAATCATGTGTGTCAATATATGAATAATCCAACTAAGGTTCACTATTTTTTGGTGAAGCGTATTCTCAGATATGTTCAGGGTACATTAGAGTATGGAATTAGTTTTACAAAGGGTCCTTGGCAGCTTAATGCATACAGTGATGCAGACTGGGCAGGGCATATCAATACTAGAAGGTCTACAACCGGTTGTGTGGTATTCTTGGGTTGTAATCCTATCTCCTGGCAGTCCAAGAAGCAAGGTTCTGTGTCTAGGAGTTCAACAGAGGCAGAATACAGAGCCCTAGCAAACACAGCTGCTGACTTGTCATGGATTCGACAGGTTCTCTTGGATCTAAAGATGTTTTTGCCGGATGCTCCTATTATGTACTGTGACAACTTATCAGCACTGGCTCTAAGCTCAAATCCAGTATATCATTCTCGAATTAAGCATTTAGACATAGACTTCCATTTTGTGAGAGAGAAGGTACAAAGAAAGGATCTTATTGTGCAATATATACCTACTGAAGAACAAATAGCAGATGTTTTTACAAAGGGGTTACACAGTCCCATTTTCTTACAACACTGTCTGCATCTTAGACTGAGGAGTTCAGCTGGGTAGGGAAAATGTTAACCATGTGTTTTAGTTACAAAATTGTTAAGTCATCATGTGCAGCTCATGTGCTCTCTGTTAAGTTTGTTAGTGAGAGAGCTGTATTTGTTAAGTTTGTTAGCGTAATATTAGGAGATAAGCACTGTACTAAAGCTGTGCTTTTACTATTTTTCATTTACAATCTAATCAGAACAAGGCTCTCTTTCTTCTTATTTCCTCTCTTCCTTCTTCTCTTGAAATCCCTGAATCTCATTCTCTTCTTCTTGTTAAGATCCTCATACCAAAGAAAATGTCCATGTAAGGGCCACTTTGGGTATTGATGTTGTGGTTCTGGTGATGTTTAAGTTTTGAATCATCTAATTTACTTTCCGTTTCCTGCATAATATTATCCAACACTTTTTTTCATGCTTCATGCCTCAGTTTGTCTTTTCAACATCAGTGGATGGCAAGATCAAAATATGGTTATATGATAGCTTTGGAGGCAATGCTGTACCAAACTGGCTCGTAGTGCTGATGTTCAAAGGTTCAACCTATATGGCCTGCACTGCAATTGCCATCTTTTATTTCCTGATTGATATCTTAGGGTGAATCTAGTCATGTTAGTTTTGATTGAGATCATGTAGGCTTTTTTCATGTGGGATCAGCCAAGGAGGGAAACAATCAGAGTCACGAGCGACCAAGTGTAAAAACACGGATTTGTTTTTTGTTTTTGATATTAAGAGAGATTACATGAGCCTCAACTAAACCAACATCTTCCATTGCAAAAATGCGATGAAGTGAACATTGAACACCTATCAAAGACTGTTTTGATATTTGTTTTGTTCGAACTACACCAATATAAGAAATCCAGGCCTTAGGTAGAAAACATTAAAGTTCGAACTTACGCCCTCATCTTGGAAGGACTTGTTCCATCAGCACCACCAATAATTGAAATGCTCTTGATCTTGACATCTGTTCTAACAAAAAAACAAGTGAGTTTTGCTCATTAATTGGGATAAGAGATGACCTTTCTTATAGTTTGGTGACGGAAATAAACTTCTTCCTCTTAAAAAAATTGAGTAAATAACTGAATTCTGCAAAACAAAAAAAAAATACAAGAAATTTGTAGCTCAAGTAATTAAAGAGTATTTACACTTCCACTCTCCCCTGATAGCACTAAAACAATCCCAAGTCTCAGAGGCTGACATGAGAAGAAGAGAGCAAAATGTAGCCAAAGACAACTTGCCGGCAAACCTCAGCTGCATAAAGCAAGAGTACTGTAAATGCCGGCAAGTCATCCTTGGCTGCAATCCAATCTCTAGTGCTTCATGTAAACACTCTGAGACTGCACAAAAGAATTAATGGCTACATATACAAACGATCTACATTTATTGAATTTTTTTCTCCCTCACATTCACAGATGTATCTCTGATATTGATATATCAATTGCAATGCATTTGCTTCTAATTATATAGGCAGAAATGGTGATGATAGTTTCACAGTACGGAAACCAGCTTTACAGTAAAGAAAAGAAAAAGAAAAAGAAAACACTTTGCAGTGTGGATATGATTATGCCTCCCAAAGGCCATAACCAATATTTTCCATGAAATAATATATATATTCTAATATTTTTTGCAACCTTTTTGCCTCATCTGATTAGCAGAAGAAACTCAGGCTCCGCACATGATCTTTGGGCCCAACTTCACATCCACTGCATCGAATAAAGAAACATAATAGGGATGGGCTAAAATATTTGATTGCTGTTCTCAGAAAAGATTCTTAAACAAGGAAGGGGCCGGTGTGGGATGTTTGGAAGGATAAATTACTCACATACCAAGCATGGGAAGAAAATGGCACAACTTGCGTCACACAGATCGAATCATGGTAAACCTTGAGGCCAATCTTTCTTCTAGATGTGCTTAAGTGAAATAAGTTGTGCAATGCACTGAAGAGATCCATCCACTGGTCATTTGGTATTTTATCTTCTCGGAGGTTGTGGGTGCAAGAATGGTTCGCGGAACAATAGAAAACATGAATTTAAAATTATAACATTTTCACATTTAATATTGTATTATACACGTACGCACATATTTTTCAATACTGGATCAGTGTTCTGTACACGTCTTAAAGACTCGGTAAAATTCATGTTTTTAAAAAAAAAAAAAAAAAGCAAACTTACAATACTTGTATTGTACATGTACGTATATATTTTTCATGTTTAAAACACGTATTTTTTTTATAAAATTTTCAATAATACACACAAAATTCATGTATTATACAGATAACTCTCACATATTATTGAATAAAAATAATTAAAATTTTTAAATTAATTATACTAATTTTTTTATGACATAGTTTAGCCACGCGGCTATACCTTCTAAATATAATGTATTTAACGAGTATAGCCTACGGTTTTTTTAAAAATAAAATAGTATAGCCGGACGGCTATACTGTTTTTGACACGTGCGCACATAGGAGCTAGGCGGGTCCTCTTTTCTTTTTTTTCTTTTAATTTTTTATTTTTAAAATAGTATAGCCGCTCGTCCGTACTGGGCTTTTTTTTCATTTTTTTTAAATAAAATAGTATAGCCGCTATTGTATATGTTGGGGGTGGGGAGGTGTGTTGTGGAGAACAATATTGTATATGTTTGGTTTGCTTTTTGCTAAACGCAAACGGCAATCATGGAAGCATGAAAGGTATATGTGCAGGATTGAGGGTTGGACGTTGCATGAAGCCAACCAATTTGCTACTGAGTTTCCTTCCTTCACGAATTGTTTTCATGAAACAACAATTAATGTCATGCTCAACGGCTACATGTGTGCTCCCAGATCACTCCTAAACAACCTTGCAAGAAACTGCAATGCCCGAAAGACATATTTTGTTTGAACTTTTGCGCTTACAATCTGGTTGCAATCTGGTAGGCGTTCGGTTGAAAATTTTAAATTGAAGTACTGCCACTTGAGACTTTAGTGAAATAATTATATATTTGTATTCTTTTGACATGAACGAACTGAAAATTGAAAGTGATTTCTAGAGTGCTTCTTCTGGAAACACTTGAATTTTTAATAAAAGTTTCAATGTACTTCTAATAAAAGTGCTTATAAATAGAAGTGTTTCCTACATAACCCATATTTAACTAATTTGGAAAGCTATCTTTATTCAGCATAATGAACTAATAAAGTCTGAATATGATTCTGAAAGTGAACTTAGTTACCACTTGGGTCGATATATTATATTTATTTCTTTACCAAATCCATGAATGAATCCGTGGAGTCCAAACCTTATGACATGGCAGTTATAGAAAATAATTCCCGAACTTCAGGTATATATATAAAATAGTAGGTTTTAGTTTGGAGAGGCGCTACAACCCTCATAGTTTCTTCCCTTTAGCTATCAACAAATTGAACAGATATGGAGAAATCACTCAAGTTAACTTTCCTGGTTGTGCTCTTGGTTGTTGCCTCTTCTGGTAAAATACTTTTCCCAAATAATTTTACCAAGTAGCAACAATATACATGTATGTATGTATGTATGTATGCAAATTTTGCGTGTGTGTTTTTATCTAATCTCAAATTTTACATGTATTGTTAGTAGTTTTGTAGACAAGATATTTAGTTAATAATTGAAGGAAAATTTTGTGGTAGGGATACAATATGGAGCTGAAGCAAGGCATAAAGTAATTAGATTTCCCTGCAAATCATCATCGTCTGAATGCCCTGACCCAAATAGATGCCATTGCAGCCACACTCTCTGCATCTGTAAGCGAGAAAGACTACTGGACTTCTTTTCTCTAGCCTTCTCTACACACTCGTAACCCTACAAAGACATTCCATAAGGAATATGTTAGACATTTGCAGGTGTCATAGCACCAAAAAAAAAAATCTTGAAATAATTGGGACTTCAGGAAACGCACAGAAGTCTGAGATGTGATCAGAACTATTTGAATAAAATAAATAAATAACATCAAATTTTGTTTACCAAAACCAAAAGTAAAATAAAGATGAACTTACAACAGGAGTGCCTGAAATTTATATGTCCAGGATTGAGGGTTCTGCATAACAACAATGTCATGCTCAATGGCTGGGATGTCAATGAGTGTGTTGAGGGGGGCATATCCCACAGGAGAGATGTAAAGTCATGCGCCTTACTGAGCTTATAATTTCTCCACCAATTTCAATTAGTTTTGTGTTGAATGCTACGATTTTATCAACCACAAGGCTCTCACAAAGAGGAAATCGCGGAAACACGTTATGATTTAACTCCTCCAGTTGCTGCAGACAGAAAACACAAGCAAAAATTTGCATTAGCATCACAATTATAAAGTAAATTCTTCTCCCCCCTCTCCAGTTGTAGGCGTTGGTCCTTGAATCTCACATGAGAGAAAAGAGAGCAAACGTGAACCAAGGACAGCTTGCCAGAAGATAAACAAGTGGAAAGGCCATATGCTTTGGCAAGTCATCCTTGGCTCATATCTACTCTCCATCTCCTCATGCAAGACTCTTGAACAAATGGTATTTTTATTAATCTGAACCACTTCAGTTCATTTACATAATGCAGCATTGTCATCCTATTTATAGCCATAGACTGCATGCAGACAACTCATACCTCAAAAATTAAAGGTATGATTCTATTCCATCGTGTGACAGTTAAAGCTCTTCCACTTTTGGAATATATGTACCTTTTTTTATGGGAAGCTCATATTTTACATCATTTTTGCTTCTACACATATAGTTGGAAAGAAAAGAAGGGCGTTGACTTGTTCAGATTGAGTGCTTGAGTTGAGTGGGAGCCATGCATGCATGTAGTTGTGGCATGATAAAGTCAATGAGAATTTGTTCTTTAAATATGAAGGCTAATTATCGGAGCCATAATTTCTCGACACATGCTGCAGGTTAAGGCATCTCTGTCTCTGCAGAGGATAAGTTCGATTTTCTCTATTTCTTTATGTGGGTTTTCTACAAAGACACTACGCACAGTAGTGCCCCGAATCATATTCTATTTAAATCTTATTAAAGTGTTTGCTAAGGATTGTATTTTTTTTTTTTCATTATTTTCTTCTTTCTTCGGTAGGGTCATGATCGGGACTTTGGCCACTATTAATACATGATGTTATGTCACATTTCGGGATCGGTTTCGCCGTAGCACCATATTGTCTGTTTTGGGACTCCTTCTCTGCCCGTACGGTTTTGTTTATGAGAACTCACGAGCAACTTCCCAGTGGGTTACTCATCTGGGATTACTCTAGTCCAAACTCACTTAACTTCGGAGTTCCCATAACTTTGAAGCCAGTGAGCACTCAAAAGGCCTCGTTCTAGATGAAAGTGGGCATGTACATATAAGGCACATCACCCATTCTCCGTTGGTTGATGTGGGATGGGATGTTACATGTTATGTGATTAATTTTGCATGACCAGCAGCTTCCAAGTCACGTATTTTCTTAAGATGCTGCGTGGAGCAGTGTCACGGGACTACTAACACATAATCTTGAGCTATCCACAAAGAATTCACTGATAGCTGCCTAATATAATGTACCGTTAAATGTATATCCTTGACGACACAGAACATAACCACTAAAAATATGTAAGGTGAGAAATCGTTTTCGTGTGATCAAGAGTATACATCTACACGAACACGATCAGACACAATTATATATGTGTAACACAAGACATATAACCCGCATACTTATCATGTACAACATGAAATATTTAGAGAAAAAAAAGTTTGACAATCCTCACATCATTATAATGAGAGTGAGTCAAACTTGGTACACAAGTGCGCCTTAAATGGTAAAAACTTGGTTTTCTTGTAGTGTTTATCAGATGCCATTCCCAAATCTAATTTCGATACACAAGTACGCTGACCCAGGTGATGAGATAGAGGTCGACCAGGAGATATATCATATATATTACATTGTCTTTTTTGTTACAAATAAGGCATTCAAGTACTTTAAAATGCAATTTGGATAGCATGGCAGTATGGCACCCAACATGCTCATGTTCCACCCGACTTTTTAGAAAGAATATGTGAATTTCACTCAACTTTTGTCAACCTGTTGGTCCTAATAAGATGGCAAAGCATTTAAATCAAAAGAATGATCACCTGCAAAATTTTATAATTAAATTACTTCTTAAACTTAATTAAAAATTTAAAGGCTTTTATATAGCCATGGTACGTACTTCTCTTTCCAATGTTAGAAGAGGTTCCAAGTTCGAAACCTCCAAACCCAACCCTATTGATCAAAAAACCAATCAAACACTTTGTTTTAATGAAGAAAAAAAAGTCTTATTAGGGCATCAATTTTATTTTCACTATAGAAACCTTCTTTTGAGAAACCAACGTACTTGCCATTCTTAACAAAATGATTGTGTTTCTCATTGATATAAGGTGTCCCAAACCAACATACTCTCTCTCTCTCTCTCTCAAATTTCAAGACCTCCAATCAGATTCTATATTCTGCAAAATATGATCTCCCATGCAGCATGTCAACCATATTCCCAAATCTCATCAGTGCTGACCATAAGAGATAACGATATCGATCGCGGTGTCAAAGAGATACATTCAAACAACTCTCTTTTAACTTTTTGGATGGCAAGGCATAAGAATGCATGGCACTCACATGTTCATGTCTCTGAGAGTGGGTTCAACGTGTACACAGAATATATGTTCATTTCTCTCCTCATTTTTTCTTCAACTTTCTGTGGCTATATATAGCATTTGCATCCCCACCATTTCTAATGCAAGAAACAATGGAAACTTAGATTGGCAAGCAATGATTTTTCTAAAGCATTGCATGGAAAAGAATAGAGTCTAACTGAGCCAAGGATGAATTGCCGGCATTGTATATTACGCCTCAAAATGCAATCTATATTTGTCGACCGGCAATTTGTTCTTGGCTATGTTGGGCTCTCTTCGTTCCATGCAATGCCATGACATACGAGATGTGGAATTCACATATGAATTTCTTATTCATTAGTTGTAAATGTCCAGAGGTAGCTACCTGCTCACTAACAGTATCAATTGGTAAGGTTAATGCTAAGATGTTTTTTGTGAAAAACCATTGTGAAATTTGTGTTTTAGTCTCTTTTTTACTAAAAAGGATTTTAATCCAAGGAAATGAACCCTATAAATACAAGTTTTTAAGAACATGAAAGGGACCGCACATCACGCTTTCTTTATTAAATTTTACTGCTTTCTAGGAGTAGAAGTAAGAGCTTTTCAACGTATCTTTCCTTCGAAGAAGTAATCCATTTTGCTTAGGGTTTTGCTAGTCATGACACAATTAGGGCAGGTCCATTGATTTTGAAGAGAGATATATTGAGACCCCATACATATAAGTGAAAAATTTTCACAATCAATAAATAGAACAAAACACATCTTTAGTGGCATCATTTACACCGTGGTGGTGGATTACCTCTCTTCTCTCCTCCCCTCCCTCCCTCTCCCTCGGCACTCAAGATTGAACCCCAGTGGGATTTCTTTCCTCCAATGTAATCACACACAAAAATTCACAATCAATAAATAGAACTAAACACATTCCTAGTGGCATCAATTACACTGTAATCCATAAATATAACCAATCACATACTCAATTGGATCAACTACAT
>CM035325.1:45389048-45591548 GCA_020226265.1 Prunus mira
CCCCACACACGAGCATTACATGTATATTTTGTCAAAGTAATTTACGAATGTTTGATTTATTTTTAATTGCTAATGTAGTTAATTGGTAGATGTGGGTTGGGTCAGATGACTATGATAGTGTGTCTGCCTCTTTACACTCGAGTTCGATTCCATTTTTCATAAATTAGAGTAGTTTAAACTATGATGTTGTCACAAGAAATGTTAACTAACTGTAAATGATCACAACATTGGATTTGGAACTACAAATAACAAAAGAGAACCAAAACCAATTTTGCTTTTACTTCATACCTAACAAAACAACAATAGGCCATGGCTTAAGAAAATTTTCATCCATGTTAGAACACATGTTCTGTTTATTAATATTATACTCTAAAATATAAATACATTATTCACTCATTATTATAATATATAAATTAGTAATTTATAAATTCATCTTTTCTTTTATTTTCATTTTTCCATGATTTAGTGAGTATAATTAATTTACTTTGTCATACAACTAAAGATAAAGTCATGGAAAACGAACTTAGGGGTCCCCAGGAACATAGGCATGGGGAAATGTCAGCCACCTGATCTTGATTGGATTTATTGGGGCTTTCTACCTACACATTATTGTCCTCAGTGATGGCTACACTACACTACACGTACACTCTTCTCTTTTAAACAAATTCCCCAACTTCCTACTTATTTTCACCAAATTTTGTGTTTTAAAAAGATAATCATAATTTTGAACTTTCTACTTTAACATTTGTAATTAGTTTTAGTTTTAGTTTTTAATCAATTCCAGATAGTTGAACATTAACAATTAAGGACAAATAAGACAATTTGGTCCATGCAGCTTAGGTCATTTTTCATTTTCATCCTCGATTCATTACACATATAATCCATAATACAATGGCATTGTAGGAGGGAGTTTCTATTAAGCTCTAAATACTATAAACAAACAACACATATTTTCTCAACGTAATTTACGAATATTTGTCAATAGGTCTAGTCCATTGGAAAAGAGTCTTAACTTGCAAATAAGTGGTCTTAGGTTCGAATCCTCATAGCACATTGACTTTGTGTGTGATAAAAACCCCCATTCCCCTCTCTAACTTTGGCAAAAAAGAAAAAAAAAAAAAAAGTAATTTATAAATATTTGATTATCTTTAACTGCTAATATTAGTTAAATACATATGTGGGTTAGGTCAGTTAGTCAAAGCAGTGTGTTCGCCTTGCACTCCAGTTCGATCTCCCTCCCTTTAAATTAGAGTAGTTTACAATATCACATTGTAAAAAGAAAGTTAACTAACTGTAAGACATGATCAAAAGATTAAAACTACAAAGAGTAAGGAGAAAAATGACAAAATGGGACCAAAACCATAGTTTTCCCTTTACTTCATACCTAAAAGAACAACAATAAGCCATGGATTTGAAGAAGGAAAGGGATGGGGGAGAGAGAAGGGAAGGAGTAGAGGGAAAAATATACAGTTTTTCCTATAGAAAATACATTAAAGTAAATGGGTATATATTTTTAACTTTTTATGGGTGTGTGTTGAGTAAAATGCTGGGTGTTAACAAAAGAGGGCTTGCATATCCACCCTTCAACTTGCAGCCACTGAATCTACAGCCAATGTCCCCACTAGTACCCCACCCCACTCACTATCTGATAGGAAGTTAGAATATAACACTGTCCATGGATTTACTTACCCACTAGTTTACAAGGCTTACAAGCATATTATACATATACATGCCATTTTCTTGTTGCACATTTTTCTCTCTTCATAAATTGCAAACCACCAAACATCTCCACCTCCAAGTCAAATAGGTCCCTGTCAGTCAGGGAATCCAAAGACATAACAATAAATGTAGTTGCACAAATGGGGGTGTGAACATATACACATATGCCTGCATAAATTTTTTGCCTGGTTATAAAATTATAATAATAAAAACCCTCACAACTGCAATGGATTTTCATGCCTTTGGTGGTCTGCCAAGACTTCTTCTAGAAGTAGCTATAGGTAGGTCATCAACTGATGGTTAATTGGTAATCTTTGAATTGCCAAGGTGATTTGTGAGCTACCCAAAAGAAAAACCAATCAGGTGGATTATTTTTGAAAGAATTAAAAAAATAATAATAATATAAGACTGCCCACATGTACATTTTGTGCCATCCCTACAGATACAGAACAAGTATTGTGGAATAAATATTTCAAATTCATGTTACATTTTGAAATATTATTTTGGCCAGCAATCATTTGCTTGAGGAATATTGAGTTGAGTCCAATCTAACTGGGCAAGGAGGCTCTACTCCAAGGACGCTCTACTCCAAGGACAGCTAGAGTAATGCCATTGCAAAAAAACTATTTATAGGACCCAATGGAAATTGGAATATTGGCTAATAATAGATAAGTGATAAGAATTTTAGAGCCAAATTATAGAGCAAACTGTACAAGGATGCCCTGTGCTGTGAGTCTAAATGTAGACCCATTGCCATTGAAAGCAGCTGGCATATATAATGATGATAGATTTGAATTTAGAAGTGATGCTCTTCTTAGCAAGGGTCTTGTAGCGCAAGTGATTAAGTATATTTACTTTCGCACCAAGGTCCTAGATTCGATTATCCTCTCCTGTAATGTCCCGTGTATAAAAAAAAAAAATAAAAGCCACGCTCCCAAATAAGAAAATTGCATGTGACTTGGAATAATCCAATTATATTTGCATACAGATCATGGGTGTCCAATCTTTCTGTGAAAATATGTACAAATACAAGACTGTCTTCAGTCTTCTTCACGAGCCTCATTTATGCTTCCCTCAATCATTATTAACATTGTGAGAGTGAAATCCAATGGGGCTTATAAAATAGACAACATATCTAACTCTTCATTAAGTGGAAGAGCAAGAGGAGCCTCTTCTGTTCCCCCTGTGGATAAAATTTATGTCACACAGGCCCTTCTTAGTGACCCCAAAAAGTAGCTTCTAGCTAGCAAGAAGAATTATAATAAAGTTTTAAGATGGGGGGTTTTGCTAGCAAGAGGAAGAGCAATTTAAGTGAGAAAGTAGATGTTGGTGGGTTGAGAGAAAAGGTGAGGAATATTCAAGAGGAAATGAGTGGGATGGTGTATGAGAGGAAGAAAGAGAGTGCAGCATATGAGAGGGACATGATGGTGTTTGCATTCAAGGAGGCTGAGTGGAAGCAAGAGAAGAAGAAGATGCGGGAGGAGGTGAAGATGTTGAGGAAGGTGGTGGAGGAGAAGGAGGAGAGAATTAGAGGGATTGAGGATGCAGGGGTAGTTTTGGGAGCTGGAAATAATAAGAGTGGTGGGGAGAAGGAATGGAAAGTGTTGTTGGCTGAGCAAATGAGGGAGGAGAGAGCAAGAAGAGATGAGACTGTGGAGAAGTGGAAGCAGCTTTATTTGGCTATTAAGATGGAGCTTGATGAACTCATTCAGAGGACACATTGTGGTATGTAAATCTCTCTCCCTCTCTCTCTCTCTCTCTCTCTCTCTCTCTCATGAAATTATGTACATGATGCAATTTTCGTGTTTAATTATATTTTGATGATAACCGACATCAGGATTTAGCAGTAGGTGCATGGTTCTCAATTTCTTTCTTCATCTGAAAGTAAGTAATTTTTCTGTTCTCATCACAAGCAAAAAAGCATAAAAAGCAGAATTTCCTACATGTTCATTTTAACTGAAAGTATATTTAAGAATTTGGAATTGATGAAAAATGGAATGGCTTGATTCCTATGTACAGTTAACCAGATCTAATCTTCATAGATAATGTTTTTTCTTTCTAATCTTCCCACATGTTCATTTAAATTACATGTTCTTATAAATTCAAGCTCCCTCATACGACAAGCAATTTGGTCTGGTTGAATTTCACTTGTTTAGTATGAACATATATATATATATATGTGTGTGTGTGTGTGTGTGTGTGTGTTGATATAATAGAGCAATGGCATTTACTGTAGAAAATGGGCTGTACTGGAGAGCAGAGGAGGAAGACACTGTGGAAGAGCTAAAGAAAGACATCAAAGCCAAAGAAGAAATGATTGCAGGCCTAAAATCCAGAATAGTTTCTATGGAGCATGAACAATACAAGAAGGAACGAGAGATTGACATATTAAGGCAAAGCTTAAGAATCATGAGCTGCAAGAAGACACTGCAGGTCACTAAGAATGTTTCTCGAGATTCACAGCCTGTGAATGTGAAACAGGCTAGAAAATTGTAATATAATTTTATTATCACGACACTGACAGTTAAGTCACTACTGTGTATGAAGTATGATGCCCAAAGCATGAGGTGCAATGGAACAAGTTAAAGATTAAAATAATTTGGCACAACTTGTACGTACTTACTTTTAGAGCTTATAGCTACAGTGATTTTGCTGAGAACATTTACCTCGTACTTGGGCGAAAGTTCGAGGCTCCCCTCTTCCTTTGGCCTCATTTGAATTATTGCTAAGAAGCTGCTAATACATGTGATGTATGAATCCTAATCGTGATTAACCAAGAAAAATACAAAGTCTTCCCAGAACCAGCCATAAGAGCAAGGGCAATCCAGCTGAGGATACATAGATGGGCTACAACCTGGTGAAATTATACAATAATAGACGATGAATTCTATATGTGGGCTCCGCCTGAGGAGCGTCAGAGATAAATAATTTTTCAACAGGACCACAACCTTAGTGGTGTCTTATCTTCTCTTTTTGACATGTGTGTTTCTTATCTTCCTTGGGCCTAAAACTATAGGCTTCTTACTAGGCTCCAATCCAAACCCTTATTATCTTGAGGAGAGACTCCTACCAAACAGGATAACACTATTTTGTCATTTCAAACTAATAATACAAACAGGATAACACTATTTTGTCATTTCAAACTAATAATACTAAGACACGTGTGATAATACTTTCACGATTTTTGATCACACAGTGGTTCTAATACAGTTGTATGAAATGCTATGTTTTGAACATTATTTTTCATTGTAGAGCTACCACTGTTAAGATATGAGCCAATAATGCATATCAAGCTAACCCCCTTCTTCACACATGCTCGCATGCGTAGACGGCAAATAAAATGCGCATACATACCTCTTACAACTAAGGCTTAGTATAATGGAGATAACTGTTCATATCTTGACAGCAAAAGCCACTCTCTGCCAATATTCTTAAACTCGCTTAAAGCTTTTAATACCAAGTGATATATGTCTACAGCAAAGCTTCTGTCTGTCTCTGTTCTTGTATTTGTTTCTTTATTTATGCGGTACCGCTGTTTTTGAGAAATTTCCTTCCCTCCTCTGCAATGTGGTGTCAATCCTGGCACTTGACCTTTTTTCCATTCGAAAACTAAGCTTGGTATTGCAGTGTCAAACTAAGAAAGGTGGTGTGTGCACATAAAAGGGTATGAGCTTTGTTTAGAGAGAGATGAGACAAAGACAGAGAAATTGAGAGTGACATAGGCAACATAAAAAAGTTTAAAGAAATCTAATGTAGACCATGGTTATGCAAATTGTTTGTGGGAATAGACTTGTGATATTTGTAGAAAACTAT
Source organism: Prunus mira (assembly GCA_020226265.1). Classification (NCBI taxonomy): domain Eukaryota; kingdom Viridiplantae; phylum Streptophyta; class Magnoliopsida; order Rosales; family Rosaceae; genus Prunus; species Prunus mira. Next base: position 45,394,581 of record CM035325.1, read on the forward strand.
ACAAACTTTGAGTTACAAATGGCTGCTGATGTTGTTCCATTTCATAAAAATCCTGTATACAATGTACAATTTGGAGAAATATATGGCACCTGACTGGAGGTATGTTGCAGGCACAATGTCTAGAAGCATTGGCAATTACGAATGTTCAAAGGCATGTTTAAGTCCTGTTGGATGCCATCCTCAGCTAATTTTTATGTTTTTTTGTTCATCTGACACTGCCCTTGCTGCTGCAACTTGGTAATTCGATCTCACATTCTGGAAAGAAGAAAACAGGTTAACAAATTACAATAAGATAAGGAGATATTACAACAAATAGTAACTTACAACTCGAGGAATTAACAACTTACAATGAGATGAGGAGACATTACAACTCATGGAAATAATGTAAAGGGAATTAAAATAGCCCCTACTTCCCTCAAATACCAAATTGAACCACCAAAATATGACAAATTAACAAATAACATCTATAAGTTCGACCCATGAATGTACCTCTAGCAATGTGATGTAGTAAAAATCTTCCATGTGCTGCATAAGTGCAGTCCCATCTCTAATTGAACTGAATATATTTATTTCAGTCTCTAATATTTTCTCGATAAGTTCCATCTCACCCTTCATCTGTAGGATAAAATCACCCTTAGTCAAACTTCTGATAAAAAAACCAGAAAAGCTTCATCTGGAGACAAACTTTAACTCATTAAGAATGATTTTTTGAACAGTGGGAAGACTGTTAAAGAAAAACACACTGGAGCAGGCATTCAAAAGATATCTTAACATCAAATTGAATCCTACTTGACAAGGATGGTCCGTGAAAAGGAGACCTAAAAACTAGACGATTCAGATCATGACTCATGACAGCATCTTGTGGGATGGGTTACAATGTAATACATAATTTTCCTAAAATAAGGACATCTTTATTAGAGAATTATTACATATACTCCTGGTGAGATGAGATATAGCGAGGATGCAATCAACATAGCAATTTTTTAAAATTGTTTTCATCGGTTTATCTGGAAGAAGAAAATCGTTATATGCAGCTGGGGCATTAGTCACATCATGAACATAACAAAGATAATTCATTTTAATTTCTTGGGATCTTATGACTGATTCTTTCCCGATCTTGTTTGGAATCTGGTTTTACAAATAGTAAAGCGGGACAAAGCTTCAGTTTCAATTCTGCCTTATTGCACCCAACAGTGGTTGCATCCCAAGATATAAACGCTAGAGAAAGGCTCAAGAAGAACTGATCAGACTTCGACTATAAATATGTTCTCTCTCTCTCTCTCTCTCTCTCTCTCTCTCTCTCTCTCTCTCTCTCTCTACTATATTAAAACATGTCAGCAGGCGTTCGAAATTGAAAACACTAATATAGATATGTGGACATATGAATGTGATATTAGACATCCATAAGCAAACATACTACCAAAAGAAAAAGATTAAATGAGGCAAAACGTACAAATTCACTGATAAGCGCATCTGGTGTGTACTCCCCAATCACATCACCCTGGTAACCATCTCCAGAAAGCTCAATATTGTCCTGGATAGAGTCATTAGCTCAGCTTTAAGTAAAAATGTACTATATTTTGTATCAGTCTTTGTATTCATTCAGCAAGGATTTCAATGTGTTATAAATCACATAAATTGAACTTTGTCCAGCATTGCATCTGAAGTATTGAAGAGATATGGAATAGGAATTCAAATTGTTGATGCCTTGTGATATGAATTAATCAGTTCAGTCATGCAGCTTGGCAGGGAGTTTAGAGCATCCCCTGCCATGCATTTACTGGGGAAGGAACTTAAATGACTGTGAAGCATGTCAAACCTCAAAGAGAAAAGGATTTTTCCCATGGAAAATGCCAATAAACCTGTACTTAATTGGCGCAACTTTGTTACTGTACATATATACTGGGGGAAGACATTTTGGGTATAAGGGAAAGAAGAGTGCTTTCTGACCATAAAAAAGGATCCCAAAACAATTTCACACTGCTTTCACTTTAAGATGACAAGTAGACTTTGAATTGAAGCAAATAAAGACAATTCGGCCATTTTAAAATGTGATAATTATATATATATATATATACACACACATTTATATATATGTATATATATCTGCTACGCCAACAAGTTTTAGAGGATCATGTCAATTAGCTAGAAGGACAACATTTACACTGTCCATAAAATATAAATTTAAATAGCATATACCACGTCCATCTATCAAGAAATTAAAAATCCTGAATTAGGTTTCACACAGTCAGAAGTTTAATTGGAGAATTGACAGTGAACTACCCACCAAGGCATTTCTTAGGTCTCCTGTTGCTAGGTAAACAGGTTGAGCTACATGACAGTAACCCATCAAGCGGGGGACTGTTGGTATAATGTCTCTGTGGTTTACAACTCTCCAGCTATCTTTGACTTTCTGCAGAGGTAAGTTTTGCATGTTGCATAAATATTCACCAAACAAATACGCATGTGACATCCAACACATAAACTTTCACATATTGAATAATTATTTCAACTTCATGAGGCAAATTTGAATATTACAGTGGATCTGACTTCATCATACCTGTAAATTTAAGTCTAAAGAGTTCCATATTTACTATCATAAAACTCTAACATGTATAAATACATATAAAGTATACTGGTAAATATTTAGATAGATAGTGAGAGAACGAGTGAGTGGAGGAGTATTCTAATGAGTAAATTCCTTTATTGTAACACAATCCTAGATTTGAAAATTATTTTCTGCAAGACTCTAACAAGATTAGCAGCTACAGTGTAGACCATAAATTAGCCTGTTGTAAAAAACAATGAATTGTTCCAACCAAGATGACTGCAGCAGAAACAATAATGAAGCCATAGAAAAGAAAGATGAGAGGATAATCACCCAACACTCAAATGAAGAATTAAAAGCCAAGCAATAGAAAACAGCTAAAGAATTACTATTAAAAATCTTACCTCATTATAAACTTCGGCAAATTTTTTGTTACCGACCCTAGGAGATCCGAAGTTATACATGGTCACAGAAATCACTCCACGCCTAATACACATAGAAAATTCAATGTACAAATCAAAGCATTTGTTACAACCATAAGGATGATAGGTTTATGTTATGTTGCTAACATCTCAGGATATTCAAGTCATAAAGAAATATGTCAGGGTGGTTGTCTATCAAAGCATTTCTAGGTTTTATTTTTCTTTTGGTCAATAACTTCTACACCAAAAAGGCTTCAAAGGTGAAATAGCATGGGTGAAAAGAAACACTATTTACAGTCATAAAGGGAAGATTGGATTAGTACAAGTTAAAATCAAAGCCCAACATAACCTATGGTTAATGATTTGCCTGTGCATGAATACGAATTCTTTCACGTGCAAACTTACTATGATACGATAAAGAAGAATAATAACTTCACTGAGTAGAATATATGAACTCACTTTGCTAATTGACTTGATGAAAGTTCAAGAGCTAGGAGGGTAGATAATGCACCACCTAGACTATGACCAGTAACATAAACATGCCATTTGTGCAGCGGCTCAGCAAGATCATCACTGTTACAGAAAACCACTTAATTTTTGCTTTGACAACTGAAAAATCAAATTCCATGATGCAAATGCAAAATGGACACCCAAAGGAGTGAACCCATACTTTGAAAATCGCAAAAGAATAAATGGACATCAAAATAAATAAATAATTAACATCTGGTTTACTCTAAAGGTTCCAAGATTTTATCGTTGAAAGGACTTCAGTGCGCATATATAAAGGATGCAAGTTATGTTAGTGAACCACATGCCTAATGTATTTAACTGAAGCAAACTGATTCCGAAATATACTTTTAGATAATACCTGTCCTCTGCTGCTTGACTTGTATATACGTAGGACAGTCGCTTCATGCTCAGAAAATAAGATTAAAAGATTAAAAAAATCAAAACTTACATATAACCAATTGCCAATTTCATGAGAGAGATGATCCTGATCCTGACAGAATCATATGCACTTAAGAAACCACTGTGAACCTGAAATAACTTAATCACCGTCAATAAATACATAAAGATTGGATTTTGTCAATAATCTGTTCATCTCGTCCATGAATGAGTTGTTTTTGCTTACTTGAACTTCTTCCTTGAAGTCTCCACCTATCCTTTCAGGATTTAGCCTAAAGAGGTATAGAATCCAACATTACAAAGTATAATACTTAACTTAATGGGCATATCTGAAATTGTGGAATATTAATTTAGACAAATCAATCAACAACCATTGAGAAACTTAGTGCATATGAGATCGTTTAAAACCTCAACTGATTGGCAACCCAGATAAAGTGACTGGGTCAGGGGTCACCACTCCGACCGGCCGCAGTTGGACCATGACGTCATTCTCATGCATAAATTAAACAAAATTGTCTTAAAGTTATTAATGTAATAGTTAAATACAAGCTATCAGTAGCATAACAGCAAGTGTTGCTAGCCCCAACCTTTAATTCATTGTCTTCTACCCTTAAGATCTGTGGTTTGAATTCAAAATCAACTTTCAAACCATACTTTTCTGTCAGAGAATAACTATACTTGAAGGCTTTAATTGATTCATCAAACTTTGAATTATGACTCAACAGTAATGGCAGCTGCATTAACCAATGAGAGCGCCACCAAAAACAGTATATTTTGCACATTGTACATTAGAGATGATATTAAAACTCATTTGCAGTTTGAATCCAAAATCAGCTTCAAACCATAATTTTCTGTCAGAGAATAACTACCAAGTTTTCTTCAACCACAACTAGTTCAAAGGTTTGCCAGTCAAACCAATGTCGGACAGTCTAACTTCCAAGTGGGTTATTAAACATAAAATGGATCCTGTACTAATCCGGATGACTTCCTGTACTAATCCGAACTTGAAACCAGACCATTCAATGTTCCAACTGGCTGGTCCAGTCTGGACACTTATTACATGCATTATGACTCCAAAGAAAATTAGGAAGAAAGATCACAAATCACTAATGTCGATCAAATAAACAAGTTATAACTTGATAAGTATAAAGATGTTACCCAGCAGGAGCTAGCATTAAATCTGTTCGCAAGTCCTTCCATCTTGCCTGCAAAAATTAGAGTAGAGGTATTTTGAGCTGGAAGATACATACCTGAACCCCATATTTGAACAAAAACAAAAAATAACCTACCTGTTCCGTTCCCCTGAAAGCGATAACTAATCTTTTCCGGGAAGAATCGCACCAAATTGCCACCTGCAGCTTCCTATAATTTAGTCATCCACAATATAATTCTCACAATTAATTGACAGCCTTTTGCCACATATAAGGTTTTATGATTATTCAGATTTTAGAGATGAACTATAACTAGATAAAGAAGCTCCTCGGTCCTCTCAAAAGATTAAAATCATACCTGCGTGTCTGTAGTCGCATTGTCTAAGAAACATAGTTTCTCAAATTCAGACTTTATAAAACTTGGATGCCCCATAGAAGTAGCAAGCATCGCCCAAGCCTCCATGGCACTTTCTGCAGTAGAAAAGAGTTCTTTCATCTCCTGAGCTCCCTGGGAGCTAGCAAGCTTCTCGTTGATGGGATATGTCAAGGCATCATCTTCTACATTGCTAGTATCCTCTTCTTTGATTTTGCTCCTTCCAGCAAGATTTGCTTCCTTGTTTGATTGAGATACTGCTGCAGTTAGAACCATTAATGTTCCTAAAACAGAATCAGTTTGCCTTACTAGGTCCCTTGTCGCTTCCTTAATATCTGGAAGTGAAGACTGAATCATGCTAACAGAAAGTGGGCCACTTATTTTATCATTATCAACATCTACGCCTTCTGGAGTCGCAAGCCCTGAGTCAATATAAGATGCTTCTGCTATCTTTCGTGACTGCAAACCAACTTTGTTTAATAAATCAAACCCATCCCACTTTAGTTTCTCTGGAATTGGGAGACCAAATTTCTCAACAACATTTTGATTAATTTCATTGGCAAAGTTCCTCCAAAAATTCTTATTTGATTGCCTTTCCTCACCAAGTTGTTTCACGGGTTCAGGGGCATAACCATTCTCCACACCACCATTATCTGCATTGGAATCATCTGAATTGCTCCCTTCTTTGAAGCCTGTATTATTTAAAGAACCTTCTGCTATACCCTCCATCTGGGAAGGCACGTCTGACACACCAGCAGAATTATTAGATTTCCTAGTGCCTTCTGTGTTATTCCCATCACTACTTGAAATCAGATTCTTCAAAAGGTAGGCATTATTGAATGACTTTAACTGCCCAAAAGCATATTCCACAAATTCACGTGCTTGCACAGTGTCAGAGCCAGCAAGCATTTTTAGAGCAGGCTCAAAACCAGTTTTACGGAGAAAGTCAGAAACAAAGGGGACCCTCCTCCACCACATTTTTCCCTCGTCAATTTCATCAAAACTTTTATAGTTGACCTGAAAGCTCAACCCTAGCAGTTATAACTCAAACAGAACACTACGTCAAAGAGAAATCAGTGTGAACATATATAATATTGCAGGGCCCAGTCCACAGACCATCACAGCAAATATAAACTTAGATGCTTATGATTAACAATAGAATTAAAGTATCAGTAATTGAAATAACAAAACTTCATACGAAAGAAGTTCCCAATTGAACCACACATAAACAATTTACGAAACTTTCATTACAAGCAGAGAACTATTAGCAGGTAAATAAAAAGGACCATACAGGCTATAGCATAGAAGAAAACAAGAAGATTAAGCATCAATTTAAGTCACTGAAAGAACTGACAACTTGTAAGCATCCCTCTGTACAAGGAGAATGTAAAACACCCAAAATTCTGGTGATTTTTTTTTTTTGGTTTTTTTTAAAATAATAATAAAAAATTTCCTTTTTTTCTCTGAAAGGAAAAAGGCTACTCAAGGTTGCATTTCCTGAGAATCAAACGTTAAGAAAATGTATAAGGGAAAGGACACCCAAATGAAGGCATTCCAAGAAATAGAAGAGTCTCATTCCTTCCCAGAAATCCTCAACACATCTGAGATCTTTTGGCAAGAAAAAGACTTGAAGTGAATGGAACTTTCTCATGGTGACTTGTATTGGCATATACGCATACAAGACGAGCTATAGTAGGTTTATACAGAACACGTAGTAATTTTTTGTTATACATGAGATCCCAAATTGTAAGGTGTATTCTCACAACAACAGGAGACAATGCAACATTCTTCTTCTCTCTGGAACCATCTACCTATACCAAAATTACATTTCACCAGGAAAACGTACCTCTAGGTGTAACTTTCCACCACCTCCCATTCCTCCCAATTCCACCAGTACATCATGCGAATTTCCTAGAAAAATACACATATGTTAATCATTTTGAAAAGTAAAATTATACAGCCTCACTAACAATAATTGATTTGATTTTTACCATCACAAAGGCCTTCCAGACTGATGCCTGCATTCCCCATTCGTTTATGTGGAGTTACTAGGTTTGCATCCCAAGCTGCTACCTAAAAATTGATGCCAGATATTAGGAAATTAGAAGCTATGAAGCAACTTGAAAATAACACTAACAGTAATTGGATAATTAACATATCATTTAATAACATTAGAAGTTGACATCTCTTCCCTCTGAAAGTATTCTTAGGCAATACAAGATCAATATGATTATTACAATAGCAAGAATAAGAACAACAATGCTGAATGCAGATAACTAAGTGCAACATATGGTTCTTCATAGGCTGGGAAAACAGAAAGCTATAAATGACCAATTAATTCTTCAGAACGTTTATTTTTTTCTCATTCTTAATCATGCTCATAAGGTCAGATGATAACAGGTCTGCATTCCGGGTAACAGGAAACTTTGGAGAACAGGATATGATTGACATCTTAAAAAGAGAGCTAACATGCCAAGAATGTAGCAGTACTTATGAAAGGAACTTAATCTTCAAGAGTAAAAAGTTAAAAACCCTCTACATCAGTAATATTGCAGATAACTGGCCCTGGAAAGAGGAGATATCCATTCACAAACAGTTATTAGAAACAAGATAATTATTTCCCTTCACATACAGAGAGATGAAAACATTTTGTTGCGGAGTGACTGCAGTCAATTTTAAGGTAGGGGTCTTTTCAATTTTACTTCTTTTTTTTTCTACAACTGTTTCCTGATTTTAAACACAGAAAACTGAAGAAAATAAATGAAATTATAGGCAAGAGCTTTCTGTATGGGAAGTAAAAGAGTACAGATAATGTAAGAATACATGGTGACCTGCAGATTTATGGTCGGAGGCTGCTTGATATTGAAACTGAAGTTCTCGTTCCATGTTGGCTCTTTCGTCCTGCAGCCATTACATTATTTGAAAATAAAATCAAGCTTATGAGTTGAATTAAAGCAAATGTCCATGAATTTTGTGGATCCACTGAAATTTTTATGATGATATGTTTATGTTATCTGTCATGAAGGAAACATGCAATACGTTTTAGATATCTCACATATTTAAGTTTCCATGATACTTTTCCTACATAAAGAGGCAGTCAGAAACAAAAGATTCATTATCAGCAAACAGAAATTAATCAATTAATAAGAAAGTTTTCCAACTCTACCAATTCTAACAAGCAATAACTAATATACAGGTGTGTGAAAAACGTAACTAACCATACAAATAAAGTTGAACTTTGTACAGAATGAGAAGATGACAACAAAAAGAATTATGACATATATACAGATTGAAGAGCTATAAATTGTGTGTGTATATATACAGAGTCCGCTCCTCTACTGTTTGACTGGACGCTAGAGCGCCGCTTGTGCTTGTCAATTGATCAGCAAGCACGGCCAATCAGTTGACACTTCATTTAACGTAAAATGTGCCTTTTTAGAGCTTAGGATTAGGTTTTAACTCTCGGGTTTTGGGTGTTGCTACACCTTAGAAGAGATCCAAGTAAATTTTTCATTTCAAGCGAAACAAGAGCAAGATCATTATATTAAAATCTAAGGCATCACAAAAGTCTTTAAGCAAGCTTTGTTAGTGAACCATAAAGATTATCATTCTCTTTAATGTTTGGACAGGGATCAAAGATTTAAAATTACACATGAAAGTAAAGTCGCAAACCTTACCCCCATTTAACCTTGCTTTTGACAACTTGACCATCTAATTGCATGACCACATATGGATCACTTGTTCCCTAAAAGCACATCAAATGTCAAATAAAAAAGGAAAAACTAAAAGGAAAAAAAGAAACAAATAAGAAATGTGAATTACATGTATAAAAGAATACAGAAGCCTACAGTAGTAATTAATCACTGTAATCCGTAATGCAGAAAAGGTTGAAACGAATAACCAACCCATGGATCCATGGCAGGTAAGTTGAGGCCTTTTTTCAGTTTAACTGACAATTCGCCATCATAGATCTCACGTACAAATGACCTGCGTGCACGAAAAGCATTTTGTAACTGGCCATAAAAGTTACAAATTTATCAGCTTATTTGTAACTTTTCCTAGAAACATGAATCAGTATAACTGTATAACTAAATGCATACAACTAAAAATAAGAAGTATCTGATAAGGAACTGAATGCATACTCTGAAAGATACACCGTCTTACAATCTGCAGCATCAACTTCTCGCCTCCCAATATTATCCTAAACCCAAAAAAAAAAAAAAAAAAAAACCAACAAAAATCAAATGAATTTGAAACTAAAACGCTTAAGGTAATCCACCATCAGGATCCCAAAAAAGCTTAGTTTTCACACACTTCCTCAGTAACTAAACAAAGCTTCAGGAACCAAATACCAGTCAAGCTCACAGCTAAAGTTCTTTCCTTTTCCTCAATTTTTTAAGAAAGCAAACAATTCAATATGACCCAAAAGAAAAAGAAAAAAGAAATTTCAGTTGGGAAACATTTACAGGAGGGCTGCTATAGGCCTCGAATGCAAAACCGGCAAGAACCACGGCCAAATTGATATCAAAAGGAGGCCTTTCATTTCCTTCCTCAGCAGAAACTTTCTCAACCTCAGAACCAGCTCTGCATAAGCAGCAAAGCGAGTAAATTCCATCTCTGCCCTTCCCATTTCCTCTAAAAGTTACCCTAACTTTCCCGGAAAATGAGATGGGAAAGCGCAGTGAAAGCTTGGGGTTTTGGAGGCCGTGGAGCTTGGGGGAGAGAGAGGAGACACAGCGGTGGAATTGAAAATTGTAATGATGGGTTTGCAGAGAAGCCATGGCTGAGTTACAGTGTGGAACAAAGCGGCAGATGTGTAATTTGGTGGAGAAGGGGAGGAGATTTTTGTAGAGGTGGAGTGGCGGAGTGGCGTATGGTATCTCCCTGTTCCATGCAAGTGGAGAGGAGGAAGCTATGAGAAGAAACTAGCAGCTATGAGAAGAAACTAACCTTAGCGGGTAGTGTCGTTACGCTTTTACAGTTATGCCTGTCATAATCGAGTTTTTTCTTTTCTTTTTCAAATTCAAAAAATAAAAATATTTTTATATTATAAAATAACAAGGAATGATCATAAATAAAATCAAAATTGTACAACATTGGGCAGCTTATAGATCTCTTTGAGGGAGGGATTCTTCAACTCGCCATAAATTGGAGAACTCTAAGAATAAAAGGGATAAAAAAGTGGAATAGGGAGTATTTGATTACAGATTTTTATATGGAATCACAAATTTTTTTGGAAAATACGCGGCTTTGTCCCTGGTTCCCAATGTTTTATTCAACAATGCCTTCTTTTAGAAACTCATTTAAAAATACCCTCTATAAAAGCTCCCTATTAGCCACGTATCACCTTTTTATCACTACTTTTTGCCGTGCGAAATTGGTCTTTGCTCTCTCTCTAAATTTTGCTTTTTTTTTTTCGCTGCTTCTTCTTCTCATCTCAGCTCTTTCTGAGATGACACCCCAAATTGCTTTTTTCTTTGCTTCTTCTTCCTCCTTGCTATGCTCTATATGAGATGAAACCCCAATTTTGTATCTCCTCTCTTTCGTTGATTCTCAGTCCTAATTCTCAATTCTATTATTCTTTTCAGGAGTCCAAAGACCCATCTTCCTCATCCATACCACTAACCACCACCAAAAGGTTTGGCAAACCCAATTTGTGATACTTGTTCTTGAAATGGTGGATTCGGATTAATGAACTTTAAATTTTTATTTGAAACAGAACCATTTACTTGTTTGAAACCGAGCAAAAAATTTCCAAGAACGACTTGAAAAGAAAAAAGGTGATACAACGACAATAGAATACAATACCGAGGCAAGACGACGACAATAAAAAGGCAATACAATGACAATAAGAAGGCAATACAAAAACTTCATACTCCCAACTGTATAATTTTATTTCTAAGACTCACTTTTAAAAAAAGGTGATACGATGGCAATAACATTACAATAGAAAGGCAATACAACCACAATAAGAAGGCAATATTGTCATATTGCCTTATTATTGTGGTCGTATTTTCTCCCTATTGTGAGTCTATTGCCGTCATATCACCTATTTTTTGAAGCATACCTATTTTTTTGAAGCATGTTTTGGAAATGAAATTAAATAAGGACCCTCTAGTTGCATTAGTTTATACTGTATAGATACTAATTTGCTAGTTTCAAAATTTCCGAAGCCGATATTAAAGAGAAATTTCACAGTAAATCAATATGAGAGTTCAATTTTTTCTTTTTCTTTTTGTGTGGGAATGTTTGCCTTTGATCTACTCTTAAGTGCTACTAAATTATGTTATTGCACACATTATCTGTCGTAGAGAATTGCATGCTGAGTTGGAGTGTTCTTGGTAATTGCTTCACTTTTCAAACAACACTTTACATGAAGGATACACCACCTCTCGTGAATATGTAAAAATTATCTTATATCTTATTTTTATTCAATAATATGTAAAAATTATGTGTATAGTATGTTAATTTTGTGTGTATTATAGAAAATTTTGTAAAAAAACACATGTATTAAATATGAAAAATACATACGTGTACAATACGATTATTGTATGTTTGCTTTTTTTTTTTAAACGTGTATTTTCTAAACTACTCTTATTGATAAATGAAATTCAAGGAAATTATTTATATTTAAAATTTTTTTTAAAAAAAACCAATATAGCCGCAAGACTATACTATTTATTTAAAAAGTTATAAAAAAAAAACCAAAAAATAGTATAGCCGGTCGGCTATACTATTTATTATAAAAATTTAGAAAAAAACTGAAGTATAGCCGCTCGGCTATACTATTTAATTATATTATATTTAAAGCTTATTGCCGCAGGCCTATACTATTTAAAAAAAAATACAAAATTGAAGTATTCGGCTATACTATTTAATTATACTATATTAAAACAATATCGTCATGTGGCTATATTATTTATTTTAAAAATATATATAAAAAAACTACAATATAGCTCTGCGGCTATACTATTTAATCATAATATTATTTTATACGTAGAGGGATGCATTCATCTGTTAAAAGACAGAAGCATTTTATTTTTGTTACGGCACATGGGATTTTAGGACATGGCATGCTTTTGCTTATGCTTCACTTTTCAAACAACACTTTACATGCTACCTTATCTCTAACTACTATACCCATAAATCTTTTTTTGAAATTGAAAATTTTGTCAAAAAAACGTGTATTAGACATGAAACATGCGTGCGTACATGTATTTTGTGTTTACTTTTTAAAAAACGTGAATTTTCTAAAACACTCTTATCGATAAACGAAATTCAAGGAATAAAAATTAAAAAATAAAGAACCCAGTATAGCCGCCCGGTTATACTATTTATAAAAAAGTTATAAAAAAAAACCTGACGTATTATTAAAAAAAAATTAAAAAAACTGAAGTATGACCGTGTGGCTATCCTATTTACATATATTATATTATATCTTAAGCGTATAGATACTCGGTTATACTATTTATAGGAAAAAAACTTTTTAAAACTGAAGTATAGCCGCTCGGCTATACCATTTTTAAAATTTTATTTTTACTATAATATAACCGCGCGGCTACACTATTTAATCATAATCGTATTTTATACGTAGAGGATGCATTCATCTGTTAAAGACATGTAGAGAAGCATTTTGTATTTTATACGGCACATAGGATTTTAGGACATGGCATAGTTTTGCTTATGCTTCACTTTTCAAACAACACTTTACATGAAGAACATTACCTTATCTCTTACTACTATACCAATAAACCTTTGTTTGAAATTGTAAATTTTGTATTAAAAAAAAAAAACACATGTATTAGACATGAAACATATGTACGTACATGTATTGTGTGTTTACTTTTTATAAAACGTGAATTTTCTAAACTATTCTGATTGATAAACGAAATTCAAGGAAAAAATGTTATTAAAAAAAATAAAGAACCTAGTATAGCAGCACGGCTATACGATTTATGAAAAAGTTTTTAAAAAAATGCAGTATAGCCGAGCGGCTATACTGAGACAAATTTGGAAAACCTGTAGTATAGCCAGACGGCCGCACACCTATACTGCAGTAGTGTTGAGGGATGCTTTCATCTGTTGAAGACATGTAGAGAAGAATTTTGTATCTAATATGGGACATAGGATTTTAGGACATGACATGCTTTTGCTTATGCTTCACTTTTCAAGTAACACTTTACATGAAGAATGGTACCTTCTCCAGAAGTATAGCCGCGCAACCATACTATTTAATTGTATTATATTTAAAGCGTATCGCCGCACGGCTATACTATTTATTAAAAATATTTTAAAAAAATCTAGTATAACCGAGCCGCTATACTATTTAATTATATTATATTTAAAGAGTATAGCCGCTCGGTTATACCCTTTATTAAAAAAAATTAAAAACTTAAGTATAGCCACGCTATACTATTTATTAAAAAAGAACCCAATATAGCCGCACGGCTATACTATTTATTAAAAAAAATTATATTAAAAAAACCCAAAGTATAGCCGCCCGACTATACTATTTATTAAAAAAGCCTTAAAAAACATTGAAGTATAGCCGCCCGGCTATATGTGTTAAGGTATACGCAAATGACCAAGAGGCACATGTTAGTTTACAACAGGACTTATAGCTTGGAGTTAGTTGTTTACACAGATTCAGACTTTGCAGGACGTAAAGACACTTCTTAGTCAACTTCCAGGTTTGTGTTCATAATGGGAGGGAGGTGGTGCAGTAGCTTGTGTTGAGAGTGTTTGTCCCACATTGAAATGTTAAGGGACCTAGCCTGGGTTTATAAGGAGTTGGGCTACTCCCCCCATTGCCAATTGGTTTTGGGGTGGAACCTCAACTTCCTTCATGGTATCAGAGCCTCTAGTCTAACGACACCTTAATTTTTTTTTCCCTGTTCTCATGGCTACCAAAACCAATTGGCAATGGGGGGAGTAGCACAACTCCTTATAAACCCAGGCTAGGTCCCTTAACATTTCAATGTGGGACAAACACTCTCAACACGCCCCCGCACGTGTGGCGAACTTTCAAGCCTAACACGTGGATAACACATATTGGGTGACGTGAGAGCACGTGTGGCCGTTGGGCCCAACACGTGAAGCCTTGCTCTGATACCATGAAGGAAGTTGAGGTTCCACCCCAAAACCAATTGGCAATGGGGGGAGTAGCCCAACTCCTTATAAACCCAGGCTAGGTCCCTTAACATTTCAATGTGGGACAAACACTCTCAACAGCTTGGAGGTGTGCAAAACAACCTTCTATGGCTACATCTACCGTGTTTGATGAGTATTTGGCATGCTATGAAGCTACCACACATGCCATGTGGCTGAAAATTTTCATTGAAGACATGAAAGTTGTTGATTCCATTGCAAAACCTATTCAATTATTTTGTGATAACAAAGAGGTGGTGTTCTTTTGCAAGAATAACAAGAGGTATGCTGGACTCAAACACATGAAAGTAAAGTATCTGCTAGTTAGAGAGAAAGTTCGAGAAGGTTCAACTTCTGTTGATTATATCAACACTACAGAAATGCAGGCAGATACTTTGAATAAGGCAATCCCAAACAATTTGTTTCAGAGGCCTGTGATTAACATGGGGTTACTGTCTAGTTTTGAGGATGCTTTTAGTGGGAGCTTTATCTTTTGATAATCTTAACTAGTTTGTTTAAGTTTACTTTCATAGCATGAGCTGTTTTTATTTTGAGATATTCTAGACAGTTTTTAGATTCATGAATGAATGTTGTTTTGAGTTCGTTGGTTTTGCAATATGATTACAGTTTTACAGTTCAGTTTATAAGCTTGTTTTAAGCTGCAGGTGATATGTATAATGTAGAACATAAAGTGGACCTGTCATAAGATGAATGTATAACGTCAAAATTAAGATTGTTCATCTTATGATGTTGACCATAACTTATTGGTACTCTATGTGGATGATATCTTATATTGAATACCATGTCTGTAGTCCATTGAGTTTATGATATTTGACAGCGAGTGTGGTTTAGGTATTGTTATCAAAATGTTTCTCCAAACTGTTCACATAAGGAAATCATTCTTGTTTCTTAAAGAAGAGCCTTAAATGGATGTTTCACTCAAGTGGGAGAATGTTAGAACTCCTTATTGAGTTCACATCTATTTAGGGCTCCTAAATGGACAAGGATAGAAGGGAGAGATAGAGTTGATATTCTCAGATAGTTTTGATAGAGTGGGAGCTCTATCTCACTTGTAGAATACCTATTTACATTAGGTTATGGATACTCCACGTAATAAGGATAAACTTGGAGAGTTACTTTATGGGCAAGGAACCTTAAGGCTCTCATCCACCAATACAGACTCGCATTCCTACCCCTTTATAGGATGGAACATGAGTGTATAGAGAGAGGAAGACCAAGGCTATTCGTGTGTGCCAGTTGCTGCCGCTGTGCTTGTTTTCAATGGCTTCTCAAGGTTTGTGCTTATAGGTGTGAAATAGATCTTACAAAGGGATTTAAGAGCAACAATCGGAGCAATTTCTTGTTCCTCAAGAAAAGGAGCCATCCATGAGAGGACCTAAGGCAAATACCATTATCACACAGAGGGTTCTCCAAGTGGTAACTCTTGCCTTCAAGAGTGCGAAATCAAAACCCAATATCACTGGTAAAATGAGGAAGAAAGATCCATGGCAGTTCTGGTAAGCAAGTGAATGATGATGCCGACTGTAATATATATTTGACTGACTTATTCCATGAAGGGCAAACCGCTTCAAATTGAAGTACGTTTTTGACAGACAATTTTGGTACGATCAAGGCACGAGGTCAATTGGAAGTTCAGACCATCTTGATTTGCTACATATTGTTCCTTTGGAGTAGAGTGGAGTTTTGTCTGCCATTGATATATGATCTTCAAGAGAGGCTCACTTTTAACTTGAAGACATTCAGAAATTTTAACCCTAGCTCTAAGAAAAATAAAACGAATTGATATCAGTGTATTGAACACTTAAAAATAAAACAAAGTAAACGTAAACCCTAAAACGAGGTTGGTTATGTAGAAAATATATTTCCTTGTATTTTACACAAAGTCCATATTTATACTAGTGCAGGATATCTACTTAAGGTAGGAAATAATATAAACATGAATACAATCCGATTTATAGTAGGAAAGGCTAATTGCTACGAGGAGATTGTGAAGTTGACTTTCGTGTAGGTTAGGAAAGGAAAGTTGCGTTAACACCCATTCACAAACTGGGCGTCACAGGATGCACAAGTTTGAAAGACATATGCTGATGGCATGGTTTGTGAAGGGCTTTGGTGAACAAGTCCACAGGTTGGTCGACAGAAGAACAAAGCAAACTTGATGACTTCCAAGAGCAACCTTTTCACGGACAAAGTGTCAGTCCAATTGAATGTGACATGTGCGGGCATGGAAAACTGGATTGGCAGCCATGTACGTAGTGCTGAGATTGTCACAAAAGAGTTGGACCGGGAACCGAAGATGCACGCCTAATTCATGAAGAAGGGAGCATAGTGGTTTCGGCACAAGCATAAGAAAGGGCACGATATTGACTATGTACTAGAGCGCGAGACTGTGAGCTATTTCTTGGAACACCATGAGATGAGGTTAGTTCCAAGAGTAATCACAGATCCAGTGGTTAACTGACGAGAATCGGGGCACCCAGATCCGTATAAGAGTAGGCAAAGAGGCGAGCGGCGGCAGTTTGAGGAGTGAAGGTAAAGCTGAGATCAATAGTGACCTTGATGTACCTAAGTATCCGTTTGGCGGCAACAAGGTGAGAGGTGCGAGGGGCACTCATGAACTGATCAACAGTGCTGATGGCAAAAGATATGTCAGGGCAAGTAAGAGTGAGATACTGTAAACTGCCAACAAGCTTGCGATACTCGGTTGGGTTGGAGATAAGAGCACTATCAGACACAGAAAGGAGAACCTCGGCAGCCAATGGAGTAGATGTGGATTTGGAGTTCAGAAGATTGGCTTTCTGTAAAAGATCATGTGCATATTTGAGTTGATTGATGTGGAAAGTACCATCCTTATGAAGAACTTGTAAACCCAAGAAATAGTTGAGTACACCAAGGTCTTTGATGTCAAAGTGGCCACCTAAAAGAGAGTTGAATTATTAGAGATGAGTGGAATCACTGCTAATTACCACGATGTGGTCGACATATAGAAGAAGAAAGATGGTATGGGACGCATGTTGAAAAATAAATAATGAAGTATCAACTTGGCTCCGTGTAAAGCCCATAGAGAGAAGGAAAGTACTAATGCGATGGAACCAAGCACGAGGTGCTTGTTTGAGGCCATAGAGTGCTTTGTGGATCTTGTAAACATAAGAAGGACAAGTAGGATCAATGAAACCAAGGGGTTGTGCCATGTAGACATCTTCTTGAAGAAACCCATATAGAAAAGCATTTTAACGTCAAGTTGACGAAGGGACCAACCACGAGAAACTGCAAGACTAAGAACAGTGTGAATGGTGGCATGCTTGACAACAGGACTGAAGATTTCAGCATAGTCTATGCCCAGACGTTGATGAAAACCCTTGGCAACTAGACGAGCTTTGTAGCGTTCAATGGAGCTGCCAGAGTGGCACTTAATCCAAAAAACCCACATGCAGCCAACCAAGTTCTGAGACGGAGAGGAAGGAACCAAAGACCATGTATTGATATCTTCAATCATGGCGTCACGCCATTCAGTATGCTTAGTGGCCTGTGAAAAACAAGTAGGTTCAGTATGCTCAACATCAGTTAATAAGGCACGGGGAATGGGATATTTGACAGTGTCGTCGATATGAAGCTTGGGCTTTTGAATGTCATCTTAAAGGCGGGTGCACATGTGAGGAACAAGGGCAGAAGATTGCCGAGCTGCTGGAACTTGGGGGTTCGAAGCTACTGTAACCGGGGGGTTCGGAGCTGCTGTAACCGAGGGGTTCGGAGCTACTAACTAGAAGGTTCATAGCTATTGGAACAAGGGTAGGTGCAAGTGGAAAGAGCTGTATGCGAGGGCGTCGGAAATAAGTTTGGAGCAATGGCTGGGATAAAGTAGAAGAAGTGTCGTTAAGTGGACTAGGAGGTGTGGCGGGGCTGGGGTCATGGTTTGTGACTGCAGCAGTTGGAAAGGTACGCACTAGGGAGGTGCAGTGAGGTTGCGAGTCTGAGTCTTGGGCAGGAGTGATCGATACGGGCCTAAGAGCGGAGGAGGGAAGAATTGGGCGAAATTCAATATTCACATACTCTGAAGAAGATGATACCTGCAAATGCTCAAATGGAAAATATATTTCGTTAAATAAAACATGACAGGACGTGTAAACACGATCCGTGGAGGGATGTAAACAACAGTAACCTTTGTAGTGAGAACTGTATCCAAAGAAAACACATTCAAGGGTGCGGTTGGTGAGTTTATTTTCAGTATATGGTCCAAGGTAAGGGAAACAAGAATACCCAAACACTCGGAGATGAGAGTAGGAGGGAGGATGTTAGAAGAGATGATTATATAGGGTGTCCTATTGAAGATTAGGAGTAGGTGGGACGTTTATGAGATGAACAGCAGTGAGGGCAGGTTTGACCCAGAGATTGTGGGGAGTGTGAGAAGTGGTAAAGAGAGTACGGATCATGGTGGCAATGTGTCTGTGTTTACGTTTAGCTAGGCCATTTTGTTAGGGTGTGTGGGGACATAAGAAACGTTGGTGGATGCCAAGTTGACTACAAAGATCAGAGAAATCATTATTAACATATTCAGTCCCATTGTCACTTAAAATAATTTGCACAGTGGCGTGAAATTGATTTTTAACCATGGCAAGAAAGGTTTGAAAGTGAGAAAAGACCTCATTTTTACAGTGCATAAGATAGATCCAGGAGTAACGGGAAAAGTCATATGTAAATAAGACATAATAGCGATAACTAGTAACAGAAATTACTGGGGACATCCATACATCATAGTGAATTAAATAAAAGGGAGATGGGGCAAAGGTTTTATTACTAATAAAGGATAGTTTGGTGGATTTGCTAAGTGCACAATCTTTACAGAAAGCATTAGAAATTTTAAAGCCTAGAGATGGTGCTAAGTGAGAGAGCACATGATCGGATTGGTGGCCAAGGCGATGATGCCAAGTAGGAGAATGCACGGTGGTAAAGGCATGGGGGACGGTGGATGAGTGAGAGGAGAGGGAAAGTGGGTAAAGACCATCTTTATAATAGCCCTAAAAGAGTAACGAACTAGTACATAAGCCATAGATTTGATAAAAGTCAAGAGTAAAGACAAAAAAAACTAAATTATCATGAGTAAAACGGGCAACAGAATGAAGATCAGTACGAAGAGAGGGAAGACAAAAGACATTTTGAAGAGAAAATTTGTGAGAACCTAAAGAAAGAGGAAGAGAACCAATATGAAAGATAGAGAGAGAATCTCTATTACCAAGAAATACAGAATTATTACCCTGATATGGCTGTTGATTTTGGAGATTAGAAGGACTGCTAGTCATGTGATGAGCGGCACATGTATCAGGGTACCAAGTGGAGTCAAGTAGCTGCATGAATTGAGCCCCAGCAAAGGAAGGAAAGGATTCTAGGCCATTGTAGCGATAGGGACATATTGCAGTAGTATGTTGATTGGTATTGCAGGTGGTGCACCAAGGAGCTGAGTTGGGCTAGGCAAAGTGTTTGCTAGAAGCTATAGATTGGGCCCAATGAGGCTGAAAGAAAGGCCAGTTGTTTTGAGATCCAGAACTTGGACCAAAATGAGGCCACGGTTGATTAGGCCATTAGGGCTGCTGGGAGCCATTCCACTAGTTGCTCCAGGAAGATGAGAAGTTGCGCCAGCCACCACGGTCGTGACTGCACTAGCCACCGAGGCCACCGCGCCTGTTACTGGAAGAGCTACCACCACGATGAGAAGGGAAGGAAGTATGACCGGTGGTGTGAGAAGAAGATTGGGTGGCCATTAGCGCTGTGTTTTGATCAGGAGAGATTCAAGGAGCTTGTGCGTCAAAAGCTAACAAACGAGCACGAAGATTAGCAAAGTCAGGAAGCAGAGGAAAATTGAGAATTGCCGTGATGAGCATTTTGTAATCGGGTCCTAAACCCCAAAGCACAGTAGTGACAAGTTCTTTTGGGGAGACATGTTCATTGATGGCAGCCAGTGAATTGACAAGGGACTTTGCATGACGAAGGTAAGCATCAATGGGTTGAGAGCTTTTTTGCAAATCCATGAGTTAAAAACGAAGAGCAGATTCACTGGACATACTGGATTGAGAGAAGTGGCGTTGGAGACGCTCTCAGAGATCCCGGGCAGAGGTGCAGCTGACGGTGAGAGAAAGAATGGACTCAGAGAGTGCACTGGTAATGTAGCTAACAATGAGTTGGTCTTGTTGGTACCACTGAGGATGGGCAGATTGGTTTGGGTAAGAGTGGCAATGGTGGTTGTAGGTGTTGCGGTGGTAGAAGTGAAGGTTTGGGTAGAAGGTTGTTTATGAGTGCCATCGATAAATTTTCAGAGGTCATGACCGACTAAAAAGGGATTGAGTTGGTGAAGCCAAAGGAGATAGTTGGAGTCACTAAGCTTGATAAAATGAGAAGAGTTGGGGCTAGGGAGGGAGATGGTGGATTCAGAAGAAGCCATGAGGTGGACCTAGAGGAGGATTGGATCTAATAAGGGAGAAGGACCCTAGGTTAGGTTGATACCATGTAGAAAATATATTTCCTTGTATTTAATAGATTACACAAAGTCCCTATTTATACTAGTACCAGATATCTACTTAAGGTAGGAAATAATATAGACATGAATACAATTCGATTTATAGCAGGAAATCCGATTTACAGCAGGAAAAGTTAATTGCTAGGAGGAGATTGTGAAGTTGACTTCCGTGTAGGCTAGGAAAGGAAAGCTGCGTTAACAGGTTATTTGGAGATGAAGTTTGGACGATTTTATATTTTATATTTCATTATATATATAATTTTTTTTTTTAAAAGTTCCTATTATATTACGTTTTAAAATTGGTGGAGAAGAGAGGTTGGTTAGAGTGGTAGTGGCAGATGTGTAATTTGGTGGAGAAGGGGAAAAGATTTTTGTAGAGGTGGAGTGGTGGAGTGGTGGAGTGGCGTAGGGTATCAGTGGAGAGGAAGCTTTGAGAAGAAACTAGCCTTGGCCGTTAGTGTCTTTACGCAGTTATGGCTATCATAATTGAGTGTTTTTTTCCTTTTGTAAATTCAAAAAATAAAAATATAATTTTTATAAAATAACAAGGAATTATCATAAATAAAATCAAAATTGTACAACATTAGGCACCTTATATATCCCTTTTGATGGAGGAATTCTTCAACTCGCCATAAATCGAAGAACTTTAAGAATAAAGGAATAAGAAATTGGAATTAGATCAACGTAACCACATAATTTATTATTCTTTATTTGTAAGTAAAGGTAGGAATCACAATATGTTAGTAAACACACAGAAAAAAGGAATTACAGTTATTAAAATACCCATAAGTAAACATACCATAAATTCTTATTCAATTACCAACCTTAAAGTAAATAAATAAAATTAAAAAAAATAAAAAAAAAAGGTATGAACATCATTTTTTATAAATATTGAAATCAACATTATTCAATGGAAATGATCTAGATACCTTAAAGAAGTCTTGTATTAGGAAAAGGGTCTTGTTAATTGCTAAAACTTGGGATCAAGCCAAAGATCTGGTGGGTAAGGTGGCCGCTATGGAAGATCACAAACTTTTTTCACTCTTTTGTCTCTCAAGTTGAACACACCTAAATGACCTTTAAGGTAAGGCATTTCTGTGAAGTAAATTGAATTCTCCTCCCACACTAAGCCATCACCGTGGACTGCTTTGAACCCAAAACGAAAGCCCAATTGCCAATCGATTCCACCTCCATCCATCCACATTTACCATCTATCAAACGCAAATTATAAACATGGAACGAAATTGTTTTATCGACGGTATGGCTCCAACTTTCATAGATCCTCAAAATTAGGAATAGATCTTCCCATGTTTTGATAATGTAAGCTCTGTTCAGCTGATCTTTATTTTTCACTTGTTCAACTATCACCGACGCGTTATGAGGTCGAATCTTCAACTTTTTAACAGGAGATGAATCAGGGAAATCCCAGACATGGACGCAAAAATCTATGCGTAATGCATAGAACTTATTATTAGAGCTAGTAATGTCAATGTACTGTGCTTGCTTGCCAAGTTTTCTCCACTTACCATCTGTAGTGGTACAAAACATAAGGAAATGGACTGCAAGGAAATTGATATGGTCGTGCTCCAACCAGCCATTTTTGAAGGTGTACATCACCAAGACTCCAATTTTATCATTGTTGTTTTGGTTGTTGCTACAAGTCGGTCTCGAAGACAGAACAACTTTGCTAATCCTTCTTGCCATATCCTCCACTGAGCCCATACAGCAACGTTCTGGTGTTATAGGATTAGTATGAATACATTTGTTGGATTTGATTATACAATACGCATGCCCGATGCGTGTTGGGATCTTAGGGTATGTGATGGAAATTATATGTGGATGTGGGGGTCTTTTTGTTCCAGCAGCCAGACGAATGAGCTTGGGCTGCCGTAAGGAGCAAATGGGTGAAATTACCCCCTGCGTCTGAGTTCAAGAATCAGACCCCAAGAATGCTTTGAAAGGGTAGTGAAGTCTTAGGAAGCACCCTGGTTATCCTCACCAGCAAAAATAATAGTTTCTTACAGATAAATTCTTAGTGCTTGCAGGTAGAATCTTAGCTTGGCATGAGAGGCTTGTAGCATGGGAGCAAAACAATCATGAGTTTAGCATAAACAAAGAGAGGGCTGTGAATTCCTATGAGAAACAGGGGTTTTAAGACAAGGGGGAATGAATTCTAAGAGGGTTTGTTGAAGAGGGAGAGAGATGGGGGTATGATGGGTGTGTTGAGTAGTTTCCGGCAGCTTGACGAAAAGTCTGTCAATCTTTGGAGTGTTTTAACAGAAGAGAAAATAGGAGAAGATGGATGAATATGGCTTAAAATTGCAGAGGCTTCAAGGAGGAGAGATAAAGCTTGCTCCCCAGATGTATGTTGCTTAGGATAAAGAAGAAGGAGATAAAAGGTGAGACACTTGGGCTTGATGTTAGCAGTTAGAGAATAAGCTTGCTCGACTGCTCTGGTTGAGTTTAATGGGTAGGAGGTACCTCCTTTTATAGTCGTTGGAAGCTCCTCCTTCCCAAGAAATCCTAATGGGTTCTCTCCAATTTTGCCAAGTCTTTCCCTTCCTTTCTCCTCTCTCCTTTCGACTTATTCTATTTTAGTTAAATCATCTCTGCCCAATCGCACAAAAACAAGGATTTTTGGGAGCTCTAGCCTTTTCCCGCAGCTGTTTCATTGGGGGACTCCCATTCCCAGACAGCTCTTTCCTTTCTTTCTTTCCTTCTTCCATGGCTAGATTTGATGGGGGAAAGAAATAGGTATGCACGCTAGTTTGAAGAGTGTTTTGCTTAAGTATCCCTTAGTTTTTCTAATGGTTTGCATTGCGTTTGTTTTTGGCCATGTGCTGGAGTCTTCCAGCTTCCTAAGCGTACAAACATCTCCTGGTTTCCTATCGTGGTTTCATTTCAAACCATGTGCTAGAGATTTTTTGGATATTTTCTAAACTACTTGGGCTATTTGGGCCTTCCTAAGGTGATGGGTTAGTGTATTAAGAGAATGGGCCAACCTCCTAAGTGATAGACCATTTTTATTGAAATGATGAGCTAATTTTCCCTAAAGTATTGGGCTATTTCTTCTAGAGTATTGGACTTTTTTTCTCTCTTTTATGCTTACCCACATATTTGGGCTCAAGAAATGGGCTTGAGTTTTGGGGCTCCCAAGCAGCCCAAAACTTATATTTCTCGGCTCATCAATGGGCCTCATGAAAGCTCGTTATCATCCATACCACAACCCACTCAACAAGCCCCGGGCATTTTTGTGGTTGGGCCCACTTAAGCTTGTAGCATGTCTAGGTGTGAAATAATGATTTCCTGCTTGGCATGGCGTGTCAATTGGCGTGCTTGAATTTTATCATCTTTGAAAAGAGACATGATGCTTGGCGGAATAATTAGCATGAGCTTGTAGGGTCAGTGCCTTTTATAGGCTCATTTTAATTCTTAGCGTGATGGATTGCATGTTTATTTGGCATGGCACGTGGTCGTGGCTCGTGCAAGCGTGCATGACGAATTTCGCGTGCTTTAAATCGGGTCTTTTCTTAATAAGGTGTCGCATTGGGCCGAGAATTTATTTAGGCCAAACCCTGGATTTTTTGGGCCTCAACAGTGGACAAGTTTGGAAAGATGGAAGAAGGAGTTGAATCCCAGATAAGGGATTTAAGAGTAGCGGCCGGATATGTTTCTGTTCCTTGTTCCTCAAGAAAAGCAGCCATCCGTGAGAGGATCCAAGGCAGATAACATCAGCGTAGCGTAATTCCCGTGAGGGTCCTTCAAGTGGTAAATCTTGCCTTTAAGAGTGCGAAAACGAAACCCGACATCATCGTCATACTTATGAAGAACAATACATGGCAGTTCTAGTAAGCAAGCGAGTGATGATGGCGACTGCGATATATATTTGACTGCCTTATTCCATGAAGGGCAAACCGCTTCAAATCGCAGTACGTTTTTGACAGACAATTTTGATAAGATCAATGCACAGAGGTCAATTGGAAGTTCACACCATCTTGATTTGCTACATACTTTGGAGGAGCGAAGTGGAGTTTTGTCTGCCATTGATATATGATCTTCAAGGGAGGCTCACTTTTAATTTGAATATATTAAGAAATTTTAACCCTAAACCCTATACGATCTCGATCCTTTGCCTTGATTTTCTCCGCTAGGATCTTGCTTGGGTTAGAAAAGTTTCTTTTATATTACGCTTTAAAATTATAATAATGCTACTCTTACTACATTTTGTATACCACATTTCCATACCACATGACGTGACACCTTACTTGGACATGCCACCTCATTTAATTTCATTTTACGTTTTTTAATTTTTATTAAAAACCCTAAAAAAATTGATTAGATCTTATGTTTTATTCTCCACTCCATCTCTTTCTTCTCTCTCCCACCGGGGCAACCTCCTCCCTTCTTGTCCTTCCAGCCATTCTCCGTTCTCCATTCTTTTAGTTGATTCTTATTTGATTTCTAGCAAACCATCTTTTCTTTCCTTTTTACTTTTATAAAGAATGATTTTATCTAATTGTTTCATTGAAAATTAAAGGAGTCGAAAGGAAGAAAAATGTCTATATCGTGTTAAGGGTTATGGGCCATTGTTCATGGCTGAAAGTTCTCAGATCTATCTACGATGATTGGTCTTTTCCTATTAATTGCATTGATCCTGCTGTGTTTTTTCAATTTACTCTTTTGTATCTTTTGTGATGTTTTTTCCATTTGTTCTGTAAATTAAGGAGGGAGGGAGGATGAAGGGTTCATGGTTTAGAGGGACTTTCAAGAGGGAGGAGGAAATTGATTGGGGGAGACAGAGTGGTGAGGAGGAGGATGCCAGGAGGATATTGAGAAGTCTGACAAAGTTTATTATTATAATAATTATTAAATATATTAACCGAAATGAATGAAAAATAAGATAACTTAAAATGAAATTAAATGAGTTGGCATATTCCACATCATGTGATACAGAAATGTGGTAAGAGTAGCATTACTCTTAAAACTATATCGCAAAAGTTCCTTTTATAGAACTCATCATTGCTTTTCTTGCTGCAATAAATTGGTTGCGCGATGAAATGTACGAGGACAAGGTCAAAAGGCAATTTGATCCATGGAACAGAGAAAGTGGTGAGTGAAAAATGGAGCATAATTACTATATTTCCCTATAATTTTAAGTTGTTCAATGCTACAAGGGTATAATTGAAAATTTCCCCTTTTTGGTTGATAAAAAAGGTTTTGTCAAATATTAAAAACTCTAAATACTAATGGAGTGTTAATTGGATTGGCCCAGGCCTTTGATGTGCTTCGAATTTGTGAATTTCTCATGGTGCTCTTGTGTGTGCGTTTCACCTCTTCCCTTCTTAACTTCGGCAAAATATTTATTAAATAGAGATAATATACTAACAAATATGCTTCTGCATTCTAGTCGTACAAAGAATGATGAATTGGACAGTCCACAGATGACAGTAAAATAGAAGTATATTATTAAAGGTGAAAGAAACCAACTTGTTTGCAATGCAATGCATTGCATTTGGTGTGGTTTTATTACATAAGCTGTGATTTGGAAGGAAAACAAATTAAAGATCTGTAGCGTTTATTACAACTGACAGACAAATTTTCTTGTCCCTAATGATTAAGGAAAGAGCAAAATGATTCTAAAAAGACCCTAAATCCATCAAAGTAGCTGCTAACACCAATTCACACATCATAAGAGGAAGATGGCATGTTTGTTCATTTCTTTTCATTCATGCCAAGTGTGCTCTTCACACTGTCCATGGCACCATGAGCCATGTTCATCACTTGCTCTCCAGTCTGTAACAACACCAAACATTGCATTGTGAAGCTATTTTTAAATAATTTAGCACTTAGAAAGAAAAATATACCCAACAAATTTTTCTACTCATAACTAATGATTTTTTATATATTCATTCTAGAGAAAACAGGACGGTCTTAAAGTCAGGACATTCTACTAGATTAAGAGTTAGTTGATACGTCAAATTTCTCGTGTAAAAGAGTGATAGAATTAACAATTGATAAGAAATCTCTTAACCTGCTGAATAAATCCAGCACTTTGGTCCTTTCCATGCTGGGCAGACTCCTTGGCTGATTGAGCTGCATCAGATGTCATGTTCTTAGCTTGATTTGCTGTGTCCTGTGTGGATTGCATCCACTCTTCTGCCTTAGCCTGCACCAACAGAAGGGGTAAAATTGTCATAATAAATTAAATACTGCTGCTTAAATTGAGAACATAAATTGATGCCATATATATACCTGGCCCTGGCCTTGGGCTTGGCCTGCATTCAAGGGTTGCTGCATGCTAGACATTTTCTCTCAAGAAATTATGGTGTTAATGAGAATGATTCTGTGTAAGTTGGAGTTTGTTAATTGATGATGTAAACTTTTGTTGATTGATATGTATATATAGACTAAGTTATGGTCCTCAAAGAGGAGTGTATACAGGGATCTGGGAACGAGTCTCTCTGCAGCGTGTATTTCTGCTGTTGAAATGGGCATTGGGTGACATTAATTAGCATGGAAATTGCCAATTTTGGCATGGTCCTCCCAAAAGAGAGGACTATGCACCACCAAGCACTGATCGAGAATAACAAAGAGTGCTCTTTGTGGAGAAAAACTCGGGTAGACTTTCTTGTCATGTGCCACGATGAGTATAACCTTATCTTTATTTATTATTTTCTGTTGGAGATGTAAGATATAGGGTGGGGGTGGGCAAGTGGGGTATAGATCAGTTGGTTAAGCTCTTCCACCTCTACGTATGTGAGTAGAGATTCAAAACCCTCAAACACCCAATGAATATTTGTTTAAATTCCCCGCCCCAATCGCTTGTACTTAAAAAAATATATAAGGTGGGCTAAATTTCTAATTTTAGCAAATATTAGGGAAATTGTTAGTTCCATATTTGCATGTTCTGTTTTAACTAAGCATTACATGCCACGCATGACAAGGATATGTCCACCCAAATTTGTGTCCTCCGGAACCCAAATTGAGAAGTCGTTAAGAAAAACAATACTTAGAAAATTTTCCCCATCAAAGCTAATTACACCACTAAAATTTTGTGTTAATTTGTACCATTAACTTTGGCATTGATTGGTTTACATGCGTCTAATTTATACCATTGATTTTGGCATTTCTTGCTATGAGAAAAACTTAAAATTTCAAGATAAACATGACCACAGTGTGAAAGATTTTTAATATCCATGATTTTTTTTCTTTCTCTTTCTTAAATTTGGACAAATTCATTATTAAATAAAAACTTGTGATTGTTTTGCCAAAAAAATATAAAAACTTGCGATTGGAGCCATAGAATTCTTTGTGCCAAACATGTGACTCCACGAATTCCACCTGGTGTGCTTGTGCATCTGAAAAAAGACATAATTGACAACTTGAAAGAGCTCTAAATAATACAACCGAACACGTAATTTTTCACATGACGTGGCGAGTTTATCAAGTTTATCCCCAAGTTTATCCTCTAATTATTGAAACATTAAATAGGTTTAATCCAATACAAATTTTTATCTATTTGTTTTAGATAATATCATTTAAAAACTATTTCTATAAAACCCTTATGTGGGTAATATTGGCTGGTAAAAACCAAAACCATATTTCTCATTAGCACATTTCCATAGTTTTTGTTTTTGTTTTGGTTTGAGAAAATGGATTTCGTTAACACATCAAGAATACAGTACAAGATGCGACAACATGCAGACAAAGTGGCCTCATTAAAACCTTTCCGAGAAAAATTCAAAGAGATAAAACCTCATAAGAGGAAAGAGTACCACACACACGCCATAGACTATAGAGTCAAATGGCACTAGAACTGAGTCTTCCATAGTTATACATAAAAGGAAGAGTGAACATTCTTATTTGGCTAACGGCATTGTACAACAGGCACTTTAAGACTTGTGCATGCAAGAAAACTATATATGAATTTGCTTAAATCATGTATAATATTAGCATGATAATAGATAAGGTTTTTGGGGATATTAGAGTTACCGCCCATGTTATGGTACACAGCCCCACTCATTTTCCATAGCCACAACTTAAATAAATGAGCTATGGAAAAAGAACCAGGGATTGAAGCATCGCCATTATCTGACCTTTATATGCGGCCAGGCAATATATAAGATAGTTTCGAGGGCGGTAGAAGCAAAGCTAGCTAAAGCCTAAATTATGCAATCTTAGCGCATAAGAACGGCAGCCTCCTGCACCAAAGGTGTAGTAACGTGTACGAAATGCTCAGCTTCCCTCTCGACCTGTTCCCGGCACTTGTGACTGCCCTTTTCATTCATTTTCTTCACGAATGCCACAAAATGCCTCCAGTTATCAGGCTGGAACAAGTGCGGGTTCATCCTCAAGTATGTGAACGCGCACATTTGGTTGCCTTCGGTATTTCCCTCAATGTTCAATGACGATGCTTCCAATATCTGCTTGTGTGCGTAGTCATCGTACCTTGGCAATGCATTTTCACCTGCGAGTGGTACGTTTGCTTTCAGAGTCGCCATAGCCACTTGCCTAACAAGCTTCTCTGGTAAACATTGAGCCTCCTGTGGCTGCTCGTGGTCACGCATCTCAATGCAAGTGAAATTGAATATTGCACCATGGCGCGCTAACATTTGAGCAATGGGAATGTAACCATCCCGGAATCGTGTGTTGTAATACCCTGCTGTCAGCTCAGGGGCATGGGACCGGGTTCCGTAATGCCAGTGGATGCCTGCAATCTTTACTGAGATCTTCACACCGTGATTCTCAAAGATAGACTTGGCTGAGGTAAGGATCCTCTCACCATGGTCCAGGAGCATCTGAGAGTACCAGCCGAGGAAGAATTCACCATAAGTACTGTTCCAGCCTCCACCATCTTTTCTGAAAAACGGGGTATCTTCTGGCCATTTATTATATTCACCGGCATCAGTGGGGCCTGTGCTTCCCCATTCTGGCTTGCCAGCAGCTTCAGCAGCAGCTTTTAAACCACTGAGCATATACTGCATCATGTTACATATATTAGTCATGTTCTAGGAAACAAAAAGCTACAAGCAGAGAGAGAGAGAGAGAGAGAGAGAGAGTTAAGTTAAATACCTTGTCAAAACATTGGAAGGCACCAATTCCGGGAAACCTCCATGTCCCATTCTGCTCTGGATATGAAGGGTAACGAAGCTCACCTGCTGGCCCCATTCCAACTTGGATTTCCTGAATTAGGAATATTGAAACAAATTAACAAACAGGAAAGGCATGTGGCAGCATGTTCAAATGTTACAAAACTAAAGATTGAATACGGTTGCAGACACATGCATAGTCTTAACGAACAATAAAAGCCATTCATTAACCACCAGAGGTTTGAGTTTTCTTTTTCTGTTTAGCATTCCCTTTAAGTGAACTTGTAGCAATATGATTTTTCAGCATGTGCCAGAGGATGAGTTTATCCTAAGCATCTGATAGCACCTTTACCACCAAGGTAAGAACAAACAAGTTATTCAAGCACTTCAAGGTTCAAAGTTAAGTCAACGTCAAGGTTCAAAGTGCAGCAAACCAATAAAGACACGTTAGAAACACTTCTTCCTAAGGCAATTGCTATGAACCAACATGCTTTTGCACTGTTGGTTCAGTGTAAACAGTTTATGCATCCATCTTTCAGGCACATGCAATCGATTCTTTAACAAGAGGAGATGCTTTAACAAGAGACACGATTATTATTAAGTTTTATATAGTGGGATAGTTTCAATAGCACAATAAACTCTATCAGAAAATTGAAGTCACAATCAACCAACTATGAAACTCTTAAGCACCCAACTGAATTCAACTAGTAAGAATAAAAAGCCAGAAGTATTACCACAATGGTGTCACCAAGGAGGTGTTTGAAGTTGTCTCTGAAGGCACGCATGAAATCGGCGTAACACTGCACCGGTGTCCTGCCCTTAAGGACCGGGAGGGTATCAGCGCCAAGTGATAAATACTCGCTGTTCCTCCTTCCCCATTGATCAGTGTATGCAAGGTCTGGATCCTTATCAACCTCCTCCACAACCCACTTGGGTAAAGGAATACTGTGTTCAACAAAAATAGACTATTCACCAAAGCGCCACAAATCTCCAAAATCCCATACAACAATGTAATGTTCAAGTGCAATGTTGCTATAGATGCCATTATCAATAGAAAATAAGACCTCTCTTTTGGTAATGGTATAAAAGAAAAACCTAATCTATATTTTTTGTTACAAATCCAATGAACGCAATTTTAACAACCCCAATCCAAACTACAGCTTTCACTCAAGAAGGATGGCACATGATCATATTGGTTATGATGTTTCTTAACTTTAATCACAGTTTATCAATACCTAATCATGAGAACTTTACAGTTTCACTATCCCCAATTGCAAAAAATAATGACAAATTTAAGACCCAACAGTTACTTTTCTAACTGGTATACATCCACTTTTCCAAATATGTTGTTAAGCCAGGCCTAGATGTACTGCTCAAGTAAAGTAACTTCCAGAAAAATCTATTCAGCCAAATTCAGACAAAAGCTAATGTACTTTGGTTCACACAAGAGCGTGCACCCACGCTCCAAAGTCGCACGTGAAAGAAAAAATTAAAACCAATCAGAAAAACGTGAAAACAATGAACACTGGAAATGACATGAGAGAATGAGGGGGAGAGAGAGAGAATCAGAAAAACGTGAAAACAATGAACACTGAAAATGACATGAGAGAATGAGGGGGAGAGAGAGAGAATCAGAAAAACGTGAAAACAATGAACACTGAAAATGACATGAGAGAAGAGAGAGAGAGAGACTCACGTGACAGAGTCCCCGACGTTGCCGCCACACTTGTGAAACGACATCACAGCCTGGACTTTGAGGCCATGCTTCTTCGCCATCTCGAGAAGCTCCGCGTACCCGCCCCAATTGTACGCGCCGGGCGCTTCCCTCTCCACCAAACCCCACCACACATCCATCATCACACCCTCCACTCCGGCGCTCTTCAACGCCTGAAGACTCGCGTTCATCGCCTTCTTCCGATTCACAGAGTTGTTCATCGTCACGCTA
Organism: Prunus mira; assembly: GCA_020226265.1. Taxonomy (NCBI): domain Eukaryota; kingdom Viridiplantae; phylum Streptophyta; class Magnoliopsida; order Rosales; family Rosaceae; genus Prunus; species Prunus mira. The sequence goes on from CM035325.1 coordinate 45,426,691, forward strand.
TCCAACGGCATCATCACGTAAACCGGCACCCCCGTCCCCTTATTCTGCGCACCCCTCACCTGGTGTTCCAGAACCGGAGATTCCATCTCCGTCGCGAACGCCTGGCACGCCACTGACAGATCGGGCCGGGTCGACCCGAGAGGCGACCGGCAAGGGCTCAACGGCGGCGACAATCCGTCGATCGCGTCCGGCCTCTGGATTTTGCACGTCAGGCTCGGCGTCGACGACCTCCACTTCGGCGATGCGTTCACCGATTCAACGGAGGATGAGTTCGTATCTGTCGTGGAAATCGATGCTCCGACGAGTGCTCCGATCTGGTGCGTTAGGTTCAACGCCATTTCCGAAGCAAACAGAAAATAAGCCTAAAAAGTGAGAGGAAATAAATTAAAGAGGAGAAAAAGCTGTATTTTGGACCTCTGCCTTTTCCTTGGCTCTGCGTGTGAATTTTTTGGCTTTTTGGAGATTCAGATTCTCAGTTGAGTCACAGTAGCTTTTGTTTTTCAGATCTTTTTCGGATTTGAAAATTTTGTGTGGGAAAAGGCAGGATTGTGAAGCTCCTGCATTTATAGAAACGAAAGAGCTTGGTTTGGAACTGGGTTTGGATAAGATTTAAATAATCTTTTCTGGTCCGCTACCTTTCCGACACGTGTCCTACACTCCACGTGGCAGCGGGCTTCGCGGCCGAAAATGTGACGGCTACGATCGCTCGGGATGCTCATGAGCCGACGAGTCTGGACGGTGCGATGGCGCTTCGCGTGAAGGTTCCAGACTTTTGGCTAACGCGCTTTGCCGCCTTGCCGCTTTGACACGTGGAGGAGAGGAACTGGCACTGGGAGAGAAACCTGTCCTTAAGGCTTAAGACATGTAGTTGGGTGAGACTGGTTGTGGAGGTGGCTTGTTACTGTTGTTGTCGTTTTGTTTTCTACGGTAGAGAAAGAGACCTGGGAGGGAAAGAGGACACGTGGCGGACGATGAGTAGCGGTGTCAGTGAGTGCTTGACACGTAAGGCTAGGCTTGTTTCGGTGTGTGTCGCGGTTTATGGTGACGGTGAGGGTATAGGTCGATTGGATGGGTGGCCCACCAATGAATCAGCTTAAGCCTTGACGTTTATGATCTATTTGGCGTTCAGGTGTTGTACCTGATTTTGGGGATCCGGAAATTAGAGGATCTTTTGATTCGAAACAGATATTATTGTGGACAAGGGCATCTGTACTCTAAAAAAGGTCTAATCTGCGGTTTTGCTCAAAATTCTATCATAATTGTTAAATTATCCTTGAGGTTTGTTTTGGGTAAATTAAGGAATTAAACTATATAAAAATGGCTAATTTGGGACTCGCGTCAATTTTGTGGGGTAAATTCGTAATTTTGAATGAAAAAATTATTAAATAATAGCAAAAAATAGAGAAAAAACAGAGAGAGAGAGAAAAAAAAAAAAAAAAAGAAACCTAGCCCCTCTTGTATTGTACCCAACCCAACATCATGTTCCCCATCTCCTCTCATCACCGTCCCCTTCCAACCCATCCATTTCTCTCTTTCTTTCTCACTAGCCTCTTGGCACATGCGTTGATTTTTTTTTTTTTTTTTTTTTTTTTTTTTTTTAGAATTAAGAAAAGATAATATGGGTAGTTATGTTTCATAAAAGTATGACCTATTATCTGATTTTATTTTTAATTTTAATTTTTTATATATGAAAAAATGTGAATTTACCATATTATCCTCATTTAATTAATAATTTCAATTCTTAATGTTTGAATTAACCAAATGCATTTTCTGGTATTTTGAATGTTTCACCATTCTCTTCCTTTTACTTTATATATATATATATATATATATAGATAGATTAGTGTCATTTTTAAAAATTGAAAATCATTAAATTAAAAAAATTAAAAGAAGAATAAGTAAGGAATTTTGGGTGCAAGGCCTTCGAGTGGGGCTGTGGGGATGGTATGTGGTTGAGCTAGGGAAGATGGTTGTCTGGGTGGTTACCCTTAACTTCTTTTTTTTTTTTTTCCAACTTTACCCTTAACCTTTTTTTTTCTTCCAACCAAAAAAAAAAATCTAAAAAACTAACCATGTGTTGGTCATGTGATCGAAATTTGGATAGAACATCCAAAAATTTAACGGCAATTCCCAAATTGACCTTTTTTATATAGTTTAGGTCCTTAATTTACCAAATAAGGAAAAAAGCTTTGGGGGTAAATTGACAATTATGCTATACTTCATAGGGCAAAACTACATATTACCCCTAAAAACATTAAGCAAACATTTAGAGAAATAGTTTGGTTCCGTTTTAACATGAAAGGCAAACTTGTAGCAATGGTCCCTAGACTAAGACCAAACTTTACTTTTCGTCCCTCATATTGCAAAATTGTTACGGTGGTACTTTAATTATGCCTCCACTTTCAGAAATCGTCCTTTCCGTCATCTCAGTCAACTTTTCCGTAAAAAAATGGGTTTTGGCTCAGACTTGTATATTGGTAATGCATTGATTGATATGTACACTAGATTTGGTGAATTTGGAGATTGAAGTCATATTGCATTATTATTATTTTAATATTTGTGTAAATGTTTCTGAAGGTATCTTGTGTAAAATCTTACTCTACTTTGACACCCTCCTATGTAAGAAAGAAGAGGAGAAGATATGACGGAGGGGAAGAGAGAGAGGATCTGAACCCTACAATTCTAAAACCTATTTCCTCCTCCTTCAAATAAATGGAAGGAAATTTTTTTTAATATACATATTTTGTAGAATCACGGAACAGATGAATTTGGTAGGGGAGAGAGAGAGAGATAAGATGAGATGAGATTTATTTTTTAAATTTTTGTGTGAAAAGACATTTTTGCCCATGCCAAGTAGGACTTGTCCATGCCATGTCATCATTTTTAACGGAAAAGTTGACTGAGCTGACGAAAAGGACGATTTCTGAAATTAGAGGCATAAGTAAAGTACCATCGTAACAATTTAGCAATATGAGGGATGAAAAGTAAAGTTTGGTCTTAGTCTAGGGACTATTGCTACAATTTAGCCAACACAAAATGTGCTCTCTCTAAATCAAAAATCCCTTAGGAACTTTAGCTTCAGTGGGTCGTGTTCTCCTTCCCCACCCCTCTTCTTCCCTACCCGTTTCCTCCCCTCTCCCCTTTCTCTACCCTTCCCTCGTCTTCCCTCGCTGCACCTCCCTTTTCTTCCCTCCTCTCTTCTTATTTCCTCTTCGTCCCACTCCTTTTTGTTATCCTTGAAATTTTTGGTGAGGACGAATTAGTGACGAAGTTAGGATTTCATGTGTGTGGGGACCTCTCATAAAATATAAATGATAAAAAATACAAATTCACAATACATTAAAAAAAAATCCAAAATCATATTTCCTATTCATTACAATCATAGTTGTCCTCGACGAGTTTTCAAAATTTGAAATCGTTGCATAAGAACCTCATCATTTATACTATTAAAAAATGTATTTCTCAATATATGCAATCAAGCAATCATTCATCCATAAATCGGAACAAATACGAACATCTTCTCAAACTTATAAACTGAAACAAATTGGGCAATCAATTCAAATCAATCTATTAATCAAACCAATTAAGAATCATATATATGGAAGTTCAGAATTGCAACAAAAGGATACCCAATTACATACTAGCAAGAAAATTTGCTAGGGATAAACAAATACATACTTGGAGTTGAATAACAATTTAGTAAATATCTATAAAGCTTTTTTCCTTTCGTAATCTGCACATAAATTGAAAGACACATTGAACTAGATGTTAGTGGTCGAGCTAGGCTTGAGCCTAATCACCATATATTTCCCTACCTTGACCCAAGTGGGCTTGTGGGCCCAATGGTCCATGAGCTTGGACTTGTTGTGCATAAGGTTAACATCAACCAAATTTATGTGATTTTTACTCAAAGGAATCCTAGTATTGGAAAAGCTAGGATGTTTCGAGATCACCAAGACGCCTATCTGAATGGAGTCATAGTCCGAGGAGGACTAGGTTGTTATGGATTCCTAGTTCAAGGAGGGCTAGGTTGTTATGGAGTTCTACTCCGAGAAGGACTAGGTGGTCTGGGATGATATAAAAAGGCTGAAAAGACCCATCGTCAAAGGTATGCAATTCTAAGCATCAGAAACTATTGTGCAATTTGCTCTCAAACAATCGACTGACTTAAGCATCAGAGGGTCCTTGACTAGCACCACATCGGTGTCACCCATCGTTAGCTTTTTTTGTTTTGCAGGTTCTAGAGGATGACTTGGTTAGTTACATTGATCTAGTCAGGAAGAATTACCAGACCTCGATCTCAAAAATGTCATCTTTTGTTGAACCAAATTTAGGCACAACAGAAAGATGAACAAACTTTAATTAAATGATATAATATGAAGTTTAAGAGAAAAACTCACGAGCAGTGTGTAAGTTTTCAACCTCAATGCTTTTGTTAGCCTCATCTTCTTCATTGAGGCAGTAAGCTAATGATAAGATTGGCAATGACAAATGAATGAATTAACATTTCCTCCTCCTCTTCCATCACTTCCACTTCCCAAATTCATTTTTCTCCCAGTTTGCTAGTTAATTAGGAAAACTTGATCATCATTTCCATTTGAAGTAAGAAATGAGAAAAACCATGACAAATGAGATGGGCCAACTTCAAAGTTGATTATTAAAATTGCTGTGAATTTTTTTTTAATAATTGAGTGAAAAATGGGATAGTTGTTTTAGTTTTTATAAAGTCAAAAGATTATTGAAATATGCTCTTTTGGAGATAGAAAGATGATGAATGGTTGAAGCTCACAAATTTTCCTTTTGAGTGATTTGCTCCAAAATATTAGTTGGAGATGGCCAAAAAAGATGGAATACACATCTTGAAGCATAGTAATAAAGTATCACAATGTAATCTATATACACATCTTATAGATGATATAGTGTTATGGAGCATGATTTCTTACAAGGAAAGATTTTTGGGAAATAAGCTGATATAATCACTTTTCACAAGTGGTATTCTGAAATAATCAGGTTACAAATTGTGTTCTGATATAATCACTTGTGAACGTGAAATGACCAAACTGCCCTCCATATAAAAGCACATGTATCAACCCGTTGCCACCCCTTTTCTGAAAGGGAACTTGTCTGAACTCAGCTCAACTCTCTCTCCTCTGTGTTGGAAGGTTGGCAAAAATTGGGGGAACTCCAGTTTGCGAGACATGTTCCCACTGAGCAATCCAGTTCGCAACCCATCCATCGTCCTAACCCAGATGTCCTCAAACTTGGGACCCTAGTTTGGGCGCAGCGAAGCCGGAAGGCACGGCCTCCATTGTTGACCTCCAGATCGAGCTGACTGCTGCGATTCCACAGAGAAGGGAAAGTGGCGACTTCCGGTGTCGTTGTGAACGGATGTGAGTTGTGATATTGGTTTGGTAGTGTATGTGTATTATGAAATCGTTCAGCCCCTTTTCACCACAGAGGGCATAAAAGCTTAAATTTTCAGTTTGCACTTGTTGTGATATGTTGAAATTCATAGTTTGTGATATTATCTGCAGTGGGAGCTGTCTGGTGAACTTGAATTTTGTTTAAAATTGACTGAATGCGTGTATAATGTAGTGCAATGTGTTTGATAATGGTGAATGGTTAACTTTGTCTGGCCTACAAATTTGTAAATACGGCTAGTGTTAGGCTCAATTTAGATGCTAATGTGGGGAATTTATTGGCATTCTGGGTTTGTTTTCGTAAGAAGTATAGTTTGTGTGTGTTGGTTTCGAATTTGGTAATTCAGCTTGTACTACATTATACGCTTTCTGCTTCCCTGATCCTTTTGTTGAAGGTGTTTACATTTGTGCAAAAGACTTGGAGGGTTAGAGGGTTCATATTTCTGCCATTGTATGTGTATGTTAGTTTGTTAATAACTTGGAACCCACAGATATCATCTTCTAAATCAGAGAAAAAACAAAAAGGAATAAAAGTTAATTGTTGAAGCAGCTACAATTAACTTTTGAAGATTTGAGGATTTAGAAGATGATATGTGTAGTGGAATGATTGTTGTGCATGTTTTTATTCATCTATTTTGTATTTTTTAGTGTTATGAATCGGTGTAGTAATTATTTATGTTTTTTGCAGAAATGGATACAGTTGGAATTTTGGTATGCTACAATGGAAATTGGGTTAAGAAGGATAACATTGAGAGTTATGAAGGTGGGGAGGCTAAAGGCATAATAGTGTCACGGAACGTAACGTTTTCTGAACTTGTTGAACGCATTTATAAGATCATGGATGCAGAGCCCACGAAATATAGTGTCACATTGAAGTATTCAGTTCCTGTATCCGCATCTGTCAGTAAGCAGATAAGGGTTGAAGACAATGATGATGTTCAATATTTTCTCAAGTACAACACAGATGTTATGGCCTCTAAAGTAACCCCTTTAGTAGCAAGCTTCAAAAACATCGAAGGGCATGGTATTGAAGGGTGCAATGGCATTGTAAGCGTGGAGAGTAGCAATGCTCCTGCTACCTTTGTTGTGGAACGAAGAAATGTGGCAATTTCGCACAATGAAACTGAAAATGGTGGGAATGGTTTTAATTGGAGTGATTGGGTTGAAGAAGTTCATTTTGAAAGCGGTGAAAACATAGTTGCTGATTTCAATCAACCTAGCAATGAAGAGGAACCGTACTCTGCACCAATTCTGCATCCTCATGAGGACAGCAGTACGGAACCTTCCACTGTGCAGTGTAGACAGGTGCAATCTGAACCTCCTCGGCAATCAAGTTCGAGTGAAATGCATACAATTCGGGTTGATTCGAAGCATGGTGAGAGTGTGGAATATATTGGTTATGGTGGAGGACTTTCGTGCATAAATTGGGAAGCAAATTTGAAGGTTGGCCGAGTGTATCCAAATAAGATTGCCCTTTTAAAAACCATCAGTTTAGCAGCAATTAGAGGCCACTTTCGGTTCAGAACAGTCCAATCTGGGAAGCGTCGGTTTTGTGTTCGCTGTTGGCAGGTGCCTTGCCCTTGGAAACTTCGGGCATATAAAGTTGGATTACATGAGTTTAAGGTTGTTAAATACGATCCACTTCATGAATGTGATCTGAGGTTTGTAAGCAGTCACCATCCTCAAGCTACGGCCGAATTGGTGTCTGACTGTGTTAAATGGAGATTTCAGGATTCACGCAGCATTTATACTGCAGCTGATATAAAGACAGATGTGAAAAAAAAATTTGGTGTCAGCATAAGCTACTCTACGGCTTGGAGAAGCCGAGAGTTAGCTTTCAAAACAATGAGAGGGTCTGCAGAAGAGTCGTATTCCCTTCTCCCTTCCTATTGTTATGAGTTGGAGCGTACAAATCCGGGAACTTTGACATACATTCAGACTGATGCAGCCGACCACTTCTTATATTTTTTTATGTCAATTGGTGCATGCATACGAGGATTTAAGTCGTCAATGCGGCCCGTGATTGCTGTTGATGCTACCCATTTGAAGTGCAAGTATAAAGGTGTTTTGTTTGTTGCGACCGCATTTGACGGAAATCGCAACATATATCCTGTTGCCTTTGGGATTGGAGATTTGGAGACGGATGCAGCATGGGAGTGGTTTTTGAGAAAATTACATTGTGCAATTGGTGATTGCTCGAATCTTGTTGTCATATCTGATCGCAATGTTAGCATACAACATGGGTTGCGTAGAGTTTTTCCTGGGGCAAGCCATGGTATTTGCTTTTATCACTTGAAGGGCAATATGAAAGCCTCATTTCACTTGAAGCAACGGGATCCGATATTGGGGTATTTTATAAGGGCAGCGAAGTCTTATCGTCTAGCGGAGTTCAATCGTCACTTCTCGATGATAAACAATGAGCGAGTGCGAACTTATCTACTACGTGCAGGCGTTCAGAAGTGGTCACGGGCCCACTGTGATGGACGACGCTATAATGTGATGACAACGAATATTGTGGAGTCCATTAATTCAGTTCTTCGTTTTGCAAGGATGCTTCCGGTCCTACACTTGATCGATGAAATCACAAATTTACTTCTCACTTGGTTTAGTCAACGTCGAGATTTAGCAATGAAATGTCATTCTACATTGTGCCCTGATTTGGGTGAACAGAAGTTAAGGAAGAGGTTAGACGTTGCGTCAAGGATGAATGTGGTCAAAATCAATGATGTTGAGTATAATGTTCTGGATGGTGATTTGAACGGTCTGGTGCACTTGGCAAACCGTAGTTGTACGTGCAGGAAGTTTGACTTGGAGCAACTCCCTGCAAGCATGCTATTGCGGTATGTCGGCACTTGAATTTGAACCCCTACTCCTTTGCCTCTTCTTATTATACACGAGCTACATGGGCAGCTGCATTATGCTGAATCTATTTATCTTGTACCACCTAAAGGCACATGGGTTATCCCGAACATTTGAACAATGTCAAAATCCTTCCTCCTGTTTGTAAGTTATGCCGGGCCGTCGCAAAATGCAAAGGTTTCCCTCCAAAGGAGAGGACTCCCGGCAAAAAAAATGCTCAAGGTGTGGTGTGAAGGGCACAACCGAAATACATGCAAAACAATCTGTCCCTCTCAAGAACTGAAGTGTCTAATTGCGCATATTGCACAGTTGTTCAGTTTGTACCTCACTTGTCATCAACTGTGAAGTTCATGACTAGGTTCGGTGATGCTGCAGGGATGGAAGTCCGTCAATTAAACGGTCATGTGAAGCATATGGAACAAGGTAACAAGTTCCTTGCAATGAGAGCCTATTATTAGTAGCAATTTGTTAACATACATTCTACCTGTTTATTGAAACCAGCTGCTTACTTTTACACTGTTCCACTGGCCAATGTGTCTTACAGATTAGCTTTCTATTCGTTTGTGATGTTACCTTTTATTTTCATTTAAATTGAATTCGATTGGTGTTGTGAAATGTGATTGTAGTCACGTTGGCATCACTTGGTTTCCTTTCCTACACAACGTTATGCCCTGTCTTTATATGCACCGTATTGTATTGTATCGCACCTTTGTTGCCATCGTATTGTATTGTAATGTACCCTTGTTGCCATCGTATTGTATTGTATTGTACCTTGTTGCCATCGTATTGGTATTGTATTGTACCTTTGTTGCACGGCCATTGGTAGTGTAATGAAAACGGTTTCTGTCCCAACTGAAAGGGCCTAGAAGGCGAACTAAAATGTAATCTCGTACATAAAAAACGTAATTCAAATGCAAATGTTCGAAATTACTGGGAGCGTCATTGTACTTCATGATTTCTCATTGTTCTGATTGCCATAGACCAAACTATATATAGTTTTGGGAAACTATCCATGCAGGTACACATGGTGAACATCCTGCACTACTATCGTCATATGGACTTTTCAAATAGTTAATTATTCACTTCAAGTCACACACAAGAGAACAAAACCCTTCCCCATTGGTGTGTGATTAGTGCCTATGGACTCTGGTACCTATAACTCTTCCATCCAACCTGTTTTGCAAAATAACAAAGTCAGTTATTAGTGTTCTATATTGTTGGGCACAGTGTCCGTGGTTTGTATCCAATTGCCTGAAGGTATCAATACATGTCCCATATTTCCATGGATATCCGCGCGTCATAACCATCGATCTGTCCGAAACCCTCCATATACACGACCATTGCTAGAGTCACTGTTTATAACTACTCAGATGCAGAGGCTATAATATGAGGTGTATTTCCATAAAGCAGCAATATAACAGTACTATAAGCACAATACGATTACAATATGTGTCAATAATTATACAATACAAACACAATATACACCCGTAATGCTTCTAATATGAGCCAATAAACATTTAATAAGCACACCTCCACGTTACAGTACTTCATATGTATAAACTAAGTAATTTCCCACTCAACGGTGAGAATAAGAGGAAGGCGTAAACAAGGCACCACATTCATACAAAAGCCACCAAATACATACAAAATGATTCCACCCGTACTTACCCTGACCCAGCTACAGAAACCCTTCCACTAAATCACCATGTTTACAGGTCCATGAATAGATCCAATTCTTTGGTCTTTCTTCCTCGCTGCATGCACAAGGCTATGATCAGCCATTCCCTGGCCACCCTTATTCAGCACCTGCAGACACCACCAACATCTATTTCGCTCCAATTGTAGTCTGGTGACACGACGGAAGCATAATCCCGGAACATCTCGAACCCATTGTTAAAACATTCAACCAGTTCATGGTTAAATTCTTCAGATTCAGTGAATTTTGGACAGCATCTTTCTTTGTTTCTTCCAATTGTAACGTCAACGAGGCTAACTTCGCCGCTTCGACTTTCAGCTTTCATTGTTTGCTTAAACTTCTCTAGCAAATGCTTTGTTCAGCTTGTTCGTCAAGTTTGCCCATCACCTGGCCATGAATATCGCATTTGGTTTCCCTACCAATCCGTTGCCGTACACAAATATTGGAGGTGATGTCACTTCAGCTATTTTCTTTAGCGGATCAATGTTGTCTGCCTCACTTCCGGATGACGTGGGATCGTTATTTGGAGTCCAGGTATGAAAGGACATGCCATTGCTGGTCTCCTGGGTAACTAACAACCTCGTTTGGAGGGATTACGTCTGACATCTTCAACTTGAAATGGGGATAATGCACACATGCACCCTGAAAAACAGTTAACGTTACAAAATCAATCTGGAGCTTCCTTTTCGTTACCAACAATAGGGTGAGCTTTAGTACAGCTTTCGTGTATGATATATATGGAATTGAATGAGTAGGTTAGACCCTCTTATATAGAAGAAGTTGTCTGTTTTATATTGCTTTCAATGACTACATTACAAAATCAGTCTTCAGTCATTACTCCTCTCTGTCACTGCCAGCATTGTAAAATGCCCATTACAGTCGGGCCAAATACGAAAATACACACCTGTCAACGTCAGGTGGGATGAATCCACCTACAAATACTTTCATGGTCCATTTTTGTAATTGGCCAATTAATTGTCAAATTACCGTACTCATATATTTGGGACAATTTGTAGTTTTGGTACAGGAGGGAAATTGGGGAAAGAGGACAAAAGGAATAAATTGCCAATTCAACATGGGTCCCATACAACAACCACCAACCAATGGTAAAGAATAGTTATATACAGCTGTTATTATGCACAGGCCAAGTCAAATGTGTTGCCCAACAACTCTCGCCAATAACTCCCGCCTAAAATTGGACCCAACTACTGCCGCCAATAACTCCCGCCTCTTCATGACAGTCATTTACTCCTGGTCATTAATACCTCCCACTATTTAATTGTAACCCAGGTGCATCCACCCAACATTTCCATCACAGTTACTCCATCAAACCCCCCCTGCCTGCGCAGCTATTTCACCTACATCACAATGAATGGCAGTTTGGTCAAACTAATGGCCACACCAACCCACAGTAAATACCCAACACCCATGGACCCCAACCCCACACCAAACCCAACCCGTGCCATTACTGAAGGAGGGGACACTGAAACACCTGCCAAAGCAGCAACAGCAGACACTGAAGACTGGGTCCATGGACTGCAGCAATGTCGAGCCAATACCATGTTCTGGAAAAATCTCCATGCAGACATAGTTAGCAAAATTAAAGAGGGCCAAGCTAGGTGGGGTGTCATAAAAAAGCGCACAATTCGGGCGCGTTATCAAGCCCGGATGCATCTCCTACATATGAAGGCTGTCAGAGGTAGAATTGAAAATGCCCCTGCCAGTGCAGTTATTGCATTCAAAGAATCAGACGAAATGGCTCAGCTCAAGCAACAACAACTGGAATCCGGCTTCGAACTATTTAGGAAGTTTGCATAAATTGTGGATGCAGAAGGAAAGTGGGACATCACTGTGGGAGGGGTCATGAACTTAATGGGTCACGGTCGCCGCATTTGACGGGTATGCAACTTGAAATTGGGCCACAGCGAGAGGGTTTGCCTTGTAATATTACCATGGCTACTATTGGGGACAAACCCAGTACAGTGGACTTTTTGACGTGCCCTATTTTTGTAATATATACGTATGAGGTGCCCTTTTTTTTTTGTTTCGTTTGTTTTCTGTTGGGGAAAGGGGGCCTCGTTGGTACATATGTTTAATGTAAGCTGCAGGTGCCGTCTTTGTTAAGATTGTATTCTGTAAGTTTGAGGTCACCTCTTTGTACATTTTTTCTTGTGTAAGTTTCACCTGGCTTTTGTATGCTGCCAGGTTGAGGTGGCCTTCGTATTATATGTACGTTTCAGGTGCCTTTCTTTTGTGTTGAATGCAGGAACTTTGATAACTGCAGTTGATGTAGTTTGGCTGCATTCATTTCATATTCGATATAACGTAATTACCTTCCACATCGTCCATATTTGTAGACTTGTTCCTTGACATTGCAAAACCAATACGTAAGACAGTATAAAAAATGTTATAATAGCTGTACCAATGTCAAATAATGCTGAGGTTACATTGGAATGCCAATATAACACCAATATCGGGCATTATAAAACCAATACAAATCAATAGCGATGCAATAAAGTTACAATATGATACCAATATATTACCACTGTCCTACCAATACGTCATAAATAGCCCAATATAAAAATAACTAAGAATGGCATGTACTGTATATGCAAGTGTATACCATGCCGTATCTGTCATAAACTAAGGCTATGAATAACATTGGGCCCAATCTATACTTACTGTTGGCAATGGTAAATATTGGAAAAAAAAAAAATTTTCCTTTTTAAAAACACCCCATTAACTCCAGGTTTCATGTTTGTGCACTCACACCATGTTACTGAAACATTGTGCACATGCAAGTGTAACCCTTTGAATTTGGGATGACCCTCTTCAGCACCCTAAATATTGCACAACGTGAACAACAATTCATACCCTCCAAAACAAAAAAGATGAGTAGGAGGAGCCCCCGTACCGATGAGGGTGAGTAGTGACGTCTCGGTTGCCCGGTCAAGACGCGACTTCAAGATCTGGCTGGGAAATGGAAGCTGCGAGTTCTGTGTGTTCACGGCTGTGCTACTGTGGGAACGTTGTCAAAACGCATACATCGTGGACGGTTTCTCATCTTGGAAGGAGGTTTCAAGTATGTGCAAGGGTAAGTTTATTTATGTGTAAGTTTTAGCTGACATGTGGGAATTGTCTGTATTCCAAATCTGATGCTGGATGTCTTTGTTTGAAAACATTGCTTCCGTTTGTGCAGAGGAATGGATGTACATTTTGGGAATGGGCTGACCCAGAGATGTGTGCCAGATCGAAGCACATCATTCCAGGCTTGCTTAGGAAAATAAACCGGCTGGAAGAAGAAAAAAACGCTGGAAAAGGAAAGATGAAAAACCCATGGTTTTGGGTCTCTGTTTTCTTGGTTGGAATGGTCATTTATTTGTTGTTTTCCAAATGTAATAGGACTCCTGGTCATCTACAGTTGGCAGGTTAAAGTTGGTTAGGTTATGGATGTAATGGAACAGGTTTTATTTATTCTGAATCAGTGAAGGCAGAGATGGTCGTTTTCTATTGTGGTTTCATCTTGGTTTGAAAAGGCAAACACAAACGGCATAGGCAATAACCCCAGGCTCAGGTATTTTGGTATCAAGTCTGATGCAGCCTCAATCGTCAGACCATTTTTTCCACGTAAACATGAGAAATAACAAAATATTAGACGGTGAGGGACCTCCCAAAACTACAACTCAATGACGTCAAACAATAGCAATTCAAGGGCAATTCAATTGTGGTAGCGTCAAGTGCAATTCAAGGGGCAGTCAATTTGGTATGGTGGCCACAAAATAAGTCATGGCCACAAAATAAAGAAAACATACAATAAGCTCCACAGTAATGTTTACATATTGACCATAATCAGAATATTGGGGAACAAAATACCACGGACAAATACATGAAATGAAAAACGACTCGGCAGTTACTGTAATGGAACATCCTATGAATTAGTGGCAACGACAGTACTGACTCTACTATGGCCCTCCTTTCAAATGTAAGAAAATGAAAGAAATTGGCACCATCCCTTCAGTTGTTTCTTAACAAAAAATCAAAGATAAATTCATAAATAAACCATCAAAACGGTATAAAATGTTTGTAAGACATGTACAATTACAAAATTATAAGTTCTCCTCAGAAACAGAGTTCTCTAAGTATCCATACACAAACAACAAAAGCAAAAGCTTAAACAGTTAGCTTATAGCAAAATCAATGTCCCCATTTCTCTAAACCACAGCTGCTGGTGGTAGGTTCCCATCTTCACTCATTTCCCGCTTTCTTTTAAGCACACAATGATCAAGCACAAAACAGCAAACTTTTAAACAACTCATATTACACCACATATGGTTCTAAACAAAACTCATCCATATCCAATATGCAAGCCCTAAACTTAGTAAACAAAGTTATACAAAAATATGTCGAATTAACAAGCATTATTCTCAAACAAAAAGTATGATATGGTTGGGAGTTTACAAGTTCAAAATGACATAGCCACCGAATATATACGTTCAACTGTCACGAAAATGAACACCCTAATATATTGCCAAATGAGAGTCGAATATTTCGCTATAGTGGCAATAAAATAATGGGAAAAGCTACAATGTGGGTGGCCCCAAAAAATTGCATTTCGCTGCAACTTGTGCCAAATTATGGATTTACAGGAATTTCTTAAGCACAGAATGTCAACAATTAGTTCTAACAAAGGAAAGTGAATACAGCCCTTCTACCATGGAAGACAAGTACAGTTGAATTCCGTTACATAAATAACACCCTGCAACCTACTACAAAATCACCCCACTTTATCGCGTGGTGAGCAAAATGTCAAAAATTGTGCCATGTTACGCAAAAACTGCTTGGGCAGTTTCAATATTCACAATACGACAAAACATCCTGCAACTTCTTTCACATACATGTACAGAATCTGAGATGTCAATATGGGTATGAAGCTGGAAGGACCACCTGCAGAAGGAGGACATATGTGCCACTTCAGCATTCATATAAAGGGAAAATGAGATGTCGTAAGACATGTTCAATTTGAAGAAGTAATTGTTTGAACCTTTCATAAAGAACATGAAACAAGTTTTGGATTACACACAGTCGGAGTTTAGAACATATGACATACGTAAATCAGATGCCAGTTGCGAAACATTGACATTACCATATATACTGTTCAAATCCCCAGTACCCTAAACTTTGAAGAACAAAAGTAGCCATTTTTAGTAATCACAGTTGGACAAGTTCCCAACATAATGTAAGTTCTCTTAAATGAACACTGACATCACAGGTGAGTACATACGACGTAACTAGAATGAAGTAAATAACAACGCAATTCCAAAGGCAGTAGTTAACAATAAAGCAGCAATGAGGTCAGCTTAGGACTTTTACCTCATACATAGGCCTCCCCCCTGAAAGCCTCGATTGCAAGCTTAAATCGGTAGTAGCCAAACTTGGATGGGTCAATGGTATGTAAAGGAATGCCGGCACTAAGGTACTCAATATATTTGACTGTCATAATGCCACATGAAGTACTGTCCACCCGAGCAGTACACAAGTTAGAAGTGCACCTATTCATAACATCCGAGTATAGTGATTTAAAAGAACACAACTTACCCATCAGTTTGTTGAGGAACATCGGAAATTCTGCAAATTGTGAATGGGTTAAAGTTTGACATGTCAGTCCCCTTTCTCTTCACCGCTTCAACCTCCGATTTCTCATAAAACCTCATTTCATGCAGCACCTTTGCAAGCGTATGGGTAATAGGCTCCATGAATCGGACAAGCATACTGTTGGAGGTAAAATCAGAATACGAGTCATAGACAGTGACAGTATGTCGCACAAAGTCAACTTCTACTGCCACCCAATGGGACTGTCGAACATTATACGGGAGATAGACCTTGCGCACTTTCGTCCATGCTTGCGCATACCCATGTTGCCATGACCCATTGACAAAGTGGTGTACATTTTTGAGGTAGTTAGGGGGAGGGTCAACGGTCCTTGCAGCAGATTGTTTCCTCGTGACTCGTTTCCCACTTGGCATTGCAAACGGCTGTAAAAATTGCTGCAACCAAGTGTGAAAGACACGTTACATAAACCCAAACCAAAGCACCAAAAGGAGAGACCTACATGACTCCTACCAATGCAAGAACTGCAGTGACACATAATATGGATACAAAATTACCTGCAGACAAAACTCGGCGGTTGTCCACTCCCTTCCAAATAGTTGCGGATGAGAGAGTTGTCTTTTGCATATTAGAAACATGGCCATGTCAAGGTGCTGCTATTTCAGAACACAACAACCGCGTCAATATCACAACAAATGACACATAGTCAATGTCATCAAATAAGAGATTGATCGAAATCAAGCCGGGTTCAAATTGTTACCCTCGAGCTCATCCATGCAGTTTCATCTAACAGTTTGTACAAAAAATCTGCCCCAACTTCAAATGGTTCGAGCTCCAGCTCCGCACTACAAAAACAACACTTACAAAGGTAAATTCAAATATAATAGACAAGTGGAACACCTTGTATAATATGACAATGACACACACATGTATAGTATAGCTGTGTATAAATTGTTTGCATACATCAAAAAACAATTATATTGGTTTTGCCAAGATACAAATCCTAACCTGATGTCAGTTTTCCAAGCCCTGCAAAGTTGTATGATAGCCTTCACATCGTCCATGGCCACGGGTTTTGTTGGATCAAAACGGGGCTGAGGTGTCTCTGCATGCAAATCAGTAACCTTCCTCTTTTTCCTGGAGGGATCGGTGAATGGACTCAACAATGGTGTCGCAGCCCGCTTAAGTCTGCACCCTTTGCCTTCACCATCTGGTTTCCGAACCGTGCCAGTAGCCTCGTTGTCCCCTTCATCACCAACCAGAGTTATGTTACATTTCATGGGAGGCCTGACCTTGCATCCCACCCCCTCAATTTCTGTCTTCTTCCAATCCTGTAACAAATGTAACATTGTTTTACAAATAAGTCTATACCCATTCCCATCTTCCGGAGTAGGAAGGAGGGCATCTTCAACACTAGGAAGCTTCACATCTTCAGAGGTAGGAACCTTGTGAGGTTGTTGGTCCACTTGCCTCTCACGAACTGAAGTTTCAATTTCAGTGTCTATGACTTCCACGGCTGGGAAGGGTTCCACTCCATCAGCAGGGACTTCTGCTTCCCTTGCAGCCCCTTTTTGATCTGAGGCTGGAAAGCGTTCCACTCCATCACCACAGACTGCTGCTTCCATTTCACCCCGTTCTGTATGCATGCCTGGGAAGGGTTCTACTCCATCAGCTGGAACTTGAGTGTCCATTTTAGGTGCTGCTGTAGTCGGACTAGTAGGTTCATTTACGGGTGACAAATCATTCTGCCCTCCTTCATTCATCTGAGCAGTACAAACTTCCTCATGGCCTTCTCCACCATAATTTTTTTTTAACTCCTCCATCTCCAACTTCAAATAATGTTCGACTTCAGCAATTTTTAGGGTCAAATCCCGAATAGCCTTGTTATTTCTGTCACACTCGTTCTCATGCTTCAAACAGTTCTTCTGTACAATAGCTTCCAAGTCACGAACTCTGTTCCTAAGCCCCCGATTTGAACTACGTAGCTTAGCCAACTGATCCTTAGTGCTGCGTAATTGATGCTTCAAACTGCGAACGTCATTAACAGACCCTTTGGCCTGCATACAGTTATAATGCAACATTTAGAAAGCTTACAAAAAACCAGGAAACTATTTCCACTTCATTCCTATCGTATTCGCTATATTTTCACAACATTGGAAAAAGGTCATGCTCACCTTAGAAGAGGAGGGAAGGGTGCCTGTTTCCTCAACATCCGCGTCTTTTTCTTCACTAGAAGTGCCGGTTTTTTCTTCGGCCTCATCCCTAAATAATTCAACCATTGCTTCTTCGTTGTCATCATCACCCCAACTCCAGTAAGGTTGTTGCTTCTCAATATCTGTTGGCCGGAGAAGTTGCACATCAACCTCCAATTGAAACACATAAAAAAAATCAGTTAACTTTGTACTTTTTCCTAATCATAACATCACTGATACAAACAGATCTAACCTCAAAGTTTTCAAAAACCTGACTCATAACCTCCCGAAAACGGGCCACCGTGTTGCTCCTCCAATGTAATATTCGAGGGATGTGCCTATTGTCTTCATGGACCGTGAAATGCAATGCTTCCAATGCTGGGAACACTTCAAAAGCCCAAATCTGTTCACAACAATGAAACATCAATATCTGTAAATGTATTTACATCAAATAGTTAATTGCTGGATATGTGTTCACCTGAAGAGCGAAGCCAAACCCCCTTATGATGTACTCTCTTGGTCTACCACTTCGCATTCTTGTCTGCGCTCTCTTTCCACGTTGTTTGGGCATTTTTCTTTTTTGAGGCACTTTGACTCGTTGGTATTCAGCAGAAACTGCCCTCAACAGTGAAGCATTTGTCATTGCATATGACACTGCGCCCCATGGATACTTGTCAAACTCCTCTAGGTCTTCAGCCAACTTCAAATAGCGCATGTCAATAAGCACATGCTTTTCAGTACCCAATAGAACAAAATTGGCAAAATAGACCATTCCAAGCTTTAACGCATCCTCATCATCTGTGCACTCGATGAAGGCGGTGTGTAGGTCCGAAAGGGTGGCAGGTTTATTGCTGCTGAAGTATTTTCGCTTCAACGAGCAATTTTCATTTGTCGCCTTCGGAATGAAAGGGAGCTTTCCGAACCTTAGCCCCGTGATGAGGCAAAATTGTTGGGCTGTGAATTGTATCAACTTGTTACCCACAATGAATTTTATCCCGTTCACCTGTGTAACTGTCTTAGGATCAGCCTTCCTCATCAACAGGCCGTGGACAATTTGTGAATTCCACTTCAGGTCCTCTATCAGTAATAGATGACCAAAACAACTTCCCTCGAACCTCTGTAACTGCTGCGTATTCAACTTCGCCTTTATTGTTGTAATGGCGGTCCTTGTGTGTGAAAGGGCATATGGCTTTCCTTCGTACTTCTCATCCTCAGGAATCATAAGCTTTGCTTTACAAGCCATTCTCAAGTTCCCTGCACAACAACATCATACATATGGATCATTGGTTACCCATATTTCATACGTACATTACTCAAACTAATACTTTCAACCCATTTTGATATATGTATATACATTTGATAAAACCATAAATGTTTTTAAGCCTCTTTTCTACTCTCCAACTCTCTCCACACTCTCCTCTTATCTACATTCCCTTCTGCCAAATGTACATCCCATTCCATCAAAAAACCAAATACCACCCAAGTCTGAAAACAATTTCATCAACCACGGATCCACTTCATACAGGGTTTGGCCGAAATGGCTACACAAATTACTCCAAATGCATCAATGCCTACTACAATATGCTCATATGCAATACAGTACCACACATGGAACATCAGTATTCACAGTTATGGACTCTGTGTGCAAACTAGACACGTCAAAATGTTACTGCAACTGCAACTGCTAAACCTAGATGGATGAACATGCAATTTCTAAACAGATACTAAAGCCCCATAAAATACCATTTTCAGACATATATCACAAGCTGCAAGCAAGGAATAACAACACAATTTAGCACGTTTTATACCACAGGGAACAGAAAATTTCCACGGCAACTAACTTTAGTATTTCAAAATCACATAATTAACCATTAACACTGGAAGGGTGCAAAATATGCTACTACGTGCTGAAACACCAATGATACCAACAAATTTACTTGTGCATTATTACTCAACACCTAATTCAGGGCCTACTGAGGTAATGGTGTGTTATAATGGAATAGCCCTTGGCACCAGAATAATTTCCCACCCTAAATATGACTCATAAAATGGAAGTGAAAACAAGCATTGCCATAGAACCAATCCTATATGACAAATAGCAATTTGAGGCACTGCATCATCCATAGAGCAAAATCAATACACCAATACAAGTTTCATCCCAGCATGATCTACTTCACAGTTAAATTACATTATTATTGCAATATCTCTAATTACTAAACTTCACAAATTCAGTCACAGGTTAGTGAAATTATCCTTCTCAAATGATAACCATACAAAAACACAAACTAGTCAATAACAAATACAAAACCCACCTTAGAATCACTCCTTCTCTGCACAGAACAGAATTCGAATTCCCAGCAACACCTACAGCAAATCGCGACTTTTGTCCTAACCGAGTCTCACAGGATTGAGAAGGAGGAGGACGTTTGTGAACAAATTCCTAACCGAAACCAAAATTTAGGGTTTTTTTAGGCCCTGAAGGAGCAGAGAAGAAGAGAACGACGTCGATTCAAGACTCGAACTTAGAGGGAACTGAGACATCGTTTAAGGGAGAGAGCATTTCACGATTCAACCCTCTCTTTCACCGTCAAGAGCCCCCTCAGCAAACCCTAACATTCACTGCAGAGAGAGAACGACAGAGTGCTGCTTAGGTTTTCGTGACAGAGGGAGAAATAGAGTGGTGGTGGTCGATGGACACAGAAACCGCCGAGAGAGGAAGAGAACCGTGACTGAGCGCTGAGAAAGGGAGAGAAGCCAGATGCGTTAGGTCGCCAATCAAAGGCCAATAACGGGTTGATACATGTGCTTTTATATGGAGGGCAGTTTGGTCATTTCACGTTCACAAGTGATTATATCAGAACACAATTTGTAACCTGATTATTTCAGAATACCACTTGTGAAAAGTGATTATATCAGCTTATTTCCCAAGATTTTTCCACAATACATTATTGAACCTCGCATCATTCCCAAAGTTTGATGAGTTGAATTTTAAAGTATACATTGCATGAATTTAGTAAAGAGGAGTCCTAGTTTGGGCAATCTAGCATTTAACGTTGATCAAACTTTGAGAGTTGATTTGTCTTTTACAAGTACTTAATTCTCGTCTTTGTTAATTGCGTACGGGATATATTTGAAGTTCTAGTATTGTATTTATGAGCAGAAATTCTTCCTATAAAAGTAATTTCAAACGAACTCGTAGCATCTTGTAGGGAATTCTACTCAAACAAAAAGTTGTACGAAGAAAGGAAGTTAATATGCTTGTTCTATACAATAAATGTGGAGCAAATAGTAGAGAGACAAATTGACAAGAGTAAGGAATTGTTTGTTCAGGCTGCCGTTTAACGAAGCTCAAAACGCGTGTCGTTGGTTCCCAACGACTCCACACATGAGGGCTGAGGGGGCCAAGGGCATTGTCGTCCAACACACAAGTCACTAGGGCCCTAGCCGCCTAGAGCCCCCTCCTCCCTTCTGTGTCCAATGCCCATCACAGAAACCCAAGACGGAATTTTCCCAAAACAAATCCAAATTCCACGGCCACAGACTTCCCTTCTCAATTTTCCATTTCTCGTCAACCTGAGATCTCGCCTTCTCGCTCCGCACCCGAGCCTACGCAACGCTCGCTCGCACAGAATCCATGCCCTCAACCTCAATTCAAACCCCTTCCTTCAATTCAAATAATTCCCAATCCTCCTAGGTTACGCTTACACGACGTAATGATTTGCATGTGAAAGTTTGTTGATTTTTTTTAATTTATCAATCTGAATTTTTCCGTAGAATGCCGGAAAAGCTGAGATTATGACATTTTCCCTGGAAAATAATGAGGGCAGGTTCTTTGTGGGCCGACGAGCCCAATGCTCCGTCTACCTCTGTGCCGCGCATTCCTCAGCCCCATCCATGCAAGCACAGGTAAATTTTAGAGTTTCTTTTTGGAATTTTGATAGGTTTTTTTTATTGGTTTTCGTGTAATTCAACTCCCCAATTGATGCTCTGTGAATAAGGTTTCTGGGAAAAATTTATTGTAGCTAATTCCATTCATGCTTTAATTAGCTCCAATCTAAATGGGATGTTTCAATTAATTAGCTATCATAATTGGTTAGAATTAAGGACAAAATTGTTGAAAATTGAGGAGTTACAAGTGTTTTTAAAGTAATTTTCTTGCCTCCAGAAGTGGATTTGGGTTTTGATTTTCTTAAATGATCAATATGTTAATTACCCACTGATAATTTTAAGGTGTGCCTGTTGGGCATTCTGGAGTCAAAACTGATTTGCATGTATATGATGTTTCTGGCAGTGTTAGCAATGTCCTTAGACTGTTAGCACGGAGAGAGGTTTCTCCTCAAACAAAAAACTCGTCAAAGAAACTATGGGGGGAAGCTTCTAAGTCTCATTCTGATTCTATTGGCTCAAGGTGCGAAGCAGCTAGAGATGCTAGACATGGCCTTGTCTCATGGTAATCAGCCCCCGTTCTTTTTAGTTTCTCTTTTGTAATGTTCATGCAATAAAAATAAAGCATACTGCCTTTTCCTTTGTTAGAATCATTTTGCATTTAGTTGATCTTTCTGTTTGTGTCTTGAAACTGGATTGACTACAGGGTGGAGGCAGAGTCACTACAACATTTGTCTGCCAGATATTGTCCGCTTGTGCCACCTCCACGGTCAACTATTGCAGCAGCCTTCAGCCCTGATGGAAAGACACTGGCTTCTACTCAGTAAGTTCTGCTCTGTGTATATATTTTTCACTGTGGTACAAGGGTTTGGCTAAAGCGTAGGGTTGAGTTATATTTATTCCGAGAAATGTTTCATTTTATCAATTTGCAATATGCAACTGTAACTGCAGCGGAGACCATACTGTAAAGATTATTGATTGCCGAACTGGGATCTGCTTAAAGGTGTTGAGTGGTCACCGTAGGACACCTTGGGTGGTAAGCCTAAAGCTCCCTTTATTTATTTATTATTCTTGGTGAGAATAAGTGACTTTGAATGATTATTAGCTTCTTGCTTCAGCCATCTGCAAGATGTTGTGAACTATTTATTAAACAGACATGGTAGAGGTTTAGTGACACATTGAAGCTTCTTTTTCATCCATATTCTGTTTTATGAGATACCCATCTATGTTTATGAGGCCAAAATCCTCTTCAAATTTAATGCTTTGATAAAAAGTCTTTTGGTTACTTTATCCAAATCTGTTTAGGGTGTTTCCACTTAAATCTAGCTATTTTATTCAGAAACAAATTTACTGGTTAGCAGATCTGACAATTCAGCATAGCTACTGGATTCATCTCGTTAGCTGGCTGTGCTTTTCTTATTAGCTGGTTGTGCTTTTCTTATTAGCTGGTTGTGCTTTCGCAGGTTAGGTTTCATCCTTTGCATCCAGACATTTTGGCTAGCGGAAGTTTGGATCATGAAGTTCGCTTGTGGGATGCAAACACGGCAGAGTGTATAGGATCGCGTGATTTTTGTAAGTATCTATGTGGATTATCATTCATAGTGATTTACAAACAATGAATTCTTATATGATTAAATTTGTGTCGTGGATATGATTGTTAGTGTGTTTTCCTCCACACAGTGCGTCCCATTGCTTCGATAGCTTTTCATGCCCAAGGTGAGCTTCTTGCTGTTGCGTCAGGTCACAAGGTAAGAGCTTTTAGTTGGAAATTTGACGTAATTATTTTTATTTTCATTCATGGATTTAACCTTTTAAATCTTGCATTAGTTATACATATGGCACTACAATAAGAGAGGGGAGACATCCTCACCAACCATAGTACTGAAAACACGACGTTCACTTCGGGCTGTGCATTTTCACCCGCATGCAGCTCCGTTTCTTTTAACTGCTGAGGTAATTTTTTGTGGAGTCATATTAATCTGTTTCTATGATCAACTGTCTTTTAAGTCTGCCATTTTTCTGTTTTATAGGTCAATGACCTAGACTCATCAGATTCCTCGATGACACTTGCAACTTCTCCGGGTTACCTGCGCTATCCTCCACCTACTGTATATTTGGCAGATGCTCACTCTAGTGATCGTTCTGGTTTGGCAGATGGACTACCTCTTATGTCTCTACCATTTCTGATATGGCCTTCATTTGCTAGAGATAATGGGAGAATATCTATGCAGCGTAGTGATCTGGACAATGGTTCAAGTAGTGCACAACAAAGAGTTGATCCTTCAGCTTCAGTGCGGCTTCTAACATATTCAACTCCTTCAGGGCAGTATGAACTTCTGTTGTCCCCAATTGAACCTAATAGCTCTTCTCCAGTGCCAGAAGACACAGGAACTAATCCTTTCTTGAGTGAAATGGAAACTGAAGTTTCTCAACCTGCAATGGACAGTTTGGAGCCTATGGAAGTTCAACCAGAAGGGAGAAGTAATCATATTTTCCCATTTGGTGACTCAACATATTGGGAACTTCCTTTCTTGCAAGGGTGGTTAATTGGTCAGACCCAAGCTAGCCAACGGAATATGCGGCTGGTAGGTGATGCTGCACATGATAATCCATCTCCACATGGTGAGATGGATAATACAGCTCCCTTAACTTCCTCAGTAATACCGACCAGTGTGAATCAATCCAGGGGTACTGGAAGATCTAGTTCCCGGCATCGTACTTCACGTACTCATATGGTGCCAACAATTGGGTCTAATGAAGGTGCTGGATTCAATAATATCACACACAGTGAAAGTGAGCCTCAACCTGTTGTGAACAGAATCCAATCTGAACTTGCAAACTCATTTGCTGCAGCAGCAGCTGCAGAGTTACCTTGCACTGTGAAGCTCAGAATTTGGCCACATGATGTGAAAAATCCTTGTGCTCCCCTTGATGCAGAAAGATGTCGCTTAATCATTCCACATGCCGTACTTTGTAGGTAATTTTCTTTCTGTTTTCAATTTTCATGACATGTTATTGTTTTATCAATTTTAGACATTGCTTTGAGCTTATTTTTAAGTCTTGTAAGCAAGTACATTTTTAGAAGGATGCAACATCAACTGGTAGTTTGTTTTTACTGAATTTGCATTTTTACGCAAACAGATACTTCAACTTGATTAGTTGATGCTCATGAAGTGTTTGGGTATTTTTTCTTTTCAGCATTGCATGATAGTTTGGACTTTGATAGTATTATTACTGGCTACATCTTTTTTGGATCTTTACTTGTGAATCTGTTGCAGTGAAATGGGTGCCCATTTTTCCCCTTGTGGAAAGTTTTTAGCTGCTTGTGTTGCATGTATGTTGCCCCATATGGAAGCTGATCCTGGATTACAGAGCCAGGTCAACAATGATGTCACAGGGGCAGCAACTTCTCCAACTCGACATCCAATTTCAGCTCACCATGTCGTATATGAGCTCCGGATATATTCCCTTGAGGAGGCAACGTAAGTTTGAACTCCCTATAAATATGCGTTCTATTTTCTTACCTCCTCTTTAACTTTCCATATGAATTTTCTTTCTTTCTATGTCCTGATGTTCATTCTATTTATCTAGATTTGGCATGGTTCTTGCATCCCGGGCAATAAGAGCTGCCCATTGCTTGACATCTATTCAGGTCAGCTGCATTTTGGATATGTATACACTTATAATTTCATGTTGATCGCTAGTTTCTCATTGATCATTCCAAGTATAACCCTCCGTTTGGCTGAAGGAATTGAAAATTACATAGAATTCTAAAATGACAGAATTTAGATTTCCATAATTTCAATTTCTGGCAATTGAAGATTTCAGTGTTTGGATTTATATATGTCAATTTTGTAAATGACAGAATTTTGTAAATGGCACTATGGAAATTGTGAAAGACACCTATTTTAGTGGAAATTAAACTCAGGAATTTGATACCCCAATTTCCACGATTTATTATGTGCATCATTTAAGTTCTAAACATTTTTTTTTATATTTAAAAAAAAAAAAAATCAAGAAAAGCCTTGTACTTTCATCAGACACTTACTAAAGGTTTTTCATCCTGGAATTTACCATGGCAGTTCTCTCCTACATCAGAGCATATATTACTTGCCTATGGCCGTCGTCACAGTTCACTTCTTAAGAGTGTTGTCATTGATGGGGAGACAACAGTGCCTATTTACACCATTCTGGAGGTAAGAGTTTTTAGTTCTTTTTCCCCTCCTTTCTTAATTGTTTTGCCTGCAATCAAGTGTCAAAGTTTCATTTTGATCAGGTGCTTCAATCAATTTGGAAAAGTCACATGTTGCGTGAAAATTAATCTACTTATAATAAGGACGATAATATGAAATTTTTATTAATTATGATTGAGGCTAATCTATGTAACCTAAGTTAGATTACACTAGCCTTAGAATGCAATAAATGAGTGTAAACTAAAAGTCATTTTGGAGCTGAATAATTATTTGTGTATGAAATAGATTTTTATCAACTTTATTTAAAGTTTCCTGGTAATTATGCCTTGTAGTTCTACTATAAGTTTCAATTGCTATGCATGATATATACGTTAATGTTAGTGTTGTTTCTGGTTGTCCTCTACTGTAATTGACAGCGGTATTAGGTAGGTATAGGGTGAATTTTGGCATAAATTTATTTTAAATGTTCATGTAACAATCATATTTATTATTCAGGTCTATAGAGTTTCTGATATGGAACTTGTGAGAGTCCTTCCTAGTGCGGAGGATGAAGTCAATGTCGCTTGCTTTCATCCTTCAGTTGGAGGTGGCCTTGTCTATGGAACTAAGGTAAGCAATTGGGATTCAGAAAGATTCTTTTAGTTTTCTTGTTCCTCAGCCAATTTCCAGAACTTACGAGTCGTGTTATGAGATGCAGGAAGGGAAGTTACGGATCCTCCAATACGATAGTTCTCATGGAATGAGTCATACAACATCCGCTTTTCTTGATGAAAACATGCTTGAGGTACAAAAAGCCCTTAACGAAATTATGCCTTTCCTTCGTGTTTTTGTTTTCAAAGTTGCTTTACAAATCAAAATTAACTATTCATCCTTGACATGTTTAATTACTTTTCTCAACTGTTCATTCTCCTGAGTTTTGAAAGTTGTTCCTTTTTGTGCTGTACTGTCTATTCTAGTAATGTTTTTCTTCTACTGCAACTAAAAATTTCTGGTGCCTACCTTTGAGATATTTTAGGAACAAAATGTTAAAACTCTCAACATATTAATTTAAATTGGTTCTCTCCAGTATTTTTTATTTTACAGACTATTCCGAGAAAATTGAAATCAGTGCCAAACAAATAAAAAACTGGGAAAAACAAACTTTGCTAAATCTTTACCGAGGAAAAAGTGTGGAAAAAAGTTTATATGAGAGAAGTGCAACATAAGGTAGCACAGTTGTGTCCAGCTGTGTTGGACAATGATTTCGGTTCATTTACTTGAACCAAAAAAGAAAAAGAAAAAAATTCTTAGTGAATTTTAACTTGACTTTAACATTATTACATGCTTCTTCATGGTACTTTGTTGTGTCAAACAAATCATTTGTGATTGTTACAACATTGTTGGATCTCTTGTGCATTTCGAGATTATAGCAGGGGCAGAGCAGTGATTTGGAATGTGATTTTGGTTTTTGTAATAATATTTTGGTTACTAATATTACCAAAATCAATTATTGCAGGTCCCGACATATGCTTTGGAATGCTAGGAACTAGCCATCATTTTCCTCTTGTGAGACGAACCACTCAGCTTAGCTGGTTTGTTTCTCTTTATGAAGATCTATTGCCTTTGGGTTTTGTTAAATTAATCTTAATGTGCTTTCGACATCATTGTTTTATGGTGATTTGTGGATAAGATTTGTAGTATTATGCCTCTAATATTATCCTTATTTTCTAGATGTTTTGCATAGTTGAGTGAACAGATGAATTTAATGCTTTTCTCTTGGTGTTTAAACTGTCAAATATTTGAACATAAAAGGCTAATTGGAGAGAGAAATAAGTCAGCTATAATTGTAGAGATAAATAGATAAACCTTAGCTGTCCCTTTCCTTCTGAGGAAGTCCTAAGATTACATTTTGAAAATATAGTTTTTCCCCGAATAAAAATATTTGAGAGCAAATTGTCTTGATGTCTGCTGTATCCAACACAGCCATGGCCACCTTGTAGGAGTGTACGTGCTTCATAGGTTTGTCCAGACGATTGCTTGATGTATAATTTTAGAAGGGTTATCTACTTAATATTTCAAAATCTTGAAACGTAGACTTCACTTTTGCGTATGGTTATAAGCTATACTTGGTTGAACTGTGTTCATTTGATTTGAGTTTGCTGAATTATTTCAATTTATGTTTTTGTGATCCTCATTAGCTATTTGATCTGGTCTGTTGGCAGTACAGTGCAACTTATTTTCTTTTGCACCCAGTTTTTTTTCATGTTTATTTATTTATCATTCGACTAGAGGAAGTATAAGCATGCTCTGTTGTTGCCACTCTTTGTGGCCCTTAAACTAGTCGACCCCTAGTTACGGTACCTAGGTAAAGCATTAATGAGTCAGATCATATGCGACTAAACCAAGGCAGAAATAACCACAAAGATTATGGAATCCCCTGGTTAGTATGAACATAAAATATGCAACTAATTCACTAACCTTCAACTTGGGTCAGCTTCAGTTAAGTAGTTTGGTGTGGAGGAACAGCAGATGGCGAGCACAGAGCAATGCTTATGCATACTGCCTCTAGAAAAAACATACAGAAGCATGGAAATAACTCAAGTGCTTAAGATATTAGTTTATGTTTTAATGGCTCTGATTTCTTTGGTGAAAAAACGTATGACGATCCTATGTTTTCTTTTCAGGGTGGAATCACGGTGCACACATGAAGTTGAAGCTTGTAGCGAATTACGCAGATCAATTTACCTATAACAGTTAACCCTGTACCTGACTGTTGTTTCTTCAGTCAAATGCCTGTGAAATGCTCCATTCAGAATCAAAATACAACTCTATAATTTTTCCTTTATTGTTTTTTTTTTAGTAAATGCTGTCTACACCACTAGGAAATTTAATTTAACAAGGATTAACAAGGAAAACTGATAAGTAAGATGGAGCAAAACATGTCAAAGACCATGTTATTGTATATGCTTGTTCAGGTTCCATTGGACATTGTTATTAGGAATGTAATTTCTTCTCTTATTTTTTCAATTTTTCTTTCTTTATCCCTTTTTGGTCGTGAACAAGGCATTATGCTTTTAGGCCCCTATATATAGGCCTTAATTGTAAAAAAGGAAAAAAAAAAAAAAGGGTTTCTCATTGGTTGTTGGCCTCCAGTTATGTATAATTCTTTGATGTATCACTAGTTGACCAGATGATTTTATGCGAATGGTGAACGTTGCCAGTCTCTTGGTTTATTTCATCTTAAAAATCAATCACAAAAACAACATTTGATTTATTTCATCAATTTTTGTCCGACTGCAGTGGGTACAGAATGCAAGACGATTTGTACCAATAATGTTTGTTCTGTAAGGGCTAAAATAACTTAACCAAAAGTCCTGCTGATAGTGTTTGACCAAAAATATTTAAAATTGCTTCCAAGTCACACAAGTGCTAGGTGCTTCTCCATATAGCACTTCCAATTGCTTTTTTAAGAAGCACTTAAATTTATAACAAAAAATTCAACATATTTTCAAAGAAAAAATAAATAAAACTGAGCATAAGTACGTTTTAAAAAAGCATTTCTAAATAAGTACTTCTTAAAGAAGCATTCCCAAATGAGTGACTGAAGCACGTAATAACAAAACAAAATATATAACATTGGAATGACCAATAGGTAAACTCATAACAAGCTTTTTCACTTGCTCTCTCTTGACGTCATTACTAATCTCCATGCCAATTTGATGAGCACATTTTGTATCTTAATTTATATTCCTAAAATATATTTATTAGTCCTTTTCATTTGATAAATTCAGTTTGTTTTGATGAAATTTAAGAGCTAGAATTGGTGTTCATGTGGGGAATAGATAATTGTAAGTCTGTAAGAGCACTTCTACCCATTTGCTATGACAAAGGGCAAAGGGAGGCAAGGGCTATTACTATTTATGTGAATAGTGGCAGCCCTTGCAAAAGGCTTGTGGTGTTTCCACCCATTGCCATGGCAACCACTATTTACATGAGATATGAGGAGAGGAATTTGTATAGAGTTTTGGTGTGGAAGTGAAAAATATGACTAATTTATTTTAAAAAAAATTCTGAAATTTTTAGTATTTTTTGAAAATTTTTTTATTGCTGACATCAGCAAACCCAAGCTAAAACAATAGCTGATTTTGCCTAAGCGCCAGCCCAGGCTTGTGGAGCCCACCAACATCCCTGACAGCATATGTCCGTTGGAAGCCCATTTTGGGCCTAAACCCCACCTTGCCCGGGGCCGCTGGAACTGCTCTAAGAGCAAGCCCAGCGCAGGACCCAACCCGGGGGAAAGGGCCCCTAGGCGAGCCCGAAGCCACTCCAGCGCGAGGAAGACAGCCCGGGCAGCTGTTGGGTCCCACGAGCCCGGGCAGGCCCAAGGGCAACTTCAGCCTGGGCTTGAGCCCGAGTTGGATGACGTCATGGTGACGTCAGCGAACGCGGAGTTTAAATTTTTTTACCGTTGGCGCATGAATTACACGCGCCAACGGTAAAAAAAATTTAAACTCCCCGCGCTGACGTCAGCCCTGACAGCACCCAACGGGCAACTGCCACGTGTCGCGACAGGGACGCTCCGATGGTTTTTTTTCTAGAAATCCGACGGTCCTCGTTTTTTTTGCTAAAAAAATTGCAAAAAAATTCTGAAAAATTCTGAAATTTTTTTAAAAAAATTCCCAAAAATTATGTATTTTTTCCTTATAAATACCTAACCATTTTATTTACTTTCCACACAAAATCTTCATACAATTCTTCTCCATCCCCAATATTTTTTCCTCTCCACTCACATTATTCACTTTCCTCACCAATTCTCCATACAAACTATTCTCCTTCCAATATTTCTTACTCTCCACTCACATTTTTCACTTCTCACACCAATTCTCCATACAAACTCTTCTCCTTCCATTATTTTTTACCCTCCACTCACATTTTTCTACTACTTTCCATTTGTATAAAAAAAAAAAAAAAAAAATGGCATCTTCTGTCGAAACCGGGGGCTCGTGGTCAACTCAGGAAGATATTGCGTTGTGTCACTCTTGGGTGAACATTAGTCATGACCCTATCACGGGCAATGAGATGAAGTTCCATCACATGTGGAGCAAAATTCATGGAGAATTTTGTCAAAGATCGGGTTCTATTCGGACCGAAATGGCGTTGTCTAGTAGATGGAAACTTCTGAATAAAGAGTTAGGCAAATGGAGAATTGCCTTGACAAAAGCAAGGGAGAACATTCGAAGCGGTCAAAATCTATCCGATGAGGTAAAATATTTATAATACCATTTTCATCAATTTAATGTAACTTTTTTTTTTTGGGCATATTCTATTTCTTTTTCTTGCATAATTTTTTTTTTCTTTTTGCATGTCCAATTTGTCTATATTTTCTTGCATAATCAATTTTATTGTTGCATTTCAAATTAGTTTAATTTTCTTGCATAATAATTTTTTTTTCTTGCACTTTCAATTATTTATTTTTAATAGATCATACAAGCACAAATGTGGTTCGGTGCCATGGGGCAAGGCAAAAAAAGTTTCGTGCATTTCCAATGTTGGGAAGTTGTGAAGGATTGTTCGAGATTCAAAATTATTCCCACCGGTCCTTCGGTTGTGTTGAATGAGACGCCGCTCCACGATTCACCATCAACCGATTCGCCATTGGACTCCCCAATGGAAACGGAGTCACCACTCCCACGTCCGCCGAGACCGATTGGGAGAAAGGCGGCAAAGGCCAAGAGAGGGGGCACTTCGAACAATGAATGTATACAATTATTGGAGCAAATAGCTAAGAACACCTCACTAAGAATTGAGAGAGACTTGAAAAGAGATGAAGTGGACATGGCACGAGAGGAAACATTTGCAATTCAACAGCAGCATGCACAAGAAAAAGACATGGATGATAGAGAGATGAAAATCATGGCCATGGATACGAGCCATATGTCTCCTGAAACAAAGGCCTATTGGAAGCATAGACGAAGGGATGTGATGAGAAGAAAACTTTTCCATGACGACGGACCTAGCAATACGGATTGGTTAAATGATGAAAACCATTAGGTTGTATTGAAACACCTTTGCCATATGTTGTATTGTTGTATTATCCTTTAATTTGTTGTATTGTTTCCTTTTCATTAAATAAAAAAAGCATTAAATAATATGACTATTTATTAAAAACATTTGAGCATCAAAACAAAGATTAATTAAAACCAAACCTTAATTTATTGCAAAACAACACACAAAACAACAATATTAACAAAAATAATGGACACGTGACAACCAAAAATATTATCCGAAAATTTAATTACAAAAGATTATCAAAATTAATGATTTAAAGTATAAAAAAATAGGAAATAAAGTACAATGAATAGTAATTGCCCTAGACTTGCCCTAGACTTTGCCCTCATGGGTGGAACCACAAATGGCAAGGCTGACACTATTCACATGAATAGTGGCAGCCCTTGCCTTAGACTTTGCCCTCATGAGTGGAGTTGCTCGAGCATTTCCACCAGTTGCCTCTTGCCATGGCAAGATTAGCCCTAGGGCAGACACTATTCACGTGAATAGTGCCTGCCCTAGCCCCTCCAGCAAAATGTGTTTCCAGCAGTTGGGGCTTGCCATGGCAAATACTATTCATTTTTTTGTTTTTTTCACAACTTTGTTTACTTAAACAATTAAAGAAATAATATTTTCGGATAAGATTTTTGGGTTCCTACGTGTCAATACTATTCATATCGGATAAGATTTTCGGTTTCAAATTTCAGATAAATTTCAGATAAATTTCAAATTTCAGATACATTTCAAAATTCAAATTTCAGATAAATTCAAAATGTCAAATTTCAGATACATTTCGAAATTCAAATTTGAGATACATTTGAATTTTGAAATTTCATTTGAATTTCAAATTTCAAATAAGATTTTCACCCTCTAAGATTGCGCCGCGTGTCATATCTATCTGTGTAGATTTTTCTATAAAATCAGAGGTTCAGCTCATACCTCCCACACCAGTTCTTCTCTACATTTCCATTTCTCAAATTTTAGATTTCATTCTCCATTCTCAATGGCAGACATGGAAGAGGTTTTGGAGAGGTAAGAGCGAGAAACTAGAGAAAGAATGCGTAGACGAGCTGCAAGCAAAAGGGCGCAGAGAGAACTAGATGAGCAACTTGGCATAGCAGTTGTTTTGCTGGAGGAAGAAAAGCAGGCTCGCCGTGGTTCACGAGAAGGCCGTCGCCCAAATGTGGACAGACATAGACATTCCCGGGGTAAGAATCTTATGGAAGATTATTTTATCCCACAATCTCTGTACTCTGATGTTCATTTTCGAGGGAGATATAGAATGCAACCCCATTTGTTCAAAAAAATCATGCATGATATTTGCAATTATGATGAATATTTTGTTCAAAAGAGAAATTGTGCTGGAAATTTGGGACTTCTTCAAGAGCAGAAGTTCACAGCTGTGATACGAATGTTGGCGTATGGGTCATCTGCTGATCAGGTGGATGAGATTGCTCGGATGGGGAAGTCCACTGTTTTGGAGAGCTTGGTGCGATTTTGTGATGCAGTGGAAACTCTGTACACCAGAGACTACCTCCGCAGACCTACGCCCAGGGACCTGCAAAGGCTTCTCCAAAAAGCTGAGTCTCGAGGATTCCCTGGCATGATTGGTAGCATTGACTGCATGCACTGGCAGTGGAAAAATTGTCCAACTGCTTGGCAAGGGGACTACAGAAATAAAAAAGGGCAGAAAAGTATCATCCTGGAAGCAGTTGCTGGTTTTGATACATGGGTTTGGCACGCCTTCTTCGGAGTTGCCGGATCTCAAAACGATTTGAATGTCCTAGGTCAATCCCCGGTGTTCAATGATGTTTTGAGAGGTAAAGCCCCAAATATCACATATGAAATTAATAATACCATCTACCAGACCGGGTATTATCTAGCTGATGGCATATACCCGAGGTGGACAACATTTGTGAAAACAATTCCACATCCCCGATCCCATAAGCAAAAATTTTTTGCTCGCTATCAAGAGGGGTACAGAAAAGATGTTGAGAGGTGCTTTGGTATCCTTCAAGCTCGGTGGGCTATTATCAGGGGCGCGACACGTCTATTTGACGAGGAGGTGCTTAGGAGTATAATGATGACTTGTATCATCCTCCACAACATGATTGTGGAAGATGAATATGATTACGATGCTGATGACGTGTATGAACCAAATCCCATGGACACGGCCCTAACACGAATTTATGAAAAACCAGTGGGGCCAAATGGAGAAGCAGTGCAGCATGAACCGTTGGTTAGAGACGGTAGTTTCATGCCCCGTATGATTGATCGCTACACGGAGATGCAATCGTCGTATATTCATGAACACCGTCAAGTTGACTTGATGAAGCATTTATGGGCGGTGAAAGGCAATGAAGGAAATGAAGGTGAATAAAGTGAAGTGAAGAAGTTGTTTTTATTTTATTATGTTTATGTTGTATGTTGTTTATTTTTTGTTGTGAGTGGGTTGTTTATGTTTTATGCTTTGGTTGTGGGTTGTTTATTTTTTATGCTTTGGTTGTGGTTTGTTTTTTATGTATGGAATGTTTTGAATAAAAATTTTTGTTGAATATTTTCTTTATTGACTAAAAGAAAAGCAATACAACTAATAATAAAATAAAATACATGAATTAAACAAAACAAAAAATACAATGAAATGAAAGGTACATGAATTAAACAAAACAAAAAATACAATGAAATCAAAGGTACATGAATTAAAGAAAACAAAAAATACAATGAAATCAAAGGCAAGTAAACTAAGACATGAAAGGCAAACAAACTATTTTAATGGTTTCCATCATTTAACCAATCCGTGTTGCTAGGTCCATCGTCACGAAAAAGTCTTCGTCTCATAACATCCCTTCGTTCTAGCTTCCAAAATTGTTTTGTTTCAAGGGACATATGGCTTGTATCCATGGCCATGGTTTCCCGATCTTTTTTTTCAATGTTTTGTTCGCGTACATACTCCCTTTCTTTGCGTACATACTCTCTTTCTTTTGCATATTCTACTTGAATAGCCATATCGTGCTCTTGTTGTTTCAAGTCCATTTCAATTCTCATGGCTTGGTGCTTTGAAAGTTCCTCCAAAAATTGAGATGCATTCTTGCTAGAATTACTCCCTCTCTTCGCCTTCGCCGCCTTCCTCCCAATAGGCCTTGGCTCATTTTCAATAGGTGAGTCTAGATTCATCGGGGAATCCATAGGTGAATCCGATGCCGGCGTCTCATAAAGTGGAGTCTCGTTCAAGACTACCGTCGGACCGGTTGGAATAATTTGGAATCTCTTACAAGTCTTCACCACCTCCCAACAATGGGTATGGTTGAAACTTTTTTTCCCTTGGCCGGTAGCACCAAACCACATTTGTGCTTGTATAATCTATAAAAAAAAATGAAATGGAAATGCAAGAGAATTTTTAAAATATTGGCAATGCAACATGTAAAAAAAAAACTAATGGAAATTAAAGAAATAATAAAAAAATGCAACATGTATTAAAAAAAAATAGAGACATATTAACAAAATATATAAATTGCAAGAAACATTTAAATAAAAATTAATATGACATAGAAATTAATAGAAGAAAAATGACAAATAATTTACCTCATTGCTAAGATTTTCTCCGCTTCGTTGGTTGTCAATCGCTTTTGCTAAAGCATTTCTCCATTTCCCCAACTCTTTATTAAGAACTTTCCACCTACTGGATAATGCCATTTCTGTACGTGTAGAACCAATTGCCCTTTCACAAAATGCTTGATGAATTTTTTTTCCACATATGAGAAAATTTAATCTCATTACCCGTTACTGGACAATGACTAACTTGGACCCAAGCCTCACACAAGCTAACATCTTCCATCATGCTCCATGCCCCTCCATTTTCATTAGAAGAACCCATAATATGCTAGAAAAAAATTACAACTTCAAAGTGAAAAAATATTGAATAGAAAGTGAATAAATTTTGAGGAGAAAGTGAACAATAGTAGAAGGAGAAGAAAATATATGAGGATTTGGTGTTAAAAGTGAAGAGTATTGGTTGGTATTTATACACAAAAAATTCTGTAATTTTTGTGTATTTTTTTAAAAAAAATTCGATTTTTTTTCAATTTTTTTTGGCAGAAAAATTGGCTGCCGTTGGATTGAAGAAAAAATTCCAATCGGAGCGACCAGAGGCCGCCACGTGTCAAGGAGCCGTTGGCGGCACTGTAGCGCTGATTTGAAATTTTTTTTAACGTTGGCGCGTGCAATGCAGGCGCCAACGGTAAAAAAAATTTCAAAAATTCAGGGCTGACGCCATGTTGGCGTCAGCTATTTTGTCCGCGCCCTCGGGCCCGAGCTCGGGCCGAATTCGCCTTCGGGCCTGCCCGTTTTGGTGGCCCCCACTCTCACCGGGCTGGACCTTTGCTGCTGGACTTCATTTTTCACCCCAAACGCCCCCCAGCCCGAGTTTTCCAGCCCTGCTGGAAATGCTCTAAAAGAGAATAAAGCAGGGACAAGATTGGCATAACAAAAGGGAAGTGCGATTTACTTGGTGATGGGCAAGCAGGGCATAAAAATTGAATAAACAAGAGAAGTGAAACGGCTGCCCATCCTACTAGCTTTGATCTCCAGCCTATAAATAGAGTGTTGCGGCATTGTTCAAAACCACCTCGGGACCGGGAGCTCCCAACTTCTCAAGAGCTCTCTCTCCCTTCTCACTTGTTCTTCCAAGTCTCTTATTTTTTTTACAACGCACTCGACACTTAGACTTCCGAGTTTACAATGGTCAACCTATTGCAATTAATTTCATAAGTTTTTTTTTTCCTTTGAAAGAAAAGTAAAACGTAGGCTATACTCATTAAGGGCCAGGCCTAGCCCTTAGTGAGTAGTCAACTTTGTGCTTTTTCTTTCAAAGAAAATGAAAAAAAAAAAAAAAAAATCATAATAACCTTATGAAATTAATTGCGATAGGTTGACCATTGTGAAAGGGGCTTATAGCTTCTTCAAATTCTCTTAAGGATTTTCATTTTCCATGCCATGAAAAATAAGTAACAATTGAATCATTCCATGTTTAAACTCATATGTTGGCATGTTAGATGGGAACATGATACATGAAGGATTGGGTGCACGACTAGGATGCAAATAAGTCTCTAATAAAGTTCTAGGTGGAGCTACTTCATTATTAACAACCTCAAGCTCATTAACATTTTCTGCCATGAAGAACAACAAGATATATCATCGACAAGACAATTAAAGACGTTCTCATACACATTTAGCACCTAGCGTTTCTTTAATATAGTACTTGATTTACAAAGTTTTCCAAGTTTGTGGATGAAGAACCATGTGGACTAGCGGCTTCTTCTGCCAGTTTCTTCCACTCCATGACCTTGTTTTTCATTTGCTTACCTTTTTCTCCTTTCATTAACTCTCTAACAAGCTTTTCCACCTGGTCTCTCTTGACATCATTACTAATCTCCATGCCAATTCCCCACACATTACAAACACAATAACAATTTGTTTGCTGGTCCGTAAAGACGGGCAAGGAGAGCATAGGCACTCCTGCACATAGGCTCTCAATGGTTGAATTCCAACCGCTATGTGTTAAAAATCCTCCAACTGATGGGTGATCAAGCACTTGCTCTTGTGGACACCAACTTGCTATTAGGCCTCTTTCCTTAGTTTCAGCCACAAACTCAGATGGGAAAATGGTTGATTTATCTGCAACCAGATCAGGTCTAATTACCCAAAAGAAGGGAAGCTTGGCGTTTGCCAGTCCCCAACCAAACTCCACAAGCTGTTTGGGTGTTACGACTGCTAAACTTCCAAAGTTCACGTAAACAACCGAATTTGGTTCTTTAGAATTTAGCCATTTGATGCACTCGTTTTCTTCCTTCCATAGACTATATCCCATGTCCTTCAAAGGGTACTCCGGTATCTGGTTAAGAAGTAGTTGGAGAGGGCCAATTGCATAAACAAGTGGAAACATGGATGAGAGAGCATCCAAAACTTCTTGCTCCAATGCATTAAAAGTATGAAGAACAATTGCTGAACCTTTATCGAATTTTTTGATTGCTTCAATCGAGAAGATCCAAGATATGGCATTGGGATCTGTTGTCATAAAGTTGTTTGGGAGATCCCTTAACCTGATATCTTTCATTGCTGGAATCCAATCTATGATCTTGTCCAGAAAACCATTTGTTAAGAAGCTTTCATCTGCAAATACCCAAGTGAAGAAAAGAAAGCTTTTATTCACTATTGGTTCAATGACTTTCTCTGTCACATGTCCTCAACAATAATGAGAAGAAGAAAAAAAAAACACAAAATTTCCAATCAAATTTGGAAGTTGTACTTGTAATACAGTTTGATTTGGTACTTGTAGTTTTGATAAGTTTGGTTTGGTATCTATTATTATAGTTCATGTACTGAGTTAGGACACATCAAAATTCAAGTGCCAAAAAACAAAAGTAAAAAAGCCAAGAAAATCTTCATTTGTTTACCTTTGAGAGGGGCAAGTCCTTTTTCCACCAAAGTGGGAAACTGTGTAAATCCCATGAAGCTGCTTGCAGAAATAGTGAAGAAGAGCACCACAGGAATTCCGATTTCTTCAGCTGCTGTGATGGTGAAGGCCATCCAACCATCCGAAACGATGTGAGACACTGGAGGAATGTTGGCCGTGTGATTGAGTTTCTTGAGGAGGCCATGAAATGGAGCTAGAAATTTTTTTCTGACTGAGTCAGCAAGCAAAAGAAGGTCTTGAGTGGTATCTTCATCTGAGCTGTGAAGGCTATCTGGTATGGTTTCGAATCGAAAACCAGGCAAGCCGTCGAGGGAATTGGACCCTAGAGACTTATGGAACCTCTTGTGATTGAACTCTGTGTTGACAAAGGTTATATGAGCACCTCTATGGTGGAGGAGTTTTGCAAACTTAAGCATTCCCTTTATATGGCTTTGAACTGGAAAAGGAATGCAAACAACATGAGGCCTGTTAGCTACTTCCTTGGAACCCATCTCTCAATATTTGTTGTGTGTATTTTTCTCTGTGTTTTGCACTCTCAGAAATGCACTGTTTTTATAGGGTTGGCAACAATTTTTTGTTTTGTTTTTGTGTGGCTGTATCATGACAATGAGTCCTACAAAGGAGTCAGGCATATGCAATTGAAAATGAAAATTATTAAAATGATTGGTGCAGTTTTATATTACATTGTTATATATGATATACTTTTGTATGGCTGTTTAAATTAGAAGACAAATAGGAGAGGGTTTATGCAACAAGCAGTCTGAGACAGAGGTGTCTTTGCTATGCAGACGGAGCTTTTCTTGCTGTAACTTTGGAGGGCATGGATCCAAGGTGACACCAAATTTGTGTATCAAACTAGTGTCCAAACGAAAACAGTCAAACTTTGTAGATGTCCAAATGATTGGAACTATGTCTAGTCCAATCCCATAGGCTAGTATCACCCTTGGGACTTATATCCTCTAATATGTGGAATTGTTGTCCAATTTAATGAATCCAGCCTCATTTTATAACGCGGGACATGAATAACATTACTTGAGGGATCCCTCAATCAAAACGGGACTCAATACATATAATTATTTATCATGATGTTAATGTCCTGTCTTTGGTTCGAATGTGTCTGCCAGTTGCCTAACCCACTTCTTCAGTCCTTCAGTCCTCATCCAGCATGATACACAACTGATATCCTCCCACAATCGAAGTTATATAAACACTTCTTGTGGTCTCAATTTAAACAAGCACCTGTGACCAAACTTCATTTCCTATTCAAGATTAATTGGACATCAAATCAGAGGAATTTCTTTATACATGATACACATATAGATTGTACCCCACAAATCATAAATACAAAATTACCTTGGACACGTTTTCTCGTAATTTAATTTCCAGAAAATTTTATTAAAAGTTTTGAAGAACAAGAAGATATATCATTGACAAGATAATTAAAGACATTCCATACACATGTAACATCTAGCTTTTCCTTAATAGCACTTGATTCACAAAGTTGTCTAAATTTTCAGATGAAGAACCATGTGGACTAGCGGCTTCTTCTGCCAGTTTCTTCCATTCCATGACCTTGTTTTTCATTTGCTTACCTTTCTCTCCCCCCATTAACTCTTTAACAAGCTTCTCCACATGCTCTCTCTTAACATCATTACAAATCTCCATGCCAATACCCCATTCATTACAAGTATAGTAACAGTTTGTTGGCTGGTCACTAGAGCATGGCCAACACAACATAGGCACACCTGCACATAGACTCTCAATGGTTGAATTCCAACCACAATGTGTTAAAAATCCTCCAACTGATGTGTGCTCAAGGACTTGCTCTTGTGGGCACCAACTTGCTATAAGGCCTCTTTCCTTAGTTTCAGCCTCAAACTCGGGTGGAAAAATCGCCGATTTACCAACAACCAGATCAGGCCTAATTACCCAAAAGAAGGGAAGCTTGCTGTTTGCCAGTCCCCAACCAAACTCCACAAGTTGTTCTGGTGTTAAGACCGCTAAACTACCAAAATTGACATAAACAACAGAGTTTGGTTCTTTAGAATTTAGCCATTTGAGCCACTCGGTTTCTTCTTTCCACAGACTATATCCCATAGCCTTCAAAGGGTGCTCCGGTATCTGGTTAAGAAGTAACTGGAGAGGGCCAATTGCATAAACAAGTGGAAACATGGATGAGAGAGCATCCAAAACTTCTTTCTCCAATGCATCAAAACTATGAAGAACAATTGCTGAACCTTTGCCAAATCTTTGGATTGCTTCCAAGCAGAAGATCCAAGATGCTTCGGCGGGGTCTGTGGTAATAAAGTTGTTTGGGAGATCCCTTAACCTGATACCTTTCATAGCTGGAACCCAATCTATGACATTGTCAAGAAAGCCATTTGTTAACCATTCATCTGCAAATACCCAAGTCAAGAAAAGTAAGCTTTTATATGTTCCTCACATGTCCTCAACAATAATGAGAAAAAACACAAAGATTCCAATACAATTTGTAAGTTGTTGAAATAAAGTTTGATTTGGTACTTATACTTGTAGTTTTAATAAAGTTTGGTTTGATACCCTA
Organism: Prunus mira; assembly: GCA_020226265.1. Classification (NCBI taxonomy): domain Eukaryota; kingdom Viridiplantae; phylum Streptophyta; class Magnoliopsida; order Rosales; family Rosaceae; genus Prunus; species Prunus mira. The sequence continues at coordinate 45,467,605 of CM035325.1, forward strand.
CATATTATTATAGTTCATGTACTGAATTAGGACACAAGTGAAAATTTCAAGTACCAAATAGTATAAATTAAAAGAGATATTTAGTCATATACCCATTCTTAGCACTAAAATTATAAATAAACCATACATCATTTAATTTCTATAAACAAATCCAAAAAAAAATTCAAAAAATTATAACTGGCCTTATTGAATTTAATTTTGATTATTAAATTACTTTGATGCCCTATTGAATGTTTTGGGCTTTTTTTTAAATGAGATTTTGGGGTTGGGTTTGTTTTAAGAAATCAATGACAATTTTGTAATTTAAAAGAAGTTATAAGCCTTTTTGTTATGTTGTAAATAGACTTTGAGTGTGTTTCTAAAGTTCATTTCATATAGAGTGCTGTTAAATGAACCCTAAAATTAACTGAGTACACCATATAATCTAAGTTAACCCTAATATTTTAATCAAAATGTAAAATTAACTAAGTACACCCTATTTAACTACCAAAAATAGCCCTAGTACAACACTCTAATACTAATCCTAAACCAGGTTTCTCTTTTTACATGAATTTGTGCCCTCTTTTCAGATTTTGAGTTTCATCAAAATCTTTAATTTCGTAATACCAATCATAAACTAGTACTCGCTACGTTATTCGTGAGCACCAAGCAATACGAAGATTTTTCTACGTCTGATAAGGGTTGAATATAGTGAGTAAGGTGTACTTATTAAAATTTTATTTGTTTCACAATTTAATATATCCTTTTTGGTCATTTTATATTATGGTAAATTAGTAATTCAATAAGTAGTTTGGTAGTAGGGTGTACTCAGTTAATTTTAGGGTTCGTTTAGCAGCACTCTTTCATATAAGGTTTTTTTTATTTATAATTTGGACTTCTATATTGGGTATAATAGTGAATCTTTCAAATTAAAAACCCAAGAAAACTTTCATTTGTTTAGAAACAGGGGATTAAACTAAGAAAATGAAACAGTTAATTGCTTCAATAATATCTCTTTTGTTTTACCTTTGAGTGGAGCTAGTCCCTTTTCCAGCAAAGTCGGATACTGTTTAAATCCCATGACGCCGCTTGCAGACAAAGTGAAGAAGAGTACCACAGGGATTCCAATTTCTTCCGCTGCTGTGATGGTGAAGCTCATCCAACCATCCGAAACGATGTGAGACACCGGAGGAATATTGGCCGTGCCATTGAGTTTCATGAGGAGGTCACGAAATGGAGCCGGTAATTATTCCTGACTGACTCACCAAGCAAACGAATGTATTGAGTGGTGTCTTCTGAGCTTGGAATGCCGTCTGGTATGGTTTCAAATCGAAAACTAGGCAAGCCTTCGAGGGAGTTGGGTCCAAGAGACTTGAGGAAGCGCTTGTGAATGTACTCTGTGTTGATAAAGGTGATATGGAAACCTCTGTGGTGGAGGAGTTTTCCAAACTTAAGCATCCCCTTTACATGGCTTTGAACTGGAACAGGAATGCAAACAACATGAGGCTTGCTGTTGGCTACTGCTTCCTTGGAACCCATCTCTACTCTAAATATTTGTTTTGTGTATTTTGTGTATGTATTTGCACTCTCATAAATGCAGAGTTTTATAGGGTTGGCAACATCTTTTGTGTGGGTTTTACCCAAAACGAAAAGATTGTTTTTGTGTGGCTATCATGCCAATGACTGTGTTAACCAAATAATGCACACTTGTACTAGAATAATATAGAAAGGTCTTGAATAATATAGAAAAATTTAGAAAATTTGAGAGAAAGTGGATAAGTTTTTTTTTTTTTTTTTGGTCAACAGAAAGTAAACAAGTTAAAATCACTAGAAATATCCATATACTATGACTATAGAAATCTAGAATAAGGAGAACAATTGTGGCTGAAAATGAGTTAGCTACTCTATATATATAGCTAGCAGTCCAATTATGTATTCAAGTAAGAAAAGCCGAAAACCACGGTTGTCAAACTCTCCCATCAGCCAACTCTTGTATCCAACAAACTCTCAAGCCTTGTACCCTTCTTATTTCAATCAATAAAATAAAAATATTTTGTTACTCTTTAAAAAAAATTCCTTTCTGAGTTAATGTATTGTCCTAAACACTATCAACCATTTTCCAAACCTCTTCTCTCTTAAACCAACAGTGGTATCAGAGCTTGTTCTGATCAACCTTGGGCATTGGTTCACTAGTCATCCACCAATATGTCAACCACTAGCTAACACTAGTAAAAAAAACCCCTTGCGCGACCAAATTTTGCGCGACGAAAAATTATTCGTCGCTCAAAGTTACTTTGCGCGACGAAACTTGAAACTTCGTCGCTCAAAGTCTTGCGCGACCAAATTTTGCGCGACAAAAAATAATTCGTCGCGCAAAGTCACTTCGCGCGACAAACTTTTGCGCGACGACAATACATCGTCGCTCAAAGTCTTGCGCGACCAATTTTGCGCGACGAAAAATAATTCGTCGCTCAAAGTGACTTTGCGCGACGAAGTTTACTTTTCGTCGCGCAAAGTCCTTACAAAAATAAATAGAATAAAAAAATTATTTTTTAGAATCTTTGCATGATGTAATCCAAACATTTTGTCACCTAAACCAATTTATTTTTGTTTTTTATTTTGTATGCATAACACTTAAGAAATTAAACGGTATATATATTTATTAAGTAGCTTTAAACTTATTATTTTAGATCGGATCGGATTTTTATTAGAAAAATATATTATTGTTGTTCGGATTGGGTTTTTGTTAGAAAATATATATTTTAAATTGACGATCGAATTAGTTCATTGTATTCATATCGGGTCAAGGAGTGTAGCAGTAAAAAATCATCAAAATCGGAGTTAAAATAACCATTAAATCGTGATTTTTCATTACAACCATCGAAAAGTTTTGTCCCCTTACTTGATCTCTGAACGTTTATTTTTTCCGATTTTTGGCGTATATGATCTCGAAGTATAAACAAACAAGTTTGACGGTTGGATCGTTGAAACTAGTTTTTTTTTGTTCACTAACAATATATTCACTAACAATTAGGAGTTTATTTATACTTTCGTAAGTATAACATAAGATTTTGTGGTATCCACTAGTGTAAATATTTTAAATTGAAGATCAAATTCAGTCATTGTATTCATATAGGGTCAAGGAGTGTAGCTATAAAAAATCATCAAAATCGGAGTTAAAATAACCATTAAATCATGATTTTTCATTTATAACCGTCAAAAAATTTTGTCCCATTACTTGATCAATGAATGTTTATTTTTTCCGATTTTTGGCATATATGATCTCGAAGTATAAACAAACAAGTTTGACGGTTGGATCGTTGAAACTAGTTTCGTAGAATGTGTATGCCATCAAAACAATATATTCACTAACAATTAAGAGTTTATTTATATTTTCGTTAAATATAACATAAGATTTTGTGGTATCCACTAGTGTAAATATTTTAAATTGAAGATCAAATTCAGTCATTGTATTCACATAGGGTCAAGGAGTGTAGCTGTAAAAAATCATCAAAATCGGAGTTAAAATAACCGTTAAATCATGATTTTTCATTTATAACCGTCGAAAAGATTTGTCCCGTTGCTTGATCTTTGAATGTTTATTTTTTCCGATTTTTGGCGTATATGATCTCGAAGTATAAAAAAACAAGTTTGACGGTTGGATCGTTGAAATTAGTTTCATAGAATGCATATGCCATCAAAACAATATATTCTCTAACAATTAAGAGTTTATTTATACTTTCGTTAAATATAACATAAGATTTTGTGGTATCCACTAGTGCAAATATTTTAAATTGAAGATCAAATTCAGTCATTGTATTCTTATAGGGTCAAGGAGTGTAGCTGTAAAAAATCATCAAAATCGGAGTTAAAATAACCGTTAAATCATGATTTTTCATTTATAACCGTCGAAAAGTTTTGTCCCGTTACTTGATCTATGAATATTTATTTTTTCCAATTTTTGGCGTATATGATCTCGAAGTATAAAAAAACAAGTTTGACGGTTGGATCGTTGAAACTAGTTTCGTAGAATGCATATGCCATCAAAACAATATATTCACTAACAATTAAGAGTTTATTTATATTTTCGTTAAATATAACATAAGATTTTGTGGTATCCACTAGTGCAAATGTTTTAAATTGAAGATCAAATTCAGTCATTGTATTCATATAGGGTCAAGGAGTGTAGCTGTAAAAAAATCATCAAAATCGGAGTTAAAATAACCGTTAAATCGTGATTTTTCATTTATAACTATCGAAAAGTTTTGTCCCGTTACTAGATCTCTGAATGTTTGTTTTTTGCGATTTTTGGGGTATACGATCTTGAAGTATATACAAACAAGTCTTATGGTTGGATCGTTGAATGGTGTGTGTATATATATATATTTATATACATATATTTATTAAGTAGCTTTAAATTTATTTATTTTGTACGTATAACACTTAAGAAATTGAATAGTATATACATTTATTAAGTAGCTTTCACCTTAATTATATTTTAAATCATAAAATAAATTTTTTTATTTTTTATTATTCATAACAATTATTTTTATAAATATTGTGCTACGAACCAATTTTTCGACACTTAAGAAAGTTTGCGCGACCAACAGTTCATTGTGCAAAACTCAAAAAATTTGGGCGAGTACCAAAAATGGGACGCGGGTTTTTAAAATTAAAAAAAAAACTTTAGACTTTGCGCGACCAATATTTTTTGTCGCTCAAAACTTTGCGCGACCAATATATATTTTTCGTCGCGCAAAAATTTTGGGCGGGTATCAAAAATGGGACGCGGTAATTTTTTTATATAATTGTTTTAGACTTTGCGCGACCAATATGTATTTTTCGTCGCGCAAAAATTTAAAAATTTTGGCGGGTATCAAAAATGGGATGCGGGAATTTTTTTAAAAAAAAATAATTTTTTTTAGACTTTGCGCGACCAATACTCCTATATTCGTCGCGCAAAAGTTTGCGAGACCAATAAGTTTCGTCGCGCAAAACTTTGCGCGACCAATATATATTTTTCGTCGCGCAAAAATTTGGGCGGGTACCAAAAATGGGACGCGGGAATTTTTTATATATAATTGTTTTAGACTTTGCGCGACCAATAATTATTTTTCGTCGCGCAAAAATTTAAAAATTTTGGCGGGGAACAAAAATGGGATGCGGGAATTTTTTTTAAAAAAAATAATTTTTTTTAGACTTTGCGCGACCAATATTCCTCTATTCGTCGCGCAAAACTTTGCGAGACCAATATGTTTCGTCGCGCAAAACTTTGCGCGACCAACCATATTTTCGTCACGCAAAGTGATACGATTTTTAAAACTGAAATAACTCCTCCACCATTTTCTCAATTTCTTTCTCTACTCTTACCTCTCCTCTCTCTTTCCCTTTCCCCAAATCCCACCCTTTCTCTCACACTAACTCCTCTCACTTAATCTCTCATCTCTATCTTCACTATCTCTCACTCTCACTCACTCTCTCATCTATCTTTTCACTATCTCTCACTCTCTCATCTCTCTATCACTATCTTTTCTAATTCTCTCACACTCACTTCTCCCTCTCATTCTCACTCACTCTCAATCTTGCCAAAAGGTATATTCTCTCCAAATTTTAAATTTTTTTCATTAATATGTGTTTTTGGAGTTAGTTTTGAGTTTGTGTGGGGTTTGGGGTTGAGTAAAGGGGAGAGATTGGAGTTTGGGTTGGATTTGTGGTATAACAATTTTAGGGGAGATTGTGCATTCTTTTTGTTGTTGTTGTTGTTATTTGACTATATTTGTTTTTTTTGTAGGGAATCATCGAGACTTTGACGGCTAAAGTTGAGGATTAGGAAGCTATCAAAACATATCCTCCGCCACTACCACCACAATACGCTTGTATTAGGATTTTATTATTGTACTTTGTTAATTTATATGTACATTTTGAATATATATTTATATTTATTGGATAATTTGATCACTATTTTTCATATGTAATTTTATTTTGAATATGTCAATTTAAATTAAAGTAATTAAGAAAAATCTTACAATTAAATTAAATTTAAAAAGTAAAAATTTGAAAAAATTAATATCAATTTAAATTGAAGTAATTTTAAAAAGAAATCATACAATTAAATTAAATTTAAAAAGTAAAAATTTGAAAAAATTCATATAAATAAATTCATACTAAAGAAAAAATATTTCGTAGCGCAAACTATTAAATTAGTTTATTTCAAATTAAAAAAATTTAAAACAAAAAATATTTCGTCGCGCAAATATTTGCGCGACGTTACTATTTGTCGCGTAAAACTCTAAAAATTTGGGCGGGTACCAAAAATTTGACGCGGGAATTTTTTTAAGACTTTGCGCGACCAATGTATTTCGTCGCGCAAAACTTTGCGCGACCAATATTTTTCGTCGCGCAAACCTTTGCGCACCAATGTATTTCGTCGCGCAAAACTTTGCGCTACCAATATTTTTCGTCGCGCAAAGTCCCTTTGCGTTCGTCGCGCAAAGTTACTTTGCGCGACCAATATTTTTTCGTCGCGCAAAGTAACTTTGCGCGACCAATGAAAAAACTTCGTCGCGCAAAGTCTTTCTTCACGATCTTTGCGCGACGGATTCTGCGGGACGAAGTTTTTGTGGCGCTGAAATTTGTGCGACCACAATTTATTTTGCGCGACGAAATTAACTTCGTCGCGCAAAGTGTAAAATGTAGTAGTGTAAAACTCTGACCCTCTTCCTATTTTCACGGAAGAAAACTATAACTTCTGGAGTATTAAAATGAAGACCTATTTTATGTCTCAAGATTTATGGGACATAGTTGATAATGGTTTCAATAATCTAGAAAATTCAACCGTGGAACAATTGAGGCAATTAAAGAAAGATCAACAAAAAGATGCAAAGGCCTTATATCCCCTGCAACAAGCCTTGCATGATACGCTTTTTCCAAGAATCATGGGAGCCACAACTGCAAGGGAAGCATGGAATACCTTAAAGAAGAAATTTCAAGGCAGGACATGAGTAACATTACTTGAGGGATCCCTCAATCAAAACGGGACTCAATACATATAATTATTTATCATGATGTTAATGTCCTATCTTTGGTTCGAATGTGTCTGCCAGTTGCCTAACCCACTTCTTCAGTCCTTCAGTCCTCATCCAGCATCATACACAACTGATATCCTCCCACAATCGAAGTTATATAAACACTTCTTGTGGTCTCAATTTGTACAAGCACCTGTGACCAAACTTCATTTCCTATTCAAGATTAATTGGACATCAAATCACAGGAATTTCTTTATACATGATAAACATATAGCTTGTACCCCACAAATCATAAATACAAAATTACCTTGGACACGTTTTCTCGTAATTTAATTTCAAGAAAATTTTATTAAAAGTTTTGAAGAACAAGAAGATATATCATCGACAAGATAATTAAAGACATTCCGTACACATGTAACATCTAGCTTTTCCTTAATAGTACTTGATTCACAAAGTTGTCTAAATTTGCAGATGAAGAACCATGTGGACTAGCGGCTTCTTCTGCCAGTTTCTTCCACTCCATGACCTTGTTTTTCAATTGCTTACCTTTCTCTCCCCCCATCAACTCTTTAACAAGCTTTTCCACTTGGTCTCTCTTGGCATCTTTACTAATCTCCATGCCAATTCCCCACAAATTACAAACACAATGACAATTTGTTTGCTGGTCAGTAAAGATTGGCAAGGAGAGCATAGGCACACCTGCACATAGGCTCTCAATGGTTGAATTCCAACCACTATGTGTTAAAAATCCTCCAACTGATGAGTGCTCAAGGACTTGCTCTTGTGGGCACCAACTTGCTATAAGGCCTCTTTCCTTAGTTTCAGCCTCAAACTCGGGAGGAAAAATCGCCGATTTACCAACAACCAGATCAGGCCTAATTACCCAAAAGAAGGGAAGCTTGCTGTTTGCCAGTCCCCAACCAAACTCCACAAGTTGTTCTGGTGTTAAGACCGCTAAACTTCCAAAATTGACATAAACAACAGAGTTTGGTTCTTTAGAATTTAGCCATTTGAGCCACTCAGTTCCTTCTTTCCACAGACTATATCCCATAGCCTTCAAAGGGTGCTCCGGTATCTGGTTAAGAAGTAACTGGAGAGGGCCAATTGCATAAACAAGTGGAAACATGGATGAGAGAGCATCCAAAACTTCTTTCTCCAATGCATCAAAACTATGAAGAACAATTGCTGTACCTTTACCAAATCTTTGGATTGCTTCCAAGCAGAAGATCCAAGATGCTTCGGCAGGGTCTGTGGTAATAAAGTTGTTTGGGAGATCCCTTAACCTGATACCTTTCATAGCTGGAACCCAATCTATGACATTGTCAAGAAAGCCATTTGTTAACCAGGTTTCATCTGCAAATACCCAAGTCAAGAAAAGTAAGCTTTTATATGTACCTCACATGTCCTCAACAATAATGAGAAAATAGACAAGGTTTCCAATACAATTTGTAAGTTGTTGAAATAAAGTTTGATTTGGTACTTATACTTGTCGTTTTAATAAAGTTTGTTGAAATAATCTCTCTTTTGTTTTACCTTTGAGTGGAGCAAGTCCCTTTTCCAGCAAAGTAGGAAACTGCTTATATCCCATGACGCCGCTTGCAGACATAGTGAAGAAGAGTACCACAGGGATTCCAATTTCTTCAGCTGCTGTGATGGTGAAGCTCATCCAACCATCCGAAACCATGTGAGACAACGGAGGAATATTGGCCGTGCCATTGAGTTTCATGAGGAGATCACGAAATGGAGCCGGTAAATTATTCGTGACTGACTCACCAAGCAAACGAATGTATTGAGTGGTGTCTTCTTCTGAGCTTGGAATGCCGTCTGGTATGGATTCGAATCGAAAACTAGGCAAGCCGTCGAGGGAGTTGGGTCCAAGAGACTTGAGGAAGCGCTTGTGAATGTACTCTGTGTTGACAAAGGTGATATGGAAACCTCTGTGGTGGAGGAGTTTTGCAAACTTAAGCATCCCCTTTACATGGCTTTGAACCGGAAGAGGAATGCAAACAGCATGAGGCTTGCTGCTGGCTACTGCTTCCTTGGAACCCATCTCTACTCTAAATATTTGTTTTGTGTATTTTGTGTATGCGTTTGCACTCTCATAAATGCAGAGTTTTATAGGGTTGGCAACATCTTTTGTGAAGATTGTTCTTGTGTGGAGATTATTTATTTTTGTGTGGCTACCATGAGAATGACTGCCATATGCAATTGAAAATGAAAATTGTTATCATGAGGTTTTTTTCTCCTCTGAGCCGCCGAAGACTAATTTAGATAATGATAAGCATGGCATCTTGAGGCATAGATTTGCCCCCTATATTATCAAAACAACTAAAATAAATAAATTCTTTTTTAAGGCTGTCTACATTAAAATGAGAGAGTCAGAGACGGAGCTGTCTTTGTTATTATGAGTCCCACAAATTATATATATACTAAAACTGAACCCCGAGTTGCTGTTCCTAGACTGCTCATTAGGAATAGTGAAATGACGTTTGTGCCCCTACGTAACTGGTTGCCCTTAAGAATAGTGAATTGTCGAAAATGCCCTCCGCCAAACCTTTTCTGCTCTTTCCTTTTTGCCCCTTCCCATTCGCATCAGGTTCCACTATTTTGACCAAGAATTTAGATTCCATTATTGTTGTGCCGAAGAAATTTGTCAGATTCTTCTATTTTGGATCCTGAAAATTATTGAAATGCACAGCGCCACAAGTCCTCTGCCTCTCACTAAACCTCCTCAGGCGTCACAGAGCGCACAGCTTAACGTTGACGCGGTGCGGCCGAGTCATCCATGGCAACGTCATCAGTGCCCGAGTCGGAGTCCGATCTCACTCTCATTCTCCTTGCACCTAAATCCTCCGTTTCGTTCAACTTTTTAAATTTTTTCTAGTGAATTCAATGCAGCTGTGTTGGCTCGGATTATGCAGCTTTCCAGTCCTTGTGGTTTATCTTTAATTTGAACCAGAACAATGTCGATTGGTTTGACAAAGAGAAGCAGGGTGACAGTGCTAAGCATTGATGGAGGTGGCATTAGAGGCATAATTCCCAGCATCCTCTTATCCTTTCTTGAATCCAAGCTTCAAGTACGTACTGCATTAATATACAGTAATTCCATATATACTAAATGCACCAAATATATCATATATATATATATATATATATATATACTCAGCTTTCATTTTTACTTATAATTTTGGTGTTATGATCTGTGCATGGAATAGGAATTGGATGGGCCAAATGCAAGAATTGCAGATTATTTCGACATAATTGCCGGAACAAGCACATAATCAAAGTCAAATTAACACTTATCGTGCATATAATACATATAGATAGATTGAATCCGACAAATCATTACAAATTTACTTTGTACATGTTTTTCTTGTTATTTATATTCAAGAAAATCGTGTCAACATTTATGAATAACAAGAAGATATATCATCGACAGGACAATTGAAGACATTCCCATAGATAAATTAACATCTAGTTTTTTCTTAATAGCACTTGATTCACAAAATTGTCCAAGTTTAAGGATGAAGAACCATGTGGACTAGTGGCTTCTTCTGCTAGTTTCTTCCACTGCATGACCTTGTTTTTCATTTGCTTACCTTTCTCTCCCTCCATTAACTCTATAACAAGCTTCTCCACTTGCTCTCTCTTGACATCTTTACCAATCTCCATTCCAATATCCCATTCATTACAAGCATAGTAACAGTTTGTTGGCTGGTCAGTAGAGCATGGCCAGCACAGCATAGGTACACCTGCACATAGACTCTCAATGGTTGAACTCCAACCGCAATGTGTCAAAAACCCTCCAACTGATGAATGCTTAAGGACTTGCTCTTGTGGACACCAACTTGCTATTAGACCTCTCTCCTTAGTTTCATCCACAAACTCAGGCGGCAAAATTGCCGACTCGCCAACAACGAGATCAGGTCTAATTACCCAAAAGAATGGAAGCTTGCTATTTGTTAGTCCCCAACCAAACTCGACAAGCTGTTCGGGTGTTATGACAGCTGAGCTGCCAAAACTCACATAAACAACTGAATTTGGGGCCTTAGAATCTAGCCATTTGAGGCTCTGAGTTTCTTCTTTCCATAGGCTATATCCAATGGCATTCAAAGGGTTCTCTGGTATCTGATTGAGAAGTAATTGGAGAGGGCCAATTGCATAAACAAGTGGAAGTATGGATGAGAGAGCATCCAAAACATCTTGCTCCAATGCATCAAAAGTATGAAGAACAACTGCTGAAGCTTTATCAACCCTTCTCATTACTTCCAAGCAGTAATTCCAGAAGATGTCATTTGGATTTGTGGTCATAAAGTTGTGTGGGAGATCCCGTAACCGGATGCCGTTCATTCCTGGAATCCAATCTATGACCTTGTCCAGAAAGCCATTTGTTAAGCAGCTCTCATCTACAATAATGCCCCACAGGTGAAGGAAAATTTTATTTGTTAAGAATCTAAAATTTAATAAAGCTAACAAAAAATAGGTAAATGTTTGAGTAATATTCACCTTTGAGTGGAGCAAGTCCTTTTTCAAGTAAAGTGGGATATTGTTTATACCCCATGAAGCTGCTTGCAGAAATACTAAACGAAAGTACTATAGGGATTCCAATTTCTTCTGCTGCTGTGATCGCGAACGTCATCAAACCATCCGAAAGGATGTGAGTCACCGGAGGATTGTCGGGAGTTGCTGTGTGATTCAGTTTTCTGAGGAGGTCTCGAAATGGAGCCAGTAAATTATTTATGATTGACTCGCCAAGCAAGAGCTGGTCTTGAGTGGTATCTTCATCTGAACTTGAGAGGCCATCTGGTATGGTTTCAAATCTGAAACTAGGCAAGCCGTCGAGGGAGTTGGGTCCTAGAGACTTGAGGAACCTCTTGTGATTGAACTCTGTGCTGACAAAGGTGATATGCAAACCTCTATGGTGGAGGAGTTTTGCTAATTTGAGCATTGCCTTTGTATGGCTTTGAGCTGGAACTGGAATGCAAACAACATGTATTGGGTTATTGGCAACTTCATTGGAACCCATTTTAGATTGTGTTTTTGTGTGTCTCCCACAAATGCATTGGTTTATAAGCTTGAAGAAAATTATAAAAATGGCTTCTGCAATGCGAAATGTTGTGGAAATGTTGTTTATCCTATCACTTGTATTAAAAAAAAAAAAAAAAAAATCAACCACTCCGACTCCGTCTCCTCCAGCCCCTTACTTATTTTAAGTTTAGAGTTTGTAAATTCAAGTTAAATAATGCTAAAGAAGCCAAATTTATGTAACAACAAGTCTCTGTTGAAGAACCAATTGTCACATAATTCATCTTAATTATTATTTTATTATCAATTAGTGCGGAGAATCTAACTTGACATAAATTTTAATTTAAAGTTGATATGATTTGTTTTTATGTTTTGAAACCAGTGCCTTATGGCTAGTGGCAAGTGGCATTAGCACATGTCATCCTTGGCCTGAATTATTCAGATTCTATCTCAATGTTGGTTTGTTGTAGGATGGTCCAAAATAATAGTCCAATGGCATCTCTTATTATAAACATCGGGTGAAATAATAGATGTGCTATAAAATGAAGAAATAAGAAAATCGTAGTATTCTATTGGGTTCTCCAATGATACACGATTCCATATCACATGTGCTTTTCCCTAGTTAAAGGACAAATTAAGGTAATTGAAAATTGGAGAAATCAACTATTGAAACAACAAAACTAAACTATTGAAAGAACGTTTTGCGGAGGATATTGAGGAACAATTATGTTAAATTAGGTGTGAGATTTTATCACAAAAAGTCTCGGTTATATTAGTAAAGAAATCACTCATTATATAGTATATTTTATTTAGTCAATGTTACGATATAAAACTTTATATTCTTCAACAAATTAAACCGATGTGCATTCAAAGACAGAAAACTACGTTCACAACAAGTTTGGGCTCCAAGCTACAATTTGGGCCAATGACTTGCCTGTTTAGCTTTTCTTCTTCTTTTCTTTAAAAAAAAAATACAAGTGATATGTTAAACTACAAAAGGATTGGATTTCTCATACACACTACCAAAGTGTCATGAAGGTTCAAACCTGAGACCACTAGTTTGCAAGTCAATGCCCACTTTCATTGAGCTAGACTCTGTTGACACCCGTCTAGCTTTTTCTTAATAGCACTTGATGCACAAAGTTGTCCAAGTTTGAGGATGAGGAACCATATGGGCTAGAGGCTTCTTCTGCTTGTTTCTTCCACCCCATGACCTTGTTTTTCATTTGCTTACCTTTCTCTCCCTCCATTAACTCTTTAACAAGCTTCTCCACATGCTCTCTCTTAACATCATTACAAATCTCCATGCCAACACCCCATTCATTACAAGTATAGTAACAGTTTGTTGGCTGGTCAAAAGAGCATGGCCAACACAACATAGGCACACCTGCACATAGACTCTCAATGGTTGAATTCCAACCGCTATGTGTTAAAAATCCTCCAACTGATGAGTGCTCAAGGACTTGTTCTTGTGGGCACCAACTTGCTATTAGTCCTCTTTCCTTAGTTTCATTCACAAACTCAGGTGGCAAAATTGATGATGCACCAACAACCAGGTCAGGCCTAATGACCCAAAAGAAGGGAAGCTTGCTATTTGCTAGTCCCCAACCAAACTCAACAAGCTGTTCGGGTGATATGAATGCCAAACTGCCAAAATTCACATAAATAACTGAATTTGGGGCCTTGGAATCTAGCCATTTGAGGCAGTCAGATTCTTCTTTCCGTAGACTATATCCCATAATCTTCAAAGGGTGCTCTGGTATCTGATTAAGAAGTAATGGGAGAGGGCCAATTGCATAAACAAGTGGAAACATGGATGAGAGAGCATCCAAAACATCTTGCTCCAGTGCATCAAAACTATGAAGAACAACTGCTGAACCTTTATCAAATCTTCCAATTGCTTCCAAGCAGTTTGTCCAGGATTTCTCATTGGGATTTGTGGTTCTCAAGTTGTGTGGGAGATCCCTTAGACGAATACCTTTCATTCCCGGAATCCAATCTATCACCTTGTCCAGAAAGCCATTTGTTAAACAACTCTCATCTGCAAATACCCAAGTGAAGAAAATTTTCATCTGTTTAGAAACAGGAGAATTAATCTAAAAATTAAGAGGTAAGGGAGGCCCTATTATTGACATTCCAAAAAAGGTTGGAATTAAGCTACTCATGTTTGAGTAATTTCACCTTTGAGTGGGACAAGTCCTTTTTCAATCAAAGCTGGAAATTGTATGTAGCCCATCAAGCTGCATGCAGAAATAGTAAAGAAGAGTACAACAGGGATTCCAAGTTCTTCAGCTGCTGCTAGGGGGAACAACGTCATCCAACCATCCGAAATGATGTGTGTCACTGAAGGATCGCCTGCCGTGTGATTGAGTTTTGTGATGAGGTCCCGAAATGGAGCCAAGAAATTCTTTTTGATGGACTCTCCAAGCAATAACATGTCTTGTTGGGTATCTTCATCTGAACTTTGAAGGCCATCTGGTATGGTTTCGAATCGGAAACTAGGCACACCGTCGAGGGAGTTTGGCCCTAGAGACTTGAGAAGCCTTTTGTGATTGAACTCTGTGTTGACAAAGGTTACATGAACACCTCTATGGTGGAGGAGCTTTGCTAGTTGACGCATTGCCTTCATATGGCTTTGAACTGGAAAAGGCATGCAAACAACATGAGGCTTATTGGCTACTTCCTTGGAGCTACTCATTTTGGACTTAGATTGTGCGTGTGTTTGTTAGTGGATCTGTATGTGTCTGCACTTTGCACAACTGCATTGTTTTTATAGCCCTTATTGGACACTTCAATAAAATTAAGTTTAATTAAATAAAATTTTCGCTTTTCCTCATGTGCAATTCTTATATATATATATATATATATATATAAGTTTGAAGCCGGCATGTATAAAAAGAATAATGCTACTCTTATCACATTTGTATACCACATTCTCATACCACCTTATGTGGCAGATGAGGTGGACAACACATCAATTAAAATTAATTTAATGTTTTCTTATCTTTTATGATTTGTTGACACTTTTTAATTGATGTGATTGTCCACTTCATCTGCCACATAAGGTGGTATGAAAATGTGGGATATAAATGTGGTAAGTGTAGCATTACTCATATAAAAAAGTTTACAAAAATGATAGTAATGTATTGTATTTATATACCACCCTATGTACCATCTTTAAAGATGTGGTACACAAAATGATATACAAATGTGGTATGCGTAACATTGCTCATTGATTTAATATTAATGCGAGGTCAAATTTGTATACTAAATTTAACTCACATATCACATTGCAAGTACCCCTGTCATCAATTTTTATTGAATATTACTAGGGTCACCATACTTTGGTGAATAAATTTGGAGTCTCTTGCATTATTGATATTAATTTAACAATTTAATAATAATAATAAAATAGTTTAACAACCATACCTTTGTTTATATATTTTCAAAAGAGTGATTACGACAGGCTTATATAGTGGCAAATGGCAATTGACAATGGCACAAGTCATCTTTTGCCTGTTCTATTCTATCTCAATGTTGGATGGTGACAGCATCAATAGCATCCCTTATTTTTGAAAAAAGCTATAATTGTCGTTTTTATGTTTTATATAGTGTGCGTAGACAAACAAGGAGAACTATAATTATTTCTAAATAACAATTAATGGATCACTTCTATTGGGTTCTCAAATGCTTTTCCTAGCTGAAGAACAAACTGACACTAGGTCAATTAAAAATCGGAGGAAATGAACTGTCAAAAGTAACAAAACTAACTAGCTTATTATGTACTGCATCTGTTTTGCATATAAGAAGAATTTGTTTGGCATCTTGTTCAGCAATCCGACCTTAGCTCAGTTGGTAGAGCGGAGGACTGTAGTCGGGTAACCCAATAGCCATCCTTAGGTCGCTGGTTCGAATCCGGCAGGTCGGATATTTTTTTAATTATATTTTTTTCGCAAACTTCTTTTTTAATTATATTTTTTTCGCAAACTTCTCCAAAGATCCATTTCTTTTGCCTTAAAACTTCTATTTTTGTTTTTTGGCCAAACTCAAATTTCTTTTTTTGTTTTTCGGCCAAACTCAAACTTCATATATATATATATATATATATATATATATGGGGGCGGATCCGTGGCACTATATTTTTGACACAAGTATTGACACAAATTTTCAACCATTAGATTAGAATGGATTGAATGGCTGAGATTATGTTTCATTAGTTACTTAAATTAAATTAAATCTCTAATGCCAAGTAAATTTCATTTTTATTTATTAATTATGATAATCCCGAAAATCACTCAATTATCTTTCCCCTTTTTTGTTTTCTTATCTTGATCTTCTCAATTAATAACCTGCGAAACCTCACCATTACCTTCCCCTTGCCATTGTCATCTACACCAACCGAGCATTCTTCCACGACATAGAAAATCTGTCTCAAGCTACCAATATTGAAGAGAAAATAAGATATTAATATTTAAAAGAAAAGGCCCAAATTTGTTGCAATATTTCTTCTCCACCGTTTGGTTGATCTAACTCTCTTTCTCTCTCTCTCATTTTTTTCTAACATCTTAATGGCTTACAAGCTTTTATTCATTATGATTAATAGTAACATTAAAAAATATATGGCAAAAGACAGTTTGCTGTGCAGTTCATTGTGTGTGTGTGGATGGGGTGTTATCCCCAAGCCTTTACTTCGAGAGTCATAATCTATGTATAACTGTAACAATTCAAAAACTAAGCAGTAAAAAAAAGCAAAACACAAAGTTAGGGATAGAGAAGAAAAAGAATTAGAAACCTGTAAAGCTTTTAGAAGAAAGATAGGAGGATGGGAAAAGTCATTAAATGAAGAATTCTAGAGGATACGAAATAGGAAGATTTTATAAAACATTGATTGACAATAGAGAAATAAGAAAGAGAAAGTCAATTAATAATTATTTTTACTACATATTTTTCTTAAAAATATATAATTAGTTTAGTTAATCTTAGCCATTCAATCCATTCTAATTTATTGGTTGAAAATTTGTGTCAAAACTTGTGTCAAAAATATAGTGCGCCCCTATATGTATATATATATATACAGTCCCCTTCTATTGAGGGATCCCTCAAATAACGCCCTTTAGGGTACCCTACCATTTTTTTCTCAATGATCCAAACTATCTATTTTTTAGGTCTTCATTCATAGATCATCCTTACAAAAAATTAGACAAATCGGAAACCGTTTCGACATTCAATTGTGTCTTACAAAATCAATGAACACGGTGTTTCAAAAAAATACTAAAATTTCAATAACTCAATTGAGTGGTCAAATGATATCTGATTCAAGTGATTTTTTGTAGAGATGATCTTTGAATGAGTATCTACAAAATAGACGGTTTGGATTAGTGAAATACAATCTGGGGTGGGGCCTACAAGGGGTATCTCTCAAATAAGCTTATTTGAGGGATCCCTCAATGGAAGCTCTCTGTATATCAGTCCCCTTCTATTGAGGGATCCCTCAAATAAGCTTATACATATATATACAACAAACTTGTTCAGACTGGTACTCCAAGTAAGCTGCTTCTCCGTTATTCCCCATTATATCGCTAGGGTTAAATTTTCTCCGCCGAATCTCTGAAATATATAGCTAGGTTCAGCGAAAACCGTACATTCATGGCTGACAAAGTAGCCATTGGATCCAACAAAACAGAACATAGCAGCAGAGCAAATTGGTCCCAACTCCCAATTGACCCTTTTCAATTGATCTTATCAAAACTGTCCGTACGAAACATAAAGCCGCTCGAAGCAGTTTGTCGTCCATGGCTTAAGGCCATCAAATACATTTCAGCGTCATCGCCGTCCTTTGCTTGCTTACTAGAGCCACCACGGCTCCTTCTTTTTCGAGACGAGGACAACGATGGCGGTTGCCTGTCTGGTTTTTGCAGTCTTAAAGGCAAGTTTTACAGCTTGATGAACATACCTAAACGGTTAGGCGATGGATATACTATTTGCATTGGGTCCTCTCACGGCTGGCTGCTTTTCTTGACGAACAAGAAACGATTGCTGCTTTTAAATCCCGCATCTACAGCGGCTCCGCTTCTTCTCCCACCACTCAATACTTTTCCGGATATAGATAGCATTATGTATCAATATCCTCCTATGGAAGATTCAGGAATTTTTCTCCTCAAGGGAACGTGTGGATACTGGCGAAAATGGATGTGCAAGGTTGTTCTGTCTTCGCCACCAACCTGCAACAACAAAAACAACATTGGGGTTTTGCTAATGTACAATGTCGGAGATGGGCGTAACCGTCTTGCTTTCTGCACGCCTGCAGATAACAAATGGACAAAGCTTGACGAGCACGAACGGTACCTAGATGTTACGAGTGATTGCCATCGCTTTTATGCGTTACGCGAAGATTACAGTGTTGAAGTCTGGGGTTTCCCCAACTCCTCTGCCATCAAAAAGTTGGAAACTATCCCAGCTGGTGCTCCCATGGTACCAAAGTTAAATTATGATTTCCAGCTTTACATGGACAAAACTGATGCCACTGATCTGTTTTTGGTCAAAACTGGAGCAAGTGATCTGTTCTTGGTTGCGATGGTCGACTCTTCTGCCTGTGAAAGGGTTCGATTTGATGTTTATAAGCTCGAATATAATCCGGATGGTACATCTAGATGGAGAAGGGTGGACTCCATTGGCAAGTATGCAGTGGTTTTGGGTTCAAACCACTCCATATTAATCTCACCCCAGGAATTTGATCATGCTCCAGGATATCATGAGAATTCCATCTACTTCCTCCATGCATCATCTTCTTTCAGCTATGATTTAATTGTCTATAATGTGAGAGAGATAGAACCGAAAAAGGTCGGTTATCTGGGATTATTAAAGCAACCAGCTTACTGGCTCGAACGTTATCCTTTAGCACTGTAGCTAGCTAGTGACTAGGGTGATTATTGTTATTTAATCTTTAAACATTATATTTTGTGGAAGCTTAACATATAATTTGGCTTTATTTTTCATTTATTTTTAACTTTGTGCTCATGTTATTGGAATTTGATCTCCCTTGTTTCAATATGTATTTATTTCTAAACATTTCTTCCTGTAAACTTATTTTCCTAGTGTCGTCTTCCTTCTTGTCTTTGATCATATTGCCTTATCTTGTACATGTTAAACCTACAAAAATCGAGCACCTACGATGCACCCCAGACCACCATAACTGGAGCATCAGGAATGCACAGACGCCTGGTTACTGCATACAAAGCAAGAACTTGCATGGAAACAAAAGATATCAAATGTTGTGCATCATTGAATCTTACCATTGACTCAACAAAACCTTCAGAAACCCACTTATCTTTTACTTTTCCTCGCTCTGCAAAAGCCCCAATTATTGCGAAGATAAACAATGAAATATAAAGAGGGAAAATCCCATTAACGCACATAAGCAACCAATTACTTTCTGATTTGAACTAGTTTATCAGAAACCACGCATCCTTAGATAGCTGGTCCGAATAGCAGGTCGGATTTTCACATACCAATTTTTAAAATTATATTTCGTTTGTTGCCTTGTCTTGCCTCAAGCAGGCGCACACATTACCTAATCCGTAAGGTATCCTGAATAATGCAAACTTCTTCTCCAAATACGCTATCTTTTTATTCCGACTTCTTTTGCCCTTAAACTTGTTCTGTTCTACATACACACGACAAACTGCTTCTCCTTTATTAGTCAGCTTCGTTATTCTCCATTCTCGATAGGGTTCTCTTTTCTCTGAATCTCCGAAATATTGGTTCAGCATCTGATCAAGGCCATACATCAATGGCTGACAAAACAAAACATAGCAGAACAAGTTGGTCCCAACTTTCAATTGAACTTTTTGAATTGATCTTATCAAAACTGTCCCCAGGAAACATACTGCGGCTCAAAGCAGTTTGTCGTCCATGGCTTAAGGCCATCAAATGCATCTCACAGTCATCGCCGTCCTTCACTTGCTTACCAGAGCCGCCGCGGCTCCTTGTTTTTCAAGACGAGGACGAAGATGGTGTTAGCCAGTCTGGTTTTTACAGTCTTGAAGGCAAGTTTTACGACATGCCTAAACATTTATGACACGGAGACGGTATTTGCATTGGGTCCTCTCACGGATGGCTGCTTTTCTTGAGCCACAAGAAACAACTGCTGCTCTTGAATCCCGTATCTGCAGGGATCCAGCTTCTGCTCCCCCCACTCAATACTTTTCTGTATAGCATTGATCCAGAAATTATTCTCCGGAAGTCTGGGAGACTTTGGCGACGAAGGATGCCCAAGGTTGCTCTGTCTTGTCGACCAACCTGCGGCAACAAAAACAACATTGGGGTCTTGCTAATGTACAATTACAAAGATGGATGTAACTGTCTTGCTTTCTGCACTCCTGCAGATAACAATTGGACAAAGCTTGACGGGCAGAAACGGTACCTTGATGTTACGAGCGATGGCAATTGCTTCTATGCCTTAAACGTAGATTACAGCGTTGAAGTCTGGGAATTCACCAATTCCTTAATTCCCATAAAAAAAAAGTTAGAAATTATTATCCCAGCAGCTGGTGTGCCCTGGGAACTAAAAGGACATTCTTGGTTCCGAATACCCGGCATAGCCAAAACTGGGGCAAGTGATCTGTTCTTGATTCAGAGGGTCAATTCTTTGAACCCCCAAGTGGTTCGATTCGATGTTTATAAGCTCGAATATAATAATTGGGATGGAACATGTGCATATGGATGGACAAAGGTAGAATCCATTGGCAACTATGCATTGGTTTTGGGATTGAATCAGTCCATATTAATCTCACCGCAGGAATTTGATCATGAGAACTCAATTTACTTCACCTATGCACCATCTTCTGACAGCTGTTTTTAAGTGTGTATAATTTGAAAGGGAAAGAAATTGCAAAAGCCTGTGATCTTGGATTTACAGGGCTTGAACAGCCAGTTTACTGGTTTGAACCTGGTCCTTTAGCACTGTAGCTGGCTAGGCTAGTTAGGGACTAGGGTGATTATTGTTAGTTAACGTATTACAGTTTGGCTTTATTTTGTTAACTTTGTGCTCATGTTATGTATACTTAACTTTGTGCTCATGTTATGTAAGGGCAGATTTGTCATTTTGATATTTCTTTTTATGAAATCAACAATTTTTGTGAAGGAATTTTAAGAAAAAAGGGTTTTGTGAAAGCAATTTTTACTAATCAGGAATTGAATTCCAATTATTGAGAATTCATGTGTTTACTTCACATCAATGAATTAAAAAGTAAGTAGGGTCCACACAAAATTAGGAATTGAATTCCTGATTTTGGAGGAATTCAAATTCTTGGGTGAGATGTGGTATTCTAATTTCTGGAGAACTAACCCATTAGGAATTCATCTTCTTTTACCCATTATATCCTCACACAATTTTAAAATTTTAAAATTTGCCATCTACTTTACCCCAACAACGAGAACATTTTAGCAATTAGCACCACTCCTACCCCAATTCCATATGATTTAGTAAACAACTTCAATAAGAATTCGGAATCTAATTCTCCTCAATCCAACTCCTCATCAATTCAATTTATCCTCATTCAATTCCTCCTAATTTGATTACGGATTAGTAAACATGACAAAGACCTTAGAGAGTGTTTGAGTAATTTTTAAAACCTTGGTTTTGTAAAAACTCGAAGAAACTGAAGGGTGTTAATCTATATATAAAGCAAAAAGCAGAGAGTGGTGAAACATTCAAAAATCAAAAAATGCCCTCAGTTAATTCTAACATTAAGAATTAAAATTATTAATTAAATGAGGATAATATGGTAAATTCACATTTTTTTCATATTAAAAAAATTAAAATTAAAAACAAAATCAAATAATAAGTCCTACTTTATGGAACATAACTGTCTATATTATCTTTTCTTAATTCTAAAAATAAAATATAAAAGAAAAAAGAAAACCAATTTGCACATGCGGAGCATGTGCCAAAGAGCTAGTATAAATAACTCGTTTTATTTTTTGTCAGACCCTTTATTAGTGAGTTTTCGTTATTATCTTCTCGCTAGGGTTCTCTTTTCTCAGAATCTCCAAAATATTGGTTCAGCGTCTGATCAAGGTCACACATCAATGGCCGACAAAACAACCATTCTTTCCCAAAAAACAAAACATAGCAGAACAAGTTGGTCCGAACTTCCAATTGACCCTTTTCAACTGATCTTATCAAAACTGTCCCCAGGAAACATACTGCGGCTCGAAGCAGTTTGTCGTCCATGGCTTAAGGCCATCAAATACATCTCACGCTCATCGTCCTTCACTTGCTTACCAGAGCCGCCGCTGCTCCTTGCTTTTCAAGACGAGGGCAAAGATGGTGTTGGTTTTTACAGTCTTGAAGGCAAGTTTTACAACATGCCTAAACAGTTATGCCATGGAGATAGTATTTGCATTGGGTCCTCTCACGGCTGGCTGCTTTTCTTGAGCAACAAGAAACAACTGCTGCTCTTAAATCCCGTATCTGTAGGGATCCAGCTTCTGCTCCCACCACTTGATACTCTTCTGTATAGCATTGATCCAGTACTCCAGAAGTCTGGGAGACATTGGCGACAAAGGATGCTCAAGGTTGCTGTCTCTTTGCAACCAACCTGCGGCAACAAAAAAAGCATTGGGGTCTTGCTAATGTACAATTACCACGGTTCCAAAGATGGGTGTAACTGTCTTGCTTTCTGCACGCCTGCAGATAACAAGTGGACAAAGCTTGCCGGGCAGAAAGCGTATGTTGATGTTACGAGCGATCGCAATGGCTTCTATGCCTTAAACGTAGATTACAGCGTTGAAGTCTGGGATTTCACCAATTCCTTGATTCCCATAAAAAAGTTGGAAATTATCCCAGCTGGTGCGCCCTTGGAACTAAAACTAAATAATTGGTTCCCAAAGCCCTGCATAGCCAAAACTGGGGCAAGTGATCTGTTCTTGGTTCAGAGGATCAGTTCTTTGCCCATCCCCCAGGTTCGATTCGTTGTTTATAAGCTCGAATATAATAATCGGGATGGTACATGTACATCTGGATGGACAAAGGTGGAATCCTTTGGCAACCAGGCATTGGTTTTGGGTTCGAATCAGTCCATATTCGTCACACCCCAGGAATGTGATCATGAGAACTCAATCTACTTCACCTATGCACCATCTTATGACACCTGTTTTTTATGTGTGTACAATTTGAGAGGGAAAAACATAAAAAGAGTCAGTGATGATCTTGGATTAACAGGGCTTGAAAAACAAGTTTACTGGCTTGAACCTAGTTTTTTTAGCACTGTGGCTAGCTAGGCTAGTTAGGTCTAGGAACTTGGGGTGACTATTTGTTAATTCATCTTTATTGCTAGTTAACATATAACAGTTTGGCTTTATTTTGTTAACTTTGTGCTCATGTTATAATATGCTTTCTTCGAGTAGTTTAGAAAACCTTGTGGTTTGGTTTGTTCTATCTAAACTCCCTTGTTTCCATATGTGTTTGTTTCTCAACATTTCTTCCTGTAAACTTACTATTCCTAGTCTCTGTTTCCTTCTTGTCCTTGATCATAAATTGCATCTTCTACATTTTGAAACCCAACTTTGTCATACTATCCAGAGCCACAGGCATCGTTTGTAATCAATCTTGTATAAGGGTTTAATTGGTGTATATTCCTTTCTTTTGATTGTTTAATACAAGCAATATTTAAGAATGGGGATTTAAACACAAGACTTCGGGTGCAAACCGTGCAGAGGTGAATGCTACCTCTTAGGGTCCATAGATGATTTACTTCAATAGAAGAACCATCATTGTAGTATTGCATGTCTAACGAAAAATGAACTCTCTTCTTGTACACCAAAAAAAAAAAAATTTCTGTTTTCTTTCTTCGAATTGATTTGCGAGTTGATTGGGTTTTTTGTTTGGGTCACTAGTTGATTTGGTTTATATTATTATAAGGACGAATACAATTCGGTTAAATGTGACGGCCGGAACCCATCCAATTAAACTTCATCAAGAAGGCTTCCCAATTGACCCAAACTGGTTGCCATGCACTCTTAAGCCAACCTAGAAGGTTACTTATTACCTATCTAGCATGCTAAA
The DNA here is from genome assembly GCA_020226265.1 of Prunus mira. Classification (NCBI taxonomy): domain Eukaryota; kingdom Viridiplantae; phylum Streptophyta; class Magnoliopsida; order Rosales; family Rosaceae; genus Prunus; species Prunus mira. The sequence goes on from CM035325.1 coordinate 45,491,701, forward strand.
TGCAAAAACTCTGGCATATGAATAAAAATTCTAGACAAACCCAACATGGCCATACCAAGTCGAAAGCAGCAGACTCGGTTGTGGATTTTCGCTTCCTCAGCTATAGCAATTCAAAGTGCGACACAAGCTTTCAGGATTCCTATTATATCTTGAATCAATCTTGTGTAGCTCCACAGTTTGCAGTCACACGAAAGTATAAACTGCTAGATTCTCTATGATACAACCCTTCCCCCCAACCCCCGGCAGCTATAAAAGAGGGCACCCTAACTCAAGCACCTATAGTGTACTCCAGAACATAACTCAAGCAACCTGTGGCGTATCCCAGATCGCCATAACTTGAGGACCTAAGGTGCACCACAGATCACCATAACTCGAGCACATAAGGTGTAATATAGACCGCCAAACAACTAAGAGTACCCCACTAACCAATCATTTTAAACTTTCATATAGACACCTCTGCAAAAGAGAAAACTATAAGCAAGACTAATAATGGTTTGAGGTTTCAACCTCAATTCATAAGCACCTAGAGGTCGATGCACATGGAGCACCGAGAAATCGAAATAGCACCTAAGAAATAAGGAATGACAAGAAGTGATTAGACTAAATGGCATAACCACCATGAATGCACAGACACTGAGTCATGACATATAATACAGACAAACCTATAATCAAATGCAAAATATGCAAGAGACTGAACAGCATAGACCAAATGCATAAGGCATATAGATATGCCAATGTTGCAAAGCAGAACCATAATTCCACATGGTTACTGCATACAAAGCCAGAATTAGCATGGAAACAAAAATTCTCAAACGTTGTTCATCACTGAATCATTACCATTGACTCAACAAAACCTTCACATACCCACTTCTCTTTTGCCTTTCCTCACTCTTCTAGACAACCCAAAACAGCTAATACTACACACCATTTGCAAAAGCCCCAAAAAAATAATCCCATTAACACACATAAGCAACCAATTACTTTCTGATTTGGAACAGAAACCACGCAGAGCTTAAAAACGCCAACCAAACAGAACGAACACCATCCATCATTCACACAGCAATCACATATAGCATAAACACAAACTAAAATCCATATCTATATATAACCAATTTGTCAAAATAACCATCCACCCATTGATACTGCATATACTATTTTGGCCAATTAAAGAAGAAACTTCATCCTAGCCGAAACCCTAGAAAACAGAGCAAATCGAAGCAAATCATTACATGGGTTCGATGGAGAAGAAGCTGCGGTTGGTTCAGTTGATGTCGGTGTCGTCGAAATCGTCCTCGAAGGAATTGAAGAAGTCAGCGTCGGCCAGCTTGTTCTCGCCGATGACGCCGTCGGCAAAGCTCTCGAGTGTGTCAACGTCGTCAACGTCCATGGCCATGGTGGAGCCCTGGTCGTCCATGTCGCCGAAGAAGTCCATCGGAGTCGGCCTCATGGCTCCAAACCTTCTCTCTCTCGCGGAAGCTATGGCTATGGAGCGCCTCACGTTTTGGTTCTCGGCAGGGGAGCTCGCCTTTTGTCTTGCTACTGGCGACGACATGTCGTTTCCTTCTTATGTTTTTGTAAGATTTATCGCCGACTCTTTAATTGTAATTTTCTAGTTTTCTTTTCCTTCCAACATCGGTTCAACGTCTAAATGGATTTACTTTGATTTAGTTAGCCTACGTGGCCTCGTGGTTTCCGGTTGTAAGATTTCATTTTTCTATAAATAAATAAAAACTTTCAAATTAATTGGAAAAAAAAATTAAAATCGATGATGAACAAAAAATCAGTCAAGAATAATTATACCTGTAAATTTTTTATGAAAATATCCTTGAGCCTCCCCCTCTCTTGATTCTCAAACTCTTCTTCAATGCCCCTCCTCTATCAAGTTGTTGTTTTCTTATGTAAAAATAGTCACCTGCTCATTATTTATACCAATTTAGGTCTTATTTAAAATAAATAAAAATACCAAGTTAGGTTTTGCAATGATGTAGATTTTTTTTTTTTGGCTAATGTCACTTCGAGTAGAATTTGACGAGAAGTTAATGTGCATGATCGTGATATGAGTAATGTTTTGATGTAACTGAATTCGATGTGGTATGGTGTTACTAATTTCCTCAAATCATTCCATTATATGATATAACACCTAGAGTATAAAAGTTCTCTTCCAATACATATTATAATTTGAGTGAATACCACTTTAACATGTCGTTTAGTGTTATTATCACGTACAATAACTTGATTACTTTAACATGAATTAAGACAGAAGCCAAAAAAAAATAAGAAACCTTGAGAATCCATGGTGAATGACAAATCCTGTCAGTAATATGTTAAACATTCTTTTTATTTAACATAATTTATGAGTATTGACCCAAAAAAAAAAAACATAATTTATGAGTGTGTTGTAGTAGAAAACTATTAAGTAATTCAAAGTATCATACCTGCAAATTTTGTATGAAATTATGTGTCCTCGAGCCTCCCTCCCTTTCTTCTCAAACTCTTTCTTCCTTGTCTCTCTTGTGTGTCTCCTGTTCATCCTCCTCTTCGAGTCGAATGAACCTAAAAGATGGGAACAATATAATTGGTGAAAGAAAGCTACAATTGGTCAACACCACGAGAGTCAAACGGCCACAATGATGGAATATGGAGGATGGAATTGGTAAACGTAAAATTAGAACTTACAGCTAAAAAATTGTAAAGCCTATTTACGCACCCAAAAAAAAAAATTATATATATATCGTGTCTAGGGGACAACAAATAATCAACTCATCTTTACGTGTTTAGTATGAAAGTAAAGACCAATGCTTTTTTTAATGGAGGGGAAAGAGAGAAACCTTATACTTTCCAAGACCACTTCGGAGTGCACAAAAACTTAGGCCAATCTAACTAACATCTCATTTGTAAAGCTAAAGATCAAATTGAGTTTACCCAAGTTAGTTCTAATGACGTGAGAATGTGGAGTAATGAGTTAGGAATATGATAAAAACAAAAACCAATATAAAAAACAATAATAAAAATCAAGTTAATAAACTCCAATTGGAATGGATGGATTTTCTAGATCATGCCCCATAAAACCTTTTTTTTTGGAATTTTTCAATTTGAGGATTCAATTTGTGTTAGAACTAAAAGCATCTCCAACGGAGATGTCAAATGCAAAATGTTAAATTTGAATTTGATGGCTTATTTGGTCATTTGATGCTTTGAAAAAAATTTAACTCCACCCTTTGCCAAATATCATATTATTTTATTAAATTTTAAAAAGCAGATGGGACCCATATGATGCATAAAGTTTTAAAAGAAAGTAAATGATAGTGGGGTCCATGACTAAAAAAATATTAAAATAATATTTGACATCAAGCTTTTTGATATGTTATTTTTGACATACCTCATCCGGCCTTCAAATTCATGTAGGATTTGACTACTCGGTTTGAGCAATTTTAACATTCAATTTTTGTTATTTCATGTCCTTGTGGCAATTTGACATATCGATTGGAGATGTTCTAAGTGCTCGTTTGGCATTGTTTATTTGAGGTGATAATTGATTTTTAAATTTTTTTGGAAAGCCCAGCCCGTTTGGTAAACTATGAGAAAATCACTTATTGTTAAAAATTGTTGTGAGATAAAACTATAAGGGAAAGCAGCTAATTAAGTGTTTTCATTTTCTGATTATGAAGGAATCAGTTTCGAAGAGGTGCTGGGTTTGATAATTATGCGAGAATCATTTTCTGATTATGCGGGAATTAGTACCAGCAACAATTTTAACAAAAAGTTTACCAAACGCCAAACTGCTTTCCTTCACAGCTGATTTCTCTCACAGAAAATCTGATAGTGATTATTTTCACAGCACAGCAATACCAAACTGACCCTAAAGTCATGTCATTTTCTACTTGGCTAGAAACCGCTGGTGTAATTTTTTATTATGGGAGATTTTATTGGCACCCCATTATTTGCTTTTTACACCCCATACTAATTTTAAACATGAATAACCTATTTTACCCTTGTATATAATTACTGTTAAGGAAAAAAAAAATTTAATTAAAATTAAAATTGCTCACTACACCCCACATATATTCCTGCAACCCTAGTTTGACTTTAATCTCAAACAATCATGTTCCTAAACCCTAAACCCTAGATTTATATGTTTATATTTGTGAAAAAATACATTGTATTTATTCATGAAAGGTGAGATTGAAGTTAGAGAGGGCTTCGAATGAGGTACGAGTTTATTTTTTGGGGTTTTGCAAGTTTAGTATTTCATAATGGTCGTTGGTTGCATTCAGTACATCAGTACTGAATGCAATAGGTAAATTCGGTGGGATGCCACCGAAATGTTGCACCTTTTTCGGTTGGGTTTGACTGGTCATGAACTTAATATTCAGTGGAGATCCACCGTAACATGGAACGTAGTTCAGTACCGAACTTTTACCTGCGTTTCAGTGGCATCGAACCGAAATTTATTTATTTTTTCAGTAACTTATTGTCGACCACAAATTTAATGCAAGCTATTTTGATCTTACTCCCATTGAAGGAATAAAAACAAGGTGACGCCCCTACTGAAGGCAACAATGTGAGAACAGAATGTGTAATGGACTATAGTGATCAATTCACAACTTATTCGGTAATTATTTGTCTAAAATCCTTTTTAGTATCATTAACGTGGCATTAACGTTTCAAATTTTATCTTTAAATAAGATGAGTTTTATGTGTAGATATTTAATGGTAGAGATGCATTACTTAGATGGGCTCGTACACAAGGAAAAATGAATAATATTGTCATTGTAATTAAAATGTCTGATTATGGAGGTGAGGGCAAGAGGAGACCTCGTGTAATACTTGCCTGTGAAAGGAGCGGTAACTATAAGTCTTGCAAGTCTAGTGAGACAACTAATATAAGGTCGAATGCAAATTATTATTGCCACATGTTATAATGTGGTTTTAATCCTTCTAAGCATGCGTCAATGCCTTACATTTCTTCCTTTCTCAGTTCAATCAAGCGAAATCAGGCTACGTGAGATTGCCATTGGTTTTGTTGACGATGATCACTATGTCCAGGTATGAATTTATTTGTTTACGCAACATTGTTTAATTTTATATGCTATGCGTATATGAATGAATTCTTGGTTTGTAGATTCATTTGTCTCCAGATCATCCTATTCCACCAGTTTCTAGAATATGGCATGAACAAAGTGACATATGCAATGTAACACATTCATACTCGAGGTACCAAGCGCGTGTGGATGCTTTTCAACAACTTCCGGGAGTGGAGAATGTAGCTACTACAGATACGGTCATCCTAATGACTGACAAAAATGCACCCATTACAGAATTGAGATTATAAATCTAATAATTCTATTTATTTTCTTATATTCACTTTTTTTAGTGGGACAAACTTCATAACTAATCAAAACAAAAATAGTTCCAGATCTAATAATTCTATTTATTTTTTTACATTCACTTTTTTTAGTGGGACAAACTTCATAACTAATCAAAACAACAAAAGTTCCATGAGTTCTAATAATACAAACATGCAATAACTAATCAAAACAACAAAAGTTTCATGAGTTCTAATAAACGCATGCTAGCAAGTCAGTTAACCATGACGACGTTGATATGTCATGGTAGACCGTATGTTTGTACCCTCTAAAATCTGTTGCAAGGTCTCAACTGCTTGATAAACTTGGGAAGGTCGTGTACGCAATGCAGCTATTTCCCCTAATGCCACGAACGGCCTAGTAAAGGACAACATACGCTTGTCACGCTCCTATATTCGGTAGATAATCACTGAAAAATAGAAACAAATTCGGTGGATTATCATTGAAAAAAGAACACATATTTGGTGGAGTACCACTGAAAAACAGAAATACATTTGGTGGGAATCTCCTAAAAAATAGAAACAAATTCGGTGTACTACCACCGAAATAAGGTAACGATTTCGGTGGTAACCCATCGAAAGTAAAATTAATTTTAGTACAGATCAAGTTCAAATTCGGTGGACTACCACTAAAGCAACGTAACCATTTCGGTGGTAATCCACCGAAACTATATTCTAGTTTTGTAAAACCATGTTCGAACCATACACCCACAACGTTGAAATCAAAAATTAAAATCAGACTTTGGCTTTTCAAAAGTGAAATCAAACGTAGGCTTAATCAACACTTAGAAATGTAAATATAGAAATCGAAATCGAAATCAAACCTTGGCTCTTCAAAGGATTTGTGAAAACTTGACATATTGGTGATGGATGCTTGAGATGGTTGAGGAGATGGTGGTTTGCGACGGGGTGAGGCATTTGGGGTTGGCTGTGGGGTGTGATGGCTCTGTTTCAGAGATGGGTTCGAGTTTGCAGAGATGGATTGTGCGATGGGGTTCGGTGGTTTGCAGAGATGGGTTGGGCGATGACTCTGTTTCAAAGAGGATGGGGTGTGCGGTGGAGCTTGTTGTAAATTTGATGGGGTGTGTTTGCAAGAGGAGGGAATTTTCGATAGGGTGGGGCTTGATATCAAATGGGGTGGGTTTTGATTTCAGAGGGGGTGTGTTTGAAAGGGAATGGGGTTTTTGATAGGTGGTGTATGATATGGGATAGGGTTTACATAGTGAGTTAGGGAATGGGGTTCATGAGGGCAATTTAGGAAAAAAAAAAAAGGGTATAATGAGTAATTTGAAATTTTATTAAAATTTAGTGGGGTGTAAAAAATTATGGAGTGTAAAGAGCAAATAATGGGGTTCATATAGAATTTCCCTTTTATTATCTTTAAAGAAAATAAAAGAAATCGCGGCTTTGCCAAAAAGTGCGGAATTTATTTTTGTGACCGAGAAAGAATTAAAGATTTTTTTTGGGTAATAAAGTTGGAGATGTTTTAATTGGACAAAAGATAACAAGAACGTGGCAAATGGAAGCTCACACCGCCAATGGAGAGCAGTGTCCTCCTTCTCACACAGCCTCATCCATGGCGACCCAAATATTCCTTTCACTCTCTCTTTCAAAACCCACTTCCTTCGTCTCAACCAAGTCGCTCCTACACTCCTAAGTACCGTCGTTGGGATTCCAATGCCGAAACCATTCGGTCCCAAAGATTCGGTTTTAATTTAAGAGACAAAGGCAACAAAGAAGAAGAAGATGATGCTGATGGCGACGAAGAAGAAGAAGAAGACTACAATTACAATGGAAGTAAAGAGAAGAAGAAAAGGCGGTGGTGGTCAGATGATTACTCGGAGTCGGAGATGGAGGAAGGCTCTGGTGGAATCTTGGATGAAGCCATTGATAGTGTCTGGATTCTCAAGGTTCTAACTTTCACTTCATTTTTGGTTATTTGTATAAATTGCGATTTGGGATGTTGCAATTTTTGGTTTGACTTGTCCAAAAACAAAAACAAAAGAAAGAAAAAAAAACCCAGATGTTTTAAGTATTAAAATGCATCAATGCTTTAGCTGGGTTTTGTTGTTTGTTTCAATGAGAGGAAGCTCTTCTTTTTTTTTTCTTCCTATTGTCATGATACTTGCATTTCCCATATGTGTGAATGCCCCCATATCAGGTTCAAGCTCAAATGATAGAAATCACTGTGAAAACTGGATATTGTGTTCTGTTCTTTGCTATCTTTGGCTGCTTTGGGCATCTTTCCATGTGTTGTATCCAGAGTTAGAAGTTAAACAAAAGCCTTCTTAAACAAAAATTTGTAAGATGAAATATATTTGCTTTTTGGTGGGTGCAGGTGTTCAGATCCTATGGTTGGGCATTTCCAGCTATTATCGTATCTTTGCTGCTGTCTACGGGTGCAAAAGCTTTCCTCATGGCTTTAGCATTCCCCCTTTGTCAGTCAGCATTTTCACTGGCATTTGAGAAGTTGTGGGGAGGAACACAAAGTAGGCCAAAACGTAAGTCCAAGACCAGGAGGAGAAGGAAACCATTTGCCAGCACTGTAGATAACGTTAAAATGGATGAAGAACAAGAAACTAGCAACAAAAAGATGGATTATCAATCTTGGGTAGTAGGCAATGATGTCTCAGTTGATAATAGTGGCCAAAATGCATCAGGTCTTGGTGGGTGGGATGATCTTGAAAGAACTGAATCTGCACGGAGGCAATCTCGAAGAAAGCCGATGGGGAAGGGTAAGTTGAGTAAGAGAGAAAGGAAAAGTGACACACCTCTGCTGTTTAGGTTGTTGATTGCTGTTTTTCCATTTTTGGGTTCATGGACAAAGATGTTTTGGTGAATAGAGAATACAAACCCGCTGTCAACCTGGAGAATGACTTTCACTGGTTGGCCTGGAAGTGTAGAGATCAAGCACTACAAGGCTTTTTGCTCCTCCTCTTACACGACCTTCGGATCCCGTTTACATCAGTTGAAGCTAAGATCAAGGAATCAAGTTTCAGACAGAGCCAATTTGTGTACACGATGGTTTTCGATGGCATAATTAAGCCATTTTCTTCGTACGTCTAGCTTGGATGCTGAGGCTCTATCAGTATCCATACGCCATGTATATACTCAAAGTACAAGTTCATGGTACATTTTGTTCCATACAGTGTAGAATTTGGTATTTATCTCATAAGGAATTTTCTCTTCTTATGGTACAGTTTAGATAACTGCAGAAATTTGTGGTTTACAGTTCCAAGACGAGGTAAATCTAAATATTCTACCTGGAAATGACTTTCATTGGATAATTAAATAAATAAACAAAATAAGCATTTGTTCTCTGTGGTTTGCAAGACAGTGGCACAACTAATCCACATTGACATGGTAAATTTCTTTAATTGATTTTAATCAAATATTTGCAATTTGTTTACCATCTTGGTTCTACCCAGACATTGAATATGTGACATTACATAAACAAATAAAACCTTGAAAGAATGTCAAACTACACATGAAAACAAAAAATTGTCAATTTCCTGTAATGTAAACAATGCTAATGCACAAAAAGAAAAAGGAAGGTCTTGTCTTCAAAGGGGATACTGTCATCTTGCAAACAGCTCGACCTTGTTGCAAGCAGATGCAGGATCTTGGAGGCAGTTACAAAATGCCTCCTCATCTTTAGGGAATGAGGTTGGCAAGGGATGGTCTGGAACCACACCAACCTATAAGAAGCAATGTGGGTAAAGTTAATTGAGAGAGCGAGAGAGAGAGAGAGAGAGAGAGAGAACAGAGTTAATTAATAGAGAGAGAGAGAGAGAGAGAGAGAGAGAGAAGATAGCATCAGACCTTATCAATATCTGTGTGAGCAGGTGTCTCATAACGAGCAACTGTAACAACCAACCCGGAGCCATCAGACAGCTCAAAAACTGACTGAATCTTCCTGCATATTGGGATGGATGGCTCAAGTCAGGAATGCATGATTATATTTATAGGAACTGTGTAGAGTAAAAAAAAAATTTACCCTTTCCCAAATGTGGGCTCTCCAAACAACACCGCACGTTTATTGTCTTTCAATGCCCCGGCTAATATTTCACTTGCACTAGCTGTGCCCTTATTCACCTGAAGAAATCTCAGAAGATACATACGCCAATTTTTGACCACACAATTCTTTAAAGATAATATTTCATGGGAAAGCACTTGAAAACACCACTCAATATTAAAATCAGAAAGGGAAATAACAATGAATCCTAGAATTTAAATTACCCACTTTTCAAGAATGTCACATTCTAAAGCAATAAAACATGGATGCAACTATAGCAAGGCTCTCTGTTAATAAGATAAAATATCAAAAATCAAAAAGTGGGTCCACTATTAAACAGTATAGAGAGACAGGCCCGAGCTTGATGACAGATGTTCAAAATGATGACAACTCTGCACCATTAATAATAACATTTGCAAATGTTTGCCTATGTATCACGGAATATAATTGAACAAATCTAGTTCATTGTATAATGTATAGAAGTATACCAGCACAGCCAAGGGTTCTGACGGTGCCACTGCTTTGCTTCCATCAGTGTCGTATATATCTCGAACACCACGACTATCACATATATATACAATCACACCTTTGTCCAACCTGGAAGGCAGCATCTAATTGTGAAAACTTAGAATATACTGGACCTGACATAATGCAGCGTAAGCTTAATTTTGAAAGACTAACAATGTCTTTTTAAAAAATAAAAAATAAAAAACCGAAACTCGATTATAGAAGTTTGTGCTGCAGAAATTTGGATCAAACATAACAGATTAGAATATTAATAATCAAAAGACCTCAAGCAATGATGTAGTAATCTGGTTGCTTTAATGGGTTTTCTTCTTAAACATCGTTTGGGTTGAATAATGAGGAAAGAAGCAAGTTTTCTCTTTTTTAACCCTTTATGCAATCTAAGAATCTTAGGCATGTTTCTTACAACTTTTAACTTAAAATTCATTTCGTCAGTATCTCTTATTATACATGGATACAATTTATCCACCACATGTTCCAGAAAAAGAAAAAAAAAACCATACCAACAAACAGCATTTACTGATCTTGTGTTTTTTTTAACTGCAAATGACACTATTACAGCATAACACTGAAACATCACAGTTTCAAAACTTTGAGCTTAACTTAATCATAAACATCTTCGGTTGAATAATGAGAAAGAAGCATGTCTTCTCTTTTTTAATCCTTAATGAAATCTAAAAATCGTTGGCATGTTTCTTACAGCTTTTAACTTGAAATTCATTTTGTCAGTATCTCTTAATATACATGGATACAATTTATGCAACCAGTGTTCCATACAAAGAAAAAACCCATACCAACAAACAGCATTAACTGATCTTGTGTTGTTTTTAACTGCAACAGACACTATTATAGCATAACCCTGAAACATCACACTTTCAAAACTTTGATGCTTAATCAAAACAATGACGTATGGATGTGACAACTCAAGTAAAAAGGAAAACCCTTGGAAAAGAAATAAACTGTCTCCCAAAACGTGACTTTCCACATTTCTTGAAATGTGTGAATCCTACACGTCCACATCTCACACGCCCAGCAGATCACATAAATCCCTTTTAGGCTCTAATGCATAAAAATGGCTTTCAACGAAATGAATTGTAGAGAATTGGTTTCTTGTATTTGTGCATATGAAATATGAGTTCAAAACCTTCATGTGCATACAAAATGAATGCTAACATATACAACTTCGAAAGGCACCACGAAAGTGTAAGACTTAAAGGCATGCAGTATAAGTTTGCCACAATTCTCTAGTGTAACTTACCAAATCTTGGCAATTTCAATTCCTTCTGGAAAAAGACCACCACTGCACCAAATTTAAGAAAACTTGAGCTTTCAGAAAGCCTGCCAAAGGGCAAAGTTTACAAGACCAAGGTTGAAAGATAATCACCTATTGTCTCGAAGATCCAACACAAAGGCATTAACATTATTACTCCTTAGAGTATTAATTGCTTCCTTGACAGCACCTACACAGCATGCAAGTTGTTAGACCAAATTGCAGAAATTGACACTCAGAAGTATGAGCTCCTTTGGTAATGCTTTTAATCTGTGTTCTTTTAATTAAAAAGAGGAGAGAGGCAAGGGAGAGAGCAGAGAGAACAGATATAATGGTTTAAATAATAATGAGAACACATTCTATCTACTCTCTCTCTCTCTCTCTCTCTCTCTCTCTCTCTCTCTCTCATATATATATATATATATATATATATATATAAAGATGAAAATAGAAAACAAAAACAATGCAAAAGAGCTCAAACCATTCAATTACTAAATGAGATTGTGAAGAATAAGTCAATAAAATTCTAAACAAAATGAAGAATGTTCCCTTGAAAACCATACACAGGAGAGCTAAATTCGTCTGTCAATGGTAGGGGAATTGAGAACATAATTGATCAAAACAACACAGTAAAATTCTGAGTTCTGCCACATGAGACACAACTTATATAATTTCTGTAAATAAACTAGAAAAATAAACCTTGCTTTTATGAATAGAAATACATTTCCTAACTTATTTATTAAAAATATATATATATATATATTTGATTTAGGTACCACTCCTTGAAAAACCTAACCGATAACAGCTACTAGTTCAGCTTACCAGATGCATTTTGATTGAACGATGTTAGTTTGATATAGCCAATCCTAAGGGAATCCTTTCCCGAAGCAGGCATCGCACATAGTCTTGACGTTACTGGATTCAGTGAAACTTTCTCCCGCCTAAAGGCAGCAAAAAGTAATTTAAAGTATTTTAAATAATGAAAAAGAAAGGACAGAAGATTCAGACAAAAGATAATTTAAAAAAAAGAAAATTCACCCCGCTCCTAAGTGCTAACCCCTAGAAGTTGCTCAAGTGTCAAAGCGAATACGATGACTTTGGTTAAACACTGAGCTCAATTTCCAGCCACAATGACAACCAGCCCAAAAGCATTTTTAAAATGTCACCATGAACTGAATATCAATATTGAAGCTTTTTCAGCTTAATTTTATCAAAGCAATAAATCTTCAAACACTTTTGGGAATGCAAAATTGTATTTCCTTGAGAAGAAAAGAAAAAATAATTCCCTGTATAATAAGATAGCAGGCTTTCTGAAGGGATTAATGAAGAACTGAACCTACATCAAATCCAGGTGCTTTATTTCAGGTCCACTACGAACGGTCAATTTCACTGAACTTCCTTCAGATCCCCTATACAAGTAGGAAAAATGTGTTATAAATAAATAAATGAATTTAATGGGAAAGAGAAGTCCTGATTCTGAAACAACTTATTTCAATTACAAGGAATCGGACAATGGCACTCAAAAATTCAAAGACCTCAAGATAGCGAGCTTCTCCAGAAAGTTAACTGATATGGCTTTCAACTACAGATTTGGTGACTGATCCACAAATAAATATCCTAGTACTTGATGGGTAGTTAGTAATATAGCCATTAGATAGCATAACAAACTTTTAGCACAATTTATAACTGTCACTTGGTAAATTTTATTTTCCACAGTTCAAAACTAAGAAACAAATAAACAACTATCAGCAAGATCAGAAAGAAATTGACAGGAAAACTACAGTGTCTTTTGCGTATGTCCATGTCAGATAAAATAAAGGAATATTTCAATGATAAATTAAAAATGAAATACATACTATTGTAAGCCATGTTATAATTGCATTTCCTTATTAGAACCTAATTATTTGAGGCGAAATCTAATTCAACAGGTTAAGTGGGTAAGAAACTTACTGTAACCGCTCTGCTGCATCATATACACCCATTGTTTCTGTACTTGTATCATCAATTGCAAGAATAACATCCCCAGACAAGATGCCAGCCTTGTTTGCTGGACCTCCTGGAGAAGCTGAAATAACAACAAGACCAGCAGGTGATCCATCAAATTTTGTAGGGTAGCCAATTGACAGCCCTACGCCTGTAAGAGCACCTTGAGTCCCAGACTGCCTTCAAAGAAGATATAAACAGATTTTAGGGACAGTATCTATATTGAAATTTCACTGAAGAAATGCTATCTTAAACTAACAGGTAGAGATTGTATTTAATGTGGTATCTAATAGAGTGTCACATTATTATTCAGGCCAAAATGCAATACACTAAGACCATAAGAAGATAAATCCTTGTACCCGTAGACTCTTTAACTTTTCAGGTTCCAGAAATCGAGTGAAAGGATCCTCCAATGTGGCAAGCATCTTCTTTATTGCCATATCTGATTGCAAATACGCCATTAGGATTTAGTTGGGGAAACTGGAAAGACAATATAGTACTTTCAACTAAATGAAGTACACTAACAGGGATGAAGTTTATTCATATTGATACAGCACCCAAATACAGCTTAATAATATAACACTATGCTACATGTACTGGATAATTACCAGGCGAACCCCTGGGGATGGCCCAAAATAGTTGGCATATTTCAAGCCCAAATCTACTGCTTCTTGAAGAAAACGGAAGTTCATGGACCAGTCCTTTGAAGTTGCAAAGTTTTTCAGCTCAGCCTTAATTCTTATATTTTCTTCTTATAAAAGTTGTGCTGCTTTTATTATGGCATCTTATTTTAGAGTTTTTGGTGATATCTCCCACCTGGCAAGTGAATTGAGGCTTTGGTACGCTATGATCAGTAAATCTTGAAAACTCTCAAGCTGGAACAATGAAATTAAAAGTACTCTATTTGGAGCAGACATTAGAGATCGTCATAAAGTTTCTGCAACCAAGGGGTCGGAAGAACCAAATAATCCCAACATGTTTCAAGTCACATATGGTAGTATATGCAGAAGTCTATAGTACAAAACTATTTATTAATTGAATTCCAAGGAACCTTATAGAGGTGTCCTTTTAAAGAACAGCCTTGGATTATTTCAAACTATTTTTAATATAGGAAGATGTAGGAAAATACAGTATGTAGTGACTACTAAAAGGATGGAATCCGTACATGTCTCTTCTCGCGTGTTCATCGGCTCATTGCGCAGTGCATTTTCTCTGTACCGAAACCAACTTTGTCCATTGAAACTTTTGTCAACATATGCACGGTCAATCATCCTCCATGCCTCTAAGAACAGAAGATTCTCTTCAGTGAGAGCCCCTACGCAAGTAAATAAAAGAACAAGAAGTAAATTCTCTCACCATTGCACAATTTGTGGCTGTCACTACTGCATTACCATAAAAAGTAAACTTACATGATGGACTCTCGCTAACGGAAACAGAAACTGACATGACCACCATCAGTGCAACAACGAATCGAACAAAAGCATGATGTCCAATTTTTTCTGAATAACTTATCACTTTATGGAGACTGCCAGCATATTTCTTCAATCGAAGTTTTTTCTTGAGCTTACTATAGCGTACTGAAAACAAACTACACTGAGAAAAGAAACTCTGGTTGAGCCTGCATATCGGTAAAAGCAAGGCCCTATCCGTATTACCATAATTTAATAGTCTCTTAAAGGATGTAATCTTCAAACACATTAAGGGAGCCTTTGCTCGAGCTTCTACAATCCTTACTGGTGCATACTTCCGTTGCAGCAACTGCAAAGAGTCCAATTGAAAATTATAAATTGATGGAGTTACCATTACAATTAGATAGCGCTCAGCATACATTATAGAGCAGTATCTTAAATCTTTCAGAAGACACTAGGCCTCTTTTGGATCCATTTCCAACATAAAATTGTGACTATTACAAGATATTACCAACTACCTGAATGGATTTCACTTTTTGTTCTAACTTGAGGGAAAGCAATCTAAATGCCATAATGTAGCAAAAATGATCAGGAAATTAAATGCCTTTCCTGTCAAAATGAGTCAAAGTAATGAAAACTATACTCAGTTGTTTAGACTTAACATGTTGTAAAGCAAAGCAAGCCAAGTGCAAAAATATTCAGCGTTCAAGACAATTTGACCCAAAGAAAGAAGAAAGCAAAAGGTTTGAATTTTATGAATAGAGAATAAACTGACAATTAAGCTGTTCTCTAATTTCATAATTGCTGGTCATGCCCGCTGAAAGAGAGCTAAAATGAGCCATCAACCAGATAGAAATCAATGAGAGAGAGAGTACCTGAGGAGTGGTAGCCATGGAGGCGGAGTTAGGGTTCTTGTACAAGTTGGAGATTATGAAATGAGGGCATGAAGAAGCAGTTGCAGAGCTGGCGAGGACCTCCATCAATGGAGAGTCCGGAGAGCTCTTCTTTTCCGTTCAGATGTTATCTAATATCCTTATCCCTTGTTGGGCTGGGGCTACATTCCATATAGAAAGAATGGGCCTAAGCCTTTCAGCCTCATTTGTTTATTTTATTTCCCTAAATCCGAAACTGATAAATAAAAACATAAACAAGTAAGTATACACTTTCGGGCCTCCCACCATGGAAAGTATTTGATGAGAAACATTTTCAATGTTTTTTTTTTTTTTTTATAGATGAGAAATGGAAGATTTATTTCTCATGTTTGATAATGATGGAAAGTAATAACGAAATACCACTTTATTTTCTTTTCCACGTTTGGTTTGTGTAGGATTGGAAAGCAAACTTTGTTTAATTTTTCAATTATACCCTTGTTAGAAATGTGAAATAAATAACATAAAAAAGAAGGCCTCAAGCCTTTGAAGTAATAATTTTTTAGGGTTAACTGGTGATTTGCCCATAAACTTGTAGATAATTTTCAAGGATTTTTAGTTGTTTTTATCCCCCGAGCTATCGCCCCAATCGAACTTCACTCCCCTAACTAATTTTTCAACCAATTTAGCATCCGGATAAATAGTCAATTTAGCCTTATCGTCAAAATTTTCAAAGACTTTAGGAAAAGGTGGAGTATCCTATGGATTGGTGAGTTGGAGAGAGAGAGAGAGAGAGAGAGAGAGAGAGAGAGAGAGAGAGAGAGAGAGAGAGAGAGAGAAGAGAGAGAGAGAGAGAGAGAGAGAGAGAGAGAGAGAGAGAGAGAGAGAGAGAGAGAGGGTTTCTGCTGAATCATTCCACACATTGTCAACACTTTTGGAATTTCTGAGATTGGAGCTAGAGAAAGGAGAGCAAAGGTGCAACCAAGCAAGAAAGAGGATACCAAATAGGAGAAGAAGTCACTCCATCATTGAAGACCTTGTGCTTTCATCTTCTTCACAAAATTTGTAAGCGCTTCCTAATTGTATTTGAAGTTGTGTTTACTATGAACATGAGGAGCTAAACTCCATAGCTAGGGCTTAGGTTGAAGCCCAAAACATGATTACTCTATTGTTTTGATGCTTGAGTTTATGAATTTCTAGATGTTGTTGATGAATTCCCATTCACTAAAATAATCTATCATTGATATATATATGTTTTTCTTTGATTGATCACTTTTGAAAGCATGCTTCTTGAGATTGTTGGGATTATATGTACCCTCAGGTTTTCCTAAGCAACAAATAGATGAAGTAAGAATTATCCATGTAAGTTTCTTGAATGCCTAATGTAAACATCATACTATTAGGGTTCTTGTGATGTTCATATTCTCTTTGAACTTAATGAGTTTTCTATGTAATTAAATCGAAGTACTAAGCACACCTTGATTGATATATTATATGGAAAGCACGAGTATTGTAGCACTAGACCCACAGTTTACTTATACTAGAGAGAATCAATGCATCTTGAGCCACTAGACCCAGTCTTGATTGCAAACATCTTCATCAACACATTTAGAGTTCATAACTTGAGTAGGATGGTTTAGAGTGGATTCCAAAAACCCTAGTGTTTCTCATCATTGTAAGCCACATTTTGATATTCATTTTTATCAATGTTGTTAAAATTTGAGTTTGGTTACATTTTAAGCATTAAAATTAGTTCACTTGAATAAAACCCCCCACCCCCTTTTGTTTTGTGTGTGTTGTTTGAAACGTTGTGTGTTTGTTTCTACTGAATTTTGCTCACTTTTGTATCTATTTTTGATATTCGGCCTGCATTGGGTTCATTATTTTTCTATACTGAATCCCACCATATAAAGAACATAAAATTTGGATTAACGGTTGGAAAGTTACAGGTCCAAAATGGGACAGAGGTCGAAACTGGAAAACAGAGGAAGTTCATAAATTCGTCTCTTGCTAAAATGTGATAAACTTGTGATACATAGCAATGGTGATACACCGATGACAAATGGGTGATAGAAAGTGCTAATTGTGTTTATCTTTGGGTTCTTGTTTTGTTTCTTTTCTTTTACTTTTCTTTACTTATTCCTAATTTCCAATTTGTATTTTACATTTGTGTTTTGTTAAATAAGTGTTCTTTATGTACTCAAACTACAACTTTGTATAGGGCGACAGTTCCTCATAGGATCGGCCCCGTACTTACAAATCTATACCCCAATAGATTAGTACACTTGTGAGTATTTTATAATTGGATGACAAATTTGTGTCAATTATTAATACTACAGTGTGAGGATACATTGTCACATTATGTTATTAGTTTAAGTATGACAACATGAGTAGACAACATAGGTAATATGTCATGACACAAGATATATCATTAGTAAATAGATATACATTTACAATACTAATACATATTATAATATAAGTAAAATAATAAGAGCATCCATATTGTTGGGGTGTAAATAGGGTATATTCTACTTTTACATCTCTAGCAGCTGAAAAACACTCCAACCTAAAGGTGTATATGGATGTATATATACACAAACGGTCTGAAATACGAAAATTGATCCACATTCACTACATAAGAGCAACTTCAGCGGCAAGCCCAGCCAGAAGCTGGGGGGAGAAGAAAAAAAACCCAGTTCTAGCGAGGAGCCCAAGCCCGGGTTGGGAGTGGGACCCACGAAGTTGGGCTAGCCCTCAGGCCAGTTCAGCCCGAGCTCAAGCCCGAGGGCTGGGCTGATGTCATTGCTGACGCCAGGTTGGCCTCAGCCCACTCATTTGATTTTTTTTTTCTGTTGCCATGTGGCGTCGTTTGGGCTCTTCGATCGGATTTTTTTCCTCCAATCCAACGGCAGCCAATTTTTTTGCAATAAATTACGAAAAAAAATTAGGAAAATTTTTTTTAAAATACCCAAAAATTAATGAATTTTTTTCTATAAATACCAGCCAATTTTTTTAAAAATTTATCTGAAATTTGAAATTGAAAATTTTATCCGATTATGAGATATGAATAGTATTAACACGTAGGAACCCGAAAATCTTATCCAAATTAATTATTGAGGTAAAACAATTTGTGAAAAAAAACAAAAAAATGAATAGTAATTGCCCTTTGCCATGGCAAACGGGTGGTGGAAACACAAAATACTATTTGCAAGGGCAACCACTATTCACGTGAATAGTGGCTGCCATAACTCCTCCATTGCCATGGCTAAAGGCAAATGAATGGAGTTGCTCTAAGGAAATAATAAGAGAGGAAAGCTAGTGGGGTAAAAAAGGAGGAGAAAGTAAAACTCCCACTTCCAAACGCGCGCCTGTTGGGTTACTTGGTAGACAAAGCCACCAATGCGGAGTCCACTTCTTCAGTTATATGCAAATGTTGTGATTTTCCTTTTTTTTTTTTTTTTTGTTTTGCCAAATTGTGATGTTCTGATTTATAAAAATTAAAAATTAAAAAATGGACTTTTAAAAAAAAACATATAAATTTTTTTAAAAAAAATTCTGATTTTCTATATATACCCCATGACCCTTTGTTCACAAATCACCATTCTTCATCACTCTCAATTCTCCTTCAAAACTTCCTTATTTCAAATTTTATTGTGTTTTTTGTTATCTTTTGGGATCATCAAAATTTTTACATCGATTTTTTTGAAAAAAATAACAAAAAAATTAAACATCACACTGAAAAATGAAAACACAAAAACAATGAGTGCAAAACAAAAACTAACACAAAAATGAATTTATACAAGATATGCAAGTTTACATCCACTCAATTGGAGGAAAAATTACATTTACATCCCCGGGGTGTAAAAGAAATGTAAATGTGGTTTTACACCTCCAATGTACACCATATGCATTGGAGATGCTCTAACACCACGTGACTATATGACTATGACACTGAAAAATTACACATTATATTAATCATAATTATATATTGACGAGGCAGACACATTTATTTTTTGGTATTAGACACTTAATTGCTCATATGAAAGCTAAACAATTGTTCTCCCAATAAACAGGCTCATCCTTAACAAATGGAAAAATAAAATAAAATAAAATAAAAAGGCTCATCAAACAAGCACAACTCATACACAACATTTCTTACTTTAAATCAACTTATCATACTAATTATAAGATATATCCATATCCTAAATATGTATTAATTAGATAAATAATTATACAAATTTAAAATCCTATCACTGAGTATTATGGGTGACGTTGGCAACTAGTAGTTCCAAGTTCGGCTAGCATGAGAACACTCGAGTGCTTTTTGGTCAGAGTGAAGTCAACCTTGGAACTCACACGAAATTTGAGGTAAAAGGAAGATTTGGGATTAGCGATCGAGGAAGAAACCACCAGGCCATGTCAGACATGCAAGGAATTTGAGGAGTGGGATATTTTGAGTCGAGCTTGCCTGAGCTGCATTTTCTTCTCAAAATCGAAGGGGCAGTTTTAGAAACAAAGACATCAAACACAAATCAAAAAACAAGTTGAAACATTGCTCAAATGCACTCTCAAATTATGTTGTATTTTTCTTATAACTTTCAGGTAATCATATCAATAAGTTATTGATCATCAAATTTCTTAAGCACCATCCATTGTAAACAATCATCCAGTATATTGTTGGGTTCATTTTTATACATGATTTATCATGTCATTCACTCAATGTTTTGAGTTAGTTCTTGACAATTTATAGATTTATACTTCTTTTTTATGTTTTTGTAAGTTTTACCTTAGTTGGAAGAAATATGAGCTAAAAGTGCATTATTGAATATAAATTTTATTTTTGCACATTTTCGTAGGTCAAATTCTTGGCCTTGAATCAGCATGCTCCAATGCTTGGATGAGGTGAAAATTTTACTTAAACTTCTTCCAATGGATGTTAACTACAACATATCCGAATTTGAGCTCCATTGAACAAGTATAGCCCGGCCTACCGATCCAATATTAATCCTAACTCTGGAATTGTGGTTTGGACCACATTTACCTCCATTGGATGTCACCCTCCCTTTTCTACTTGTTACCACACCACTTGGTAATAATGTGTTACCTAGGTGATCTGGGATCTCATTCTACCTATTTGGATCCTTCTTAAGGTGTTAAAATTCAAAGAAATGAGCAAAAGGGCAGCAGGCAAGCAAGGAGACTACGAAGGAGGAGAACTGTTCCACCATTGAATGCTTTTGTGCTTTCATCTCTACAAATCTGTAAACTCTTTCTAGTTATATTTTGAATATGTGTTTGTAATAAGTATGAGGAACTAAACTCCATAGCTAGGGCTTAGGTTGAATTAAGCCCTAAACATGAATACTCTATTGTTTTGATCCTTGAGTTTATAGATTTCTAGATGTTGTTGATGAATTCCTCTTCACTAAATTAATATATCATTGATGTATGTTTCTTTGATTAATCACCCTTGAAACCATGCTTATTGAGATTGTTGGGATTATATATATCTTCATGTTTTCCTAAGCAACTCATGGATGAAGTAAGAATCATTCATGTGAATTGGTTTCTTGAATGCCTAATGTAAACACCATACTATTAGGGTTCTTGTGATGTTCATATATTCTTTTCAAACTTAATGGGTTTCCTTATATGATTAAATCGAAGTACTAAATACACCTAGATTGATTGTGTAGGAAACACAAGTATTGTAGCACTAAACACACACTTTACTTATCTTAGAGAGAATCAATGTGTCTTAAGTCACTAAACCCACTCTTGATTGCAAACATCTTCATCAATGTGTCTAGAATTCATTACTTGAGTGTTCATAAATATGAGTAGGATTGTTTAGGGTGGATTCCAAAAACCCTAGTCTTTCTTTACACTTTGATAATCACAGTCTTAACTTGTTAAATTAGAGTTTGGTTACATTTTAAGCATTAGAATTAGTTCACTTGAATAAATAAAAACCCCTTTGTTTTGTGTGTTGTTTGAAATCTTGAGTGTTCTTTCCACTGAATTCTGCTCACTTTTGTATCTGTTTTTGATATTTGGCTCGTGATGAGTTATTCATTTTTTTATGCTGAATCTAACCATATAAAAACATAAATTGTGGATTAACATTTGGAAAGTTACAAGTCAAAAACAGCATAGAGGTCGAAACTGGAAAACAGAGGAAGTTCATAAATTCGTCTCTAACATAAACGTGATAAACGGGTGATACTTTGTGATAAAGTGGCGATACAGTAGTGATACAAAATGTTGATTGTGTTTATCCTTGGTTTTTGTTTTGTTTCATTTCATTTACTTTTCTTAACTCATTTCTAGTATTCGATTTGCATTTTACCTTTATATTGTGTTAAATAAGTGTCCTTTACGTACTCAAACTAGACCTTTATATAAGCCTACAATATGCCAAATAAAGCAGTAGTTTTTCTAATTAGGAACAATACCATTCATGCCTCTCAAAGTAAATTAAAAGAAGCATAAGCAACTTTTATGCATACCATTTTAATTGCTGAAGATCTAACTTCTCGAGATTCTGGTGCTAGATCAAATTGTATGAAAAGCTAAAGTAAGAACAAAGAGAAATGTTTAAAAAACTATATCCCAGACACATAATACATACATCCAAGAAACAAAGGCATGTCATATACTTGGATAAGAGAAGTACCATATCTTGTCTTAAAGATCCTTTCCAAAATAGTAACCAAAGTGCCTTCTAGACCATATAATATCATAAGAAACAATCTATGGAAATAGTAGATATGATAAAAAGTAAAACCAAATTGATATCACATATACCAATGACAATGTGGTGATGGTGGTGAGCATACACCTCTAGTTAATGTGGTGCATAAAAATGCTCCCTAAATGAATTATGTTGTCCACATATATTATAACACGTTAACGAATTATACAGATGATTATATTTTAGTTTCACGCTATAATCTCTCTATGGATTGATTGTATTTGCATGGTTATGTACGCTCATACCATTCAAAATATTGGTCGTATAACGTCTATCATGATATATGGTCTCATCTCCACAAATATTTTGTGAGACCAAAATTAATTTGAAATAAAACCATGTCCTACTTAAAAATTTAAAAAAGAAAAGATTCATGGATAAAAATCGAGGACAAAATCTCATCTCACCCTCCTGAGAACGTGACAATGTGGACTTTGTACATTCATCAATAACAGAGATAAGATTTGACAACTTGAAATCACCACACCACAGATTTTGAAGAGGTTTGAGAATTCTAACTCTAGCTTTGTTATGAAGCCTCAAGAGAGATCCGTGAAAAGGAAACTTTTCTATGTTTTCTAGCACCTTAATGAAAAGATTCTGTTCCATAGAAGAACTCTCACGATATTTCAAATCAACTCTTCTATATTTCACCACACCACAGATTTCTATGTTTTCTCTAGCTCCCTAAATAAAGAGCAGTCGAAAGTCGTTTGAAATCATAAACTTTTATTTATTAGCTGTTGTCATTACGTGGCAAAATAAGGGTTCGTTTGATAACTATTTTAATTTTAGTTTTCATTTTTTGTGATACAGTACAGAAGAAAATGAGAGTGAGAGTGAGAATAGGAGTAAGGATGAGATTGAGAGGGTTTTGGCAGGACCGTTGGCTTCTCCCTCCTCACCAAGGTTTTGTTGTGCCGCTGAACACTGTGCCATTGAATGCTCTCCAAATGGTAGCTGAGATTTTAGATGGTCAGGCCAGAACATGGAACACTAGAGCTCTAGCTCAGTATGTGAGCCAGGACACCATAAGCTTATCAGTGAGGTTCCTATTGGTAACTTGCACAGGGATGACAGAATTGTGTGGCCCTGGAACAAATCCGGTTTGTATTCTGCGAAGTCTGGTTACAATTTGCAGGTGGTATCTGTTTCTTCAATCGGGAGGAATAACCGGTCGTCCCATGTGATTGAAAGAGGTGTGTGGAAGGATATTTGGGCGACTCCCACTCTCCAATTTGCCCCATATGCAATCAATATGAAGAATCTGAGGAACACGCTATCTTTCTGTGTCCTGGACCCAAGTTGTCTAGTTTGGCTCCCCATTAAATTACCTGTGAACCTTCAAAGTCTCACTACATTTGACCGCTGGTTCAATGGGCTGTTAAATAGTCAGATGTTTTCCAAATCTGAAAGAGTATGGGTTCTGTCCTTGGTTAGTTTTATCTCGTGGGAGATATGGAAAGCAAGGTGCAAGTTTCTTTTTGAGGACATTACAATCGATCCCAGAAGTGTGGTGGAACAGGCTGCCTCAGCAGCTGAGGAATTTGATGCGGTAAGGTGTCATGCTATCTCCACCAGAAATGGGGCTGGTTTTTTCACCCAGCCCGCTAGTATTTGGAAACCTCTTGTTAACAGTGCAATTAAGATCAACTTCGATGCTGCTTGGAAAAACCATGAGGCAGGATTGGGTGTGGTGATGAGAAATCAGAACAAGGATTTCTGCTATGGTTTTGCTAGTAAACGTTGTTGTAATAGTGCCTTGAATGCAGAAACTGAAGCAGCTATTGAGGCTCTAAGATGCGCAAGACTGAGAGGCTACTCAAAGTTAAAGATGGAATCGAACTCAAAAGTCCTCATTGATAATATCAAGGGTAATGTATGCATGAAGGCCTGGACCATTCTCCCTTTGCTAGAAGAGACCAGACGCCTGAGTGCAGGTTTCTCTGATGTGGAATGGCGTTGGATCCTTCGTGGAGCAAATCGCGTGGCTCATGTGACGGCGGCGATAGGATTAAGGGCGGTGTGTCTGCAAGGATGGGCTAACCAGCCACCTCCGTCCCTGGTGCGGGTTCTAGCTTCTGATGGACTTCCAAGTCCCCCTTAATTGTAATTTTTGTTTTTAGTGTTTTTGTCTCTGTGGGGAAAAACTGGTTTCTAGACTCTGCGAGTTTAGTTTTTTTACCTGAGTTTCTATTATCTCATCAGGTTAGTATCAGTTTGTATGCCTCCTTTGTTATCAATGAAAGCTTCTTCGTCCAAAAAAAAAAAGGGATGAGATTGAGAGGTGATGATGGGAGGGATGAGTAACAAAAGTGAAAACAATTTCAAATAGGTTTTAGTTTGTAGTTTTTGTTTTCACTTTACTCCTCACTCTCATCCACTCCTCTTATCTTCCTTCTCTCAATCCCATCTTTACTCACATTCTCACTTCCATTCTCTTCTTTTTTTTCCCTCTA
Organism: Prunus mira; assembly: GCA_020226265.1. Taxonomy (NCBI): domain Eukaryota; kingdom Viridiplantae; phylum Streptophyta; class Magnoliopsida; order Rosales; family Rosaceae; genus Prunus; species Prunus mira. The sequence continues at coordinate 45,516,350 of CM035325.1, forward strand.
TACTCTAGCACAAAAACTGAAAAATAAAAACTAATAGATTGTAATTACATGATTTTAATGTAATAGATTTCAGCATGATTTGTAATTACATGATTTTTCTTATGATTTTAATAGGTTGTAATTACAAGATTTTACTTATGATTTTAATTCATGTAGGACTTTCTCATATTCTCCAAAATAGATTTCACCAAAGTTTGGATTGGATTCGGGTTAGCCATCTTTCATCCATTAGTTGACGGATGCCAAGCCTTTAAAGATGCAGAAAGTTGAAGTTACACCAATCTTAGCTCAAGTTATCATTACTATCTCTCATGTATGGTTTTCTTCAAATCATCCTGTTCTAGAGCTAAAACCATAGCGGTCCCAAACTTTAAACATAACTATTATTGAACTAAAACCATACAACTATTAAGTTTTGGATAGAGAACTTGGTTTGGAACTGAGAATTGACGTAGGAACAAGCTACAAGAAGGAAAAATCTTGAATTAATTGAATTTTTAAATATTACAACAGACAAGTTAATTGAATCAATTCAATAAGAAACTGGACAGCTGAAAACAATTCAAAATATGGTCCAGCTATGACATGATACTAGTATAGAACACTTGTCAGCTGAAAACAAGTCAAAATATGGTCTAGCTATGACATGATACTAGTATAGAACACTTGTCAGTCAAATTAATTCCACAAATTGATTAAAGAAAGATAAATAAATCAAACGAAATAAACGAGCTGAAAATCTATTTAAAAAAATGCACGCATATTGCATAATATGAACTACTATTAAAAGCAATGTATATGAAATTATTGTTTAGACTAGAGAAAGCAAAGAAAACAAAGACAGCTATCTGAGTCTATGCACCAAATACAGAAGGATCGAGTCTGGTTAACCAAGCTCTTGTAAAGACATGAGTACCTTGTTTATCTTCATTTGTTCATCTTCCCCAAAAACATAAAAACGTGAGAATCATGCATAGGAGGGTGGGATTTTTTTGTGGGGTTTGGTATTTATATCACCCACTCAAAAGTCTCACACAATACACCATTTAACGAAATATCTCAAAATCGGTAAGTTTTTGAATCCCACCGTACTTTTTCTTATCTTTTAAAAGTCCTAATTGAATACCACAAGACTTGAATTGTTTATTTAAAAATCTTAATTGAATATCACCAGATTTTTATTGATTACTTAAAAATCCTAATTAGATACCACTGGACTTTTAAGCTTAAAAACAATATATTAAAATCTCAATTGAATACACCCCCATTGAAACGGTTATCAAACAAGCCCCAAGTAAAATAGTCTTCATGGAGGAAAGCAAATGTTTTGGAAAATTTTAGAGCAAATTCCCCAAATATTCCCCCCCCTCCCCCCCCCCCCAAAAAAAAAAACGCATCCAAGTCCATCTGGGAGTATTACATTTCGTTCCTTTTCAATTCTTTCGTTTTTGTGTATAGATACTGTTTGTTGATTTGGCCATTTGGAGGAAGTTGTGGTCACTCTTTGGATGCTGAATGAGTTTGGTCTCAACGTTTCCCTGTAGGATATTATTGTTACTGCTTTGTGGATTTACACTTCCCTTCTATCTGAAGACCTTTAGGCTTTAATCAAAAATACAATCTATCGCATTTTTATAAAAAATAAAAAATAAAGTTACAATTTTTTTGGTTAGTTAATAGGTCTTGTCAAATATCAAACAATGAGATCATTGCTTTGCAAATTGAAATCAAAATATTCAATATAACTGCCATGAATTAGACGGAATGCTAGGCAAGCTGCATGAATTAGACGGAATCGAACTCTTAATTAATTATTTTCAGCCTAATTAAATTCATGTTCCCACACCGCATTCATCACGTTTTTAATCGTACCCTAAATTTTGTCACTTAATTAAGCCAAAGATCATGTACCTTTACATTTTATCTTGAGAAAAGTAAAGTTTAGCATGTGGAAAGCCATCGACGATTATTATTTCATTTATATCTTAAGATTATTGTATAGTATCGAACAAGCGTCTAAATTAAAATGAAAGTTAGCGCCTAAAGTTATTATTCCCTCCACTGGAGGAACTTATTTTAATATGCTAATTGTACTAATTAACAATCAGAGATCAATTTTAGTAGAATATTAATCATGAAAAATGACAAAACCCCCCAAGACCTGCATGGATCTGAATCCTGACCGTGTATATTCCTAACTTTTCCAAAAATGAAATCAGGTGATGAGTCTACAAAATCTTCCAATCATATATGAACACTACAAGAAATGGGCCCACATTGCTCCCAAAAATCAAAGCTCGTGCCTCTCTCTCTCTCCTATCCTATATACATAAGCAGCATCCACCCAACGGTACCTGTTATAGAGAGGTAGATGAGGACCTAGACTTTTACTTCTCCTCTCTTCCTCTCTTCTCTCTCTCTTCTGTGCTACAATGGCGACGTGGGCTACCTTAGACTGCTCCTCAGCCCAACTGGCCCAGCTGCTGGGTCCCAACAACACCGCTGCAGCCGACTTCATCTGCTCCCAGTTTGCCGCCGTGTCCTCCAAGCTCTCCGACACCGCCCACGCTGTCGACACCACTTACCTCCTCTTCTCCGCCTACCTCGTCTTCTCAATGCAGCTCGGCTTCGCCATGCTCTGCGCGGGCTCCGTCCGCGCCAAGAACACCATGAACATCATGCTCACTAATGTCCTCGACGCCGCTACCGGCGGGATCTTCTACTACCTCTTCGGCTTCGCTTTCGCCTTCGGCGGCCCCTCCAACGGCTTTATCGGCCGCCACTTCTTCGGCCTCAGAGACATCCCCTCCGACTCCTTCGACTACAGCAACTTCCTCTACCAGTGGGCCTTCGCCATCGCCGCCGCCGGCATCACCAGCGGCTCCATCGCCGAGAGGACCCAGTTCGTCGCCTACCTCATCTACTCCTCCTTTCTCACCGGCTTCGTCTACCCGGTCGTCTCCCACTGGTTCTGGTCAACCGACGGCTGGGCCAGCGCTGGAAATACCCAAAACCTACTTTTCGGATCCGGAGTCATCGATTTCGCCGGGTCGGGTGTGGTCCACATGGTCGGAGGCATAGCCGGCCTCTGGGGAGCTTTCATCGAGGGTCCGAGAATCGGCCGGTTTGACCACTCCGGCCGGTCCGTCGCTCTCCGCGGACACAGCGCTTCTTTGGTAGTCTTGGGCACGTTCTTGCTCTGGTTCGGGTGGTATGGGTTCAATCCGGGTTCTTTCAACAAGATCTTGAGTCCGTATGGGACCGGATCCATGTCATATTACGGGCAGTGGTCGGCGGTGGGACGCACCGCCGTGACGACCACCCTCGCGGGCTGCACTGCCGCTTTGACAACTCTCTTCGGAAAGAGGATCCTCTCGGGTCACTGGAACGTAACGGACGTTTGTAACGGACTTCTCGGCGGCTTCGCGGCGATTACTGGGGGTTGCTCCGTCGTAGAGCCGTGGGCAGCAATCGTATGCGGCTTCGTCGCCGCCATCGTTTTGATCTCGTGCAACAAGTTGGCCGAGAAGGTGAAATACGACGACCCGTTGGAGGCGGCGCAGCTCCACGGCGGATGCGGCGCGTGGGGAATTATCTTCACGGCGCTGTTTGCTACCAAGAAGTACGTGAACGAGGTGTACGGGGGAAAATCGGATCGGCCTTACGGGTTGTTCATGGGCGGCGGAGGGAAGATGCTGGGGGCCCACTTGATCCAGATTGTGGTGATTATCGGGTGGGTCAGTGCCACGATGGGGCCCCTTTTCTTCGTGCTTCATAAGCTGAAGCTGCTGAGGATTTCGGCCGAGGATGAGATGGCGGGTATGGATCTGACCCGGCATGGTGGGTTTGCTTACGTGTACCATGACGACGAGGACTCGGAGAAGCCAACGACGATTCAGCTTAGAAAAGTAGAACCAAATGCTTCTTCCACACCCACTTCCGTTTAGAAGCTAATTTCCTCTTCTTCTTTTTTTCTTTTTTTTTTAGAAAAAAAAAATTTTATGGGTTTGATATTTTTGAATAGTAATTGTTGACTAATTATTATATGTAGGATTTGTGTAAAATAATGTGTCTTTTTGTAATGGGGTGGTTATGGTTTATAATGATTTGCATGTTGAAGATAAGTTTGTGTTGGATTGAGATTTTACATTTTTCTTATTTATGTAAATTATTATTATTATTATTCACGTGACTGTCTATTTTCTATTTTATTAAAATTAAAATGAAATATTTTTGTGGTACTTATTTGAATACTGAAAATGTACTTCGGTCATGAGCAATTAACTATTCTGGGAAATGGGTACAAGTGCTTTTGTTTGATCTGCTTTTGTTAAAAGCCAAAAGAAATGTGGCTGGCTTTGTTTTGTGATTGTGAATGAAATGGGAAGCGACAAAAGAAGAAAGCAAATCAATGAATCAATGTGAAACATTTTGGATTCATTCACTTGATTGAATTCTGACTTTAACTGAAATTATAGAGTATGGGGGCCAGTAGACTTTTGGCTGAGGAGAAAATTCTGAAGCCACAAAGATGGAACTTGGATGGAATGTCAAACCAGTATATGGCTTGTGAACTTGGAGTTAGCATGGCCTTGTTATATTGTTTGTAGTGTCACGTCTCATAAAATATGATTTTTTTTATTTTTTTTCTTTGATACGTATGGTTAATATGTAATTATTTTTGTAAGAGTGACGAGAGATAGATACATAATTATATTAATTTTGCAAAATTTACTTCATAAGAAGATTAGTTTAGAAGCGAACGTTATTTGCACTATCTACTGTACGGTTCGCATAGAGTTGCACTTGATTTTTTATGCTCTCTTTGTCATAGATGCATCAGCTTGTTTAGCAAATATGACAAATACAACGTCAGTTTTTCTATCTTAAGAATGTGCTTATTTTAAAACAAAATGCACACATTCTTTTTAGGATTACCCAACAATATAATTTAGCGTTCCGAATCTTATATATATTTTAAGTCATGTTTCAAGGCTCATCACTAAAAACTCATCCAAATTGGAAATTTTCTTCCCTGGAATGATGATGATGTCGGCATGATGTAAAGGAGCTGGGACAATCGTGGGATATAATTGCTTCCTATCATCCTTCATTTTGTTTTTCCAATCCAATCTTCCGTTGAATATTGACTTGGTGATAGCCTTAAGTTATTAACAATGAATTAATTAGTTTTCAGAAAAGAAAAGTCTAATTGGGAAGGGGCAGTCTGAGTTTGGAATTTAAATGAAAACTGTACCAAAATGATGATCTTTGTTTTCGTTTTGTGATGTAAAACAAAACAAAATCATCATTTTGAGGTGGAATGATGGATATTATTCGTCTCTTTTCTTGAAAGTCACAAATTGGCGAGTATACAAAAAGTAATTCATAAAAGTGAAAGGCATCACTAGGAAAGTATGAGTTTTTTATTTATTTATTTATTTATTAATATAAGCGATAATCTAAACTAAAAGGGAACTGAGGTTTTTCACGCACATACTATCGAGATATCATAGAATTTCAAACTTAAGACCACTAGTCTACAAGTCAATGCCTTTTTCAACGGAGCTTTACCCCTTTGACGGAAAGTAAGAATTCTTAATCCCAATAAACAAGTATTTTGGGATTTCACATACACACAATATCAAGATATTATGAAATTTTAAACTTAAAATCATTAATTTGCAATTCAATTTTCCTTTCAATTGAGCTACACCCTTTGACGGAAAGTAAGAATTCTTAATCCCACTAGTATTTTCCCCGAATAAATTATGCAGATTGGCTTGGAAATCGATTGGTATTGCAATTGGTTGCATTAAAGAGGAAATGCGGTCAGTCAAATATGCAAGTGTGAAAGACGTAAACCCGAAAGCTACCAAAGCAAACGGTGGTGGGTTGGTCTATGACATTGACGACGACTTTCAACGTTGCCTTGTAGACTTGGCATTAGAAAAGTCTAAGGATCCACAATTTATTTCTGCAAATATGTATGGCCGCCCGCCTCCATCCTTGTGTTGCGAATTTATGCTTTAACTATTTTTGTCACTTTATTTAACAACATACTATCAAGTCATGGATGTCATATGTCCACAACCATAACTTAGTGATAATATATTTGAGTGGTGTGTTGTAGGTCTTGAGTTGGAATTTTCTTCCAATATTATTTGAAGGAAAAGGAATGAAGAATTTTTTTTCGAAGCTTTCACAATCTCCTTACAAGATTTTGCTCTTTTTATGATATGAGAATTTCTTTTTCAAATTTTATACGGAATATTGATGATCTTGTACGTTCGCGTCTTGAAGAAAGTTCGTGAGTATGTAGTAGAATTTTAATTTTGACTGAAGAGGAGAAGAAGAAAGTGACATTTTTGAATCATATAGACATCAAAGTTGAACATTTGATGTTGTTGTTTGCGATGGATTCAAATGTGAATGCATTGTATGTACCTTTGGGAAATTTTGTATTCCCATTGGGTTTGCAATCTGTCGTTCTCTAGGACAAAGTCATTTCGTCAACTTTACCCAAAGACAGAAAATAAAAGGTCATTTGATTAAGGTTAAAGGCACAGAAAAACTTGTCCTTCACCCATAATTTAAGAATTTCTGGTACTTGACAACCGCATGAAACTCTGTGGTGGTAATTTTAAGTTGAATATCTTATCAGCTAGTGGTGATGGGAACTTCAGTTTGAAAACTGGTTTCTTCTCTAATCTTTTGAATTTTATTTTCTCTTTTTTCTGTTGTGTGTGTGTGTGTGTTTTCTTTTTTTTTTTTTTTTTTTTTTCTCAAAAAGAGGGTATGATTTTATTTCATTAATTTAGTCTCACAAAATATTTGGACTTCATTTGTAAAAGTGAGATATGGTTATAACAAAACAAACGAGACGAAGAGATCCCAAGTTTGATTTTTCCCTCTATTATAAATCGACGAATTTTTGCTGTTTTCTTCTAGCCCCAGATGCATTCCTACAAAACGAGCTTCGACATGAAATAGAGTTTATATCTTGATTATGCTCTCTTTCTTAACGACATCCGATTTCATATCTGAAATCTTTTCGTGTGGTGAATCCATGAAATTTCTAATGTTACTATTGTATTCTTTTTCTATTATAGAGGTTTGAATTTAATACAATATTGTGTATCCAATATTATAGAAGTATGCCAAACTTTGACAGATGCTATAGCTCCTCTTCTTGATGTACGCATGTGATATACCTTAAACAACACCCTACCACCAAAAACCAAACCCAAATTCAATTCATAAATCTGCTTTGACTTGCCAAATGCATCCATTCACATGTAATAACGTACTAATTTAAGCTAGTTATATTGTACAAAAATATTCATAACCTTTGGAAATAGTAAAGAACGAGTTTCGTTTTTTATTAACTATTAGTTACGAAAATAATAAGGGGTTGGGCAGCAGTCCAACAGATCAGACATCTTTCTTAATTGATTAGATTCGTCTTAGATAAGGCAAAAATCCAGGGAATTAGCCCTAAACAATTACAAACGGCCATTATTTTACTAATTTGATTCAATTTGGTTAATGCAGTTATTATATTAATCGGTTCATACAGTTTGTTTGCTGGATTTGTGTTTGATAGTAAAATGAAAGTTGGTGAACATATCGTTGGTCTCCGTACGGTGGCTATGATTTAAAGGACAATATTTTTTAATTACAATTAGAATCAGCTAGGCTAGGGTTGGTTTAGTAGCCCAACTTATTTTTTTTTTTTTAGAGAAAGAGGATAAATTGTATTTATAATTAGGCATAAAGGGCATTAGTTATAAGGACCAATATAAATACAAATAATCACATGGGTTAATACAAATATAGAAGCACATGTAACTAGAAAGGGTTAATCCAAATAATGCGAAGGACTCCACTACCAACAATAAGCGCAGAAGGTGTACCTCCACTCATAACCACACAGGGTCTAATAAATTCCGTCAAAAAAGCCGCAAGCTTGAATAACTCATACATATACCTCAATGCAACAAACTACCACAGCAATTATAACTTTTTTAACTCTCATAAGTAGAAATAAAATTCAATCTACAATCACGTCATCACCAAGACAACCAATCAACTACCAAACTCATCCAAGACAAAAGGCCTTGAGGGGATGGGCAAGGAGCAGAGGTGGAGAAGGGAGGGGAAAGTCTAGGAGGGTAAGGAGGGGAGGAGGAGAGGGATGAAGACGATCGGGCGGCGGCTGAAACTTTTCTCTCTTAGGATTATCTCTCTTATGGTTTAATAATGACATTGCCCAACCCTACTACTTTAATTGTGGATTACCAATTAGTTTTTTAATGTTAGTTTCTCTTATGATGTCACAAATTTAGATTCTCCTTCACACATTAATAAGAAAAAAAATCGTACATCGCTTGTTTACTTTTAGGAATGCTGACCAGTCAACAAGATATGATAATGCAGTAGCTTTACATCTTCTTCTTTTTTATCTTTTTCTTTTTCTCTAGTATCTTTTTCAAAGGAGACTTTCTTTTTTGAAGTTTTTAAAAGTCCAGCAACAAAAAAGAAATAAATGACAAAAAGAGTTGAAAGTAACCGCGAACATCAAGCAATTTATTTATTTATTTTTAAAAAGGTTTGAATCCGTACATCAAGAGAAAATTAGAGGATAATATTCAATTCACAAATGGAGAAATGAAAAAGACATAAACGTAAAAAAGAAACCAACTTTGAGTTGCTTTGTATAAACAGGAAAAGGGATAGTTTTTAGCTCCATGAGGAAAGTTCTGAATTTTATTTTATTTTAAATTTTTTTTTGCTTTCTATTTGATATAAACAATCCATAGTAGCGGCATATTATGCGACAACCGTGAATTTTTTCGAATCTCTCTTTTCTTCAAAAAAAAACAGATCAATGCCTCAAACCGTTTCATTTTAAATCCTCCATCAAAAGAGGGATATTAGTCCTTTAAGAAACATCCAATTAATTATTTATAAGTAAATTACGTTTATATTCTAAATATTGTGCTTCGTAATCTTCATCAAACCAACCAAAAAAAAAAGGATAAAGAATAGAAGATATTTGGCTTCATACCGGCTAATATTAATTTTATATAAAATACCTGCGAATTATTATTGATGTATGTCTGTCAAGTAAATATGTCATTCATGGTTTATGACAAAGTCATGCAACGACTTAATGCAACTTGGAGAAAACAAAATATGTTCAGCGACCTCATAGTTATGTCACACTTACGTATGTACATATTTATAGAAACCCGCGTGATCAAACGTCATTTCAATTCAATTTTATTTAATTTTGATTTTATTTAATGATAGGTTAGTTATTCTCAAAATTTAATACTAATTACCTTCAAAACCTGCTTGCAGGCCTTGATAGACAATTTGCAGATAATTGCATATTCGTTGAAGTAAACATGAAAACTTGTATGCGCTAGTGGGGTATAGTTCAGTTGGCATCTCCACCCATGTAGACAGATATTCGAAATTTCCAGACACTCATTGAATATTTGTATAAACTCCTATTTTCCAATCGCTTGTACTTAAAAAAAGAAAAAAAAGAAAAAAAAGAAAACCTGTATTCACAATTAAAAAGAACAAATATTTGTGTTATGGATTAAACTCAGATTTTGAAGGTCGTTGGAGTTTTTCAAGAGGTGCATGGGTCTTGCAGTCAAGCTTCCTTTTGCGTTTGTAATGTCAACTGGCAAAGTAGGTTGTAGTTTGGCCTCATTAAGAAATCAGTTGACTTTATAGCTTATATGTAAAAGTGCTGCTAAACACACCAAATTTAATTTATTATTTAACGTGGCAGTCTTAGATATATGATTTGAAAGCTAGAGAAATTAAAGGTTTGTTTGATAACCGTTTCTATTTTAGTTTTTAGTTTATATTTTTTGTGATAAAGTATAGAGAAAAAAGAGGGAAAATGAAAGTGATAATGAGAGTGAAGATGAGATTTAAATTGAAGATGATAGGGGAAGATGGAAGGAAGAAGTAACAAAAGTGAAAACAAAAGCAAAAAATTAAAATATATTTGAAATTATTTTCATTTTTGTTACTCCTCTCTTTTCATAACTCTCATTTTCCTCTATACTATAGCACCAAAAAAAAAAAAATATATTGAAATTGTTATCAAACGAGATATATGAAGAAAATCAATTTGTTATCATATCCACACATACATGATAATAGTACCTCTATTTTGTACTTCAAATTATGATTAAAAAAACATAAAAAATCGTAGAGTCCTTATTCTATTTTCTTGTTCTTGAGGCCGAAGAAGGCTAACAAAAGATTAAGGGGCTCAAATGAGCACAGAAGCCCAAATTCTCTGTAGACATATGCTGGCAAGGCGATCTCCACTAGTTGGGTGTGCAACTGTAATCTTTCAGCACACCCAAATGGTTAAAAATATGTTGTAACCATTGATTTTTCACCCAGTATTGATTGGGTGGGCTTGCAGCTTGGGATATAATCTGTTGATCAATGCCTGTTAAGGCAAATTTTATTTATTTTGGTAGGACAATCATAAATCACAAAACGTCACATATGTGTTGGTATCGGTCGAGGAAGCTCATGGGTTAAGATCCATGATATGAAAGTTTAAAATACTTATTAGAACATCTCCAATCATTTTGTAAACCTTTTTCTCAACTTCAAATTCAGGAAAGAAAAAAAAAAGACATAAAACTTAGCTTCAACAAACAACAGGGGTCTAGCCGAGTAGACATTGACTTGCAGATCAATGGTCTCAGATTCGAACCATCGTGACAATTGATAGTGTGTATTTGAGAAAATTCCCACCCCCCTTCTTATCTTTGGCACCAAAATAAAAAATAAAAAAAACTCGTCCAAACTCTATCCAATTTGAAGGGAACATATAAATACTATACATGAGTGACATCCTTGCGTAATAGGCCATGTTAATATTCTTTGTATCATTTCAATTTGATCGGACGTCCCCAAATGAACAAAATTCATGAATTATTGACAAATAATTGGGAATGCAAAATCAAGTCAGTCCAAAATAGCACATTTTAAACGTGGAAAGTAAGAACATGTATGAACAATGGTGCAAACTGCAAAGTAAGAAAGAAAACCAGACCACTTCACGAGAGTTATGCTTTCCCTTTCAATCCCTAAGATTGGCCCTATGATGCGGCCAACGACATGAAAAGATTTTCAAATCAAACGCGTGCACAAAGGACTGTACGTAAATAGTATGATTGGTCAGCAATGGTTCACTATATTTATGAAAAGCTACAAGATCGATCAACAAATCACAGACCACTAATGGCCAAGCACAAATTTGATATTTTCCCGGAAATGTCTACAAATTTATATACACATGTATTGACCCTCCTCATTTTCTCTCCAATTTCCCCAGCAACCAAACAAAACATTACCCAAGAAGAGGCTCTCCAAGTGTCACTCACACTTTTAAAAGTTTTACCAATTTCACTTCTGAAATCCAATCACTCCCTTTTACCCCAAATCCAATCAACTCCCTTCAAATAACCCAAATACTCGAACCCAATGTCCCTGCTCCTACCCAGAACACTCCTCCTCCTGTACCCAAAATTGAAAATCCCCAAAATACCCATGGCCAGCAATCTCTCCACCCTCAGCTCCGCAGCCCCGCCCAGGGCTCGCCTCCGAGGCGTGGTGTTCGACATGGACGGAACCCTAACGGTCCCCGTCATCGATTTCGCGGCAATGTACAGAGCTGTGCTCGGCGATGACGAGTACGTCAGAATCAAGGCCGAGAGCCCTTCTGGGATTGATATATTGCACCACATTGAGACTTGGAGCCCCGAGAAGCAGCGAAAGGCGTATGATATTATTGCCGATTACGAGAGCCAGGGGCTCGATCGCCTCCAGATCATGCCTGGTGAGAGAGTTTTTCTATGTTGGTTTTGGCTTTCTGTTTGGTTCCCGGGAAAGTACCGGATAAGGAAAAAAATATAATGTAGCTCTGGTTTCAATTACTTTGTGTTGCTAATTGCACAGCTGTAAAGTATTCCATGTGGCGTATCCATTTATTCTTTGGTGTGAATCAGTGACAAAAGAAATTGAAAATTTTGAATTTTGAATTTTGATGAAGTTTTGTAAACAAGAGGATGCTTTTGCTTCTTTGGGAGTGTTTTTTTCCCCTTCTGTAGTGAGTGTTTTGGTGCTTAGTCCACAATTAGCGTGATAATTTGAGTTATACTTTGCATGAACTTATGACTTGAGATTGCATTATTCCTTTGCCCATCATCACTTTACAGATGTTCATTAACATTTGGGTAAATTGTGGTGCAGGTGCAGCAGAACTTTGTGGTTTTCTAGATTCTAAGAATATAAGGTCATTCTCAGCCCCTGTCAAGTTTTTATCTTCCCTAATAGTCGTTCCTTCTTATGTTGTATGTACGGATAAATGCCTAACTAATGGCTGCGTGATTTTTGAACATTGGCTAGAAGAAGTCCTACTTTCTGCCAAATCAAGTTGTTATCAGTACTAGCTAAAGGTGATTAGTTGGTCTGCCCTGGATAAGACGAGGAATGTTTGGGTTACGAGTGAACCTTGGCCAGATTAGGAATTTAAGTTGTCAAGTTGATCTCCATATATCCCTTTCCATGATCCCTATTATATTTTCCTGGAGATGATATAAGTTGCAAGCCTAATCAACATGTACTTGGAGTATAGTTGTTATCTGTGCATAAAAGTGACAAAGTTATTTAATTAACGTCAATAGTATTAGTGGCACCTCCTCTGTCTTAGGTACAAGGGCGGAACCTGAGTTCCTGGGTTCAATCTCTAGGGGTTGGAAGTGTAGGCTATATTTATATGCATGCTAGTGAAGCTCCTAATCTTCTTTTGTTTGCAAGATTTAGAATTTTTATTTTAATTTACTAACAAAGGTATGGCGATATGCTTATTGTTTTTATTTGTACTATTTACAGGAGGGGTTTAATCACACGCAATGTCAAGGCTGCAGTAGATATATTTCATGAACGGTTCAGGGTAAGCATATTGAAATCAAGTCATTGGTGTAGAAAAGGATTGCATGTAAAGAGTTATTCATCTATTACTGTACCATATTATTTTCTTTTGTCTTAAGAACACTTACAATTCAGTAGTTTAGTTATTATGTGTTTTTGTTTGGGCAATAAATATGGAGACGGAATCCAACATATATGCTAATAAGGTTGACCGTCTGCAATGTTAACATGATAACAGGGCCTCTTTATGCATTAACTCTGATTTGTCGTCAGGCACATTTTTCCTCTGTTCTTAAATTGCAGGAGTTTTTGTTAATCCCTAATATGATCTTGTTCAAATCTCCCCTTGAGGAGAATTCAAATTGTTTGTGCTCATACTCAGGATGCCTACTTAAGATGTCTTTAGAAAAATATGAGAGACCTGTTTTTGGATTCAATATGAAAGAATCTCCAGTTTCTTGCATTTTCTTCAACAAATTGTCAATTTCTCATAAAAAGTGGGTTATTATTGTCTTTAGATTAAATCACAGAGAATTTCTCCCTTCAAATGTCTTTAGAATTCCCATTTTCTTGCCATCCCCCTTCTCCCTCTTCCTTCACTTTTTGTTATTTTTAATACAGTACTCATCATGCCTACGTTTTGGACAACTAAAACATGGTTCCTCATATAGCCAACTTATACTTTCTGCTCTTGCTGAATCAACCCCACCCCTTCTTTCTTTTTTGACTGAATCAATCCATCTTGAGGCTCATCCCCTTTGTTAAAGTTCTTTCTACTCAGTAGTGGACTTTGATATCTTATTTTCTGTGTTATGGTTGCTGCAGTTGACATTTTCTCCAGCTCTGAGCAGGGAATTTCGACCTTACAAACCAGATCCAGCTCCACTACTGCATATATGTTCAGCTTGGGAAGTTAAACCTAGTGAAATAATGATGGTTGGAGATTCCCTTAAAGATGATGTGAGTGCTTGTGTTTCTTTTACTTCTTTTCAAAGTATGTTTTCTGTGATGTTCTTGCTACATCTTTAAGAATGTGATCCAGGATAAATGGGCCTTGTTCTGTTGAGAGAAAAGAATGATGATCGTATAATTTAAGGAACCTGAACTTCTGCATTGCAACTGTGCAGTGTGTTACATTTCTGAGCTGCTGTCTGATCTTGATTTCCGTGATATAAGTAGAAATATTGGACGTGCTTATGAAGAATAGCCTGACTTTGCAGGTGGCTTGTGGGAAGCGAGCAGGAGCTGTTGCATGCTTGCTTGATGAAAGTGGGAGGTATGACTCTCCAGAATATGCCATCGTCGATTTCAAACCAGATTTCAAGGTGTCTTCCCTATCGGAAGTTCACTCGCTATTGGAAGCACATTTTGACCTGTCACCTTGATCCTCAAACCTGTTGCGGACAATCTTCACATTCGATGAAGAAGAAGCCTTATTAGTAGTCTGTACGCATTATCTAGAAAAGAACTAGGTTGCAGCACTTGTTGTGTGGCTTGCTCTTTGATTCCCGAAACGATTAGAAGCAAAGAAACTGCAACCTGAAAGTGAAAGAAGAGGAGGAAGGAATTAGTAGAAAATTTCTACTAGAAACCAGTTAGGCGGAAGACCAATCAATTTGTATGAGACTTATATTAGTTTTAAAAATTGTATTGTACTTGGCCTGGTAAAAGCTCGTTACCAGTTACCAAGAACCTGACTAAATGCTCTGGGAGACATTAATCAAATTTCCCACTCAATACATTTGTGGAATGGTTTAACGAGAGCAGGAGAAGTGAAGGTACGAGAGGAATATAGGATTGCCTTAATGCTACTCGTTTTCTCCAAACTGCTCGATGACTTAGAAAGAGCTTCATATCGGATATTAGTTTCAATCGTAGTTTCTGTGACAAAGCTGAAGTTGTTGCATCATGTTAAATGGCGCTGAACTTTGCAAAAAGCAGTCAGTATGTTGTAATATAACTTTTGTTTCACAAATCACATATGTATATACGATCGGTTCTGAGTTTCTCTTATCACATAACGAAAACGGAAACAGAAGAATTGTAGGAGTTCCAGAGCTATGAGGTGCTTGATGTAAAAATTGGTAAAGAATAAGTACCTGGGATCTGTGTTGTGCATGTAAGCCTCTTCTCTCTGTTCCCATGTCCCATCCAACAGCCTTTCCTTCGTTGTCCAAGTGCACAAGGTACTGGTAGCTTAAGCCACGAAAATAAAGAACGAAAAATAAAAGACCTGATTGATATTCACCTGTGTGGCACAAAATTTTCAGATATATGCTAACTCTAAATTGGCGATGAGATGTTGCATTATTAATTGGCACAAATTAATGTGCTTCTTATCTAATTAAAAATACTCTAGTGTATGAATTTATTGGAGTATAAATTTGTAAATACGGGATCGTTCTCATGAGGAACTAGAGGCTTATATAAAGGTCTAGTTTGAGTACGTAAAGAACACTTATTTACCACAACACAAAGGTAAAATACATCAAATACTAGAAAAGAGTAAAGAAAAGTAAAAGAAATGAAACAAAACAAGAAACCAAAGGTAAACACAATTAGCATTTTGTGTCACTCCTGTATCTCCACTTTATCCCTTCTTCATCGTCATTGTATCGCTTCTTTATCACTTGGGTACTTTAGCACTTTTAGGTCAAAGAAGAATTTATGAACTTTCCGTGTTTTCTAGTTTCGACCTTTGTCCCCTTTTTGACCTGTAACTTTCAAACTGTTAATCCAAATTTTACGTTCTTTACATGGTTGGATTCAGCACGGAAAAATGAAGAACCAAACACAAACAAAAAGTAGGAGGGGGTGTTTTTGATTCAAGTCACCTAATTCTATTGCTTAAATGTAACTGAACTCTAATTTTAACAAGATCAACAAATGTGATTATCAAAGTGTAACTTAATATGGTGACATACACTAGGGTTTTATGAATCCATCCTAGACAATACTACTCATGTTTATGGATACTCAAGTTAAGAATTCTAGGTACATTGATGAAGAGGTTCACAATCAAGATCAGGTTTAGTGGCTCAAGACGCATTAATTCTCTCTAAGATAAGTAAAATGCGTGTTTTGTGCTACAATACTTGTGTTTCCTACACAATCCATCCAAGTGTGTTTAGTACTTTGATTTAATCATATAAAGAAATCCATTAAGTTTGAAGAGAATATAAACATCACAAGAACCCTAATAGTATGATATTTACATTAGACATTCAAGAAACTAGTTCACATTGATTCTTACTCCATCCATTAGTTGCTTAGGAAAACATGAAGATACATATAATCTCAGCAATCTCAATAAACATGCTTTCAAGGGTGATCAATCAAAGAAAACATTCATCAAGGAGAAATTAATTTAGTGAAGAGGAATTCATCAACAACATCTAGAAATTCATAAACTCAAGAGTCAAAACAATAGAGTATTTATGTTTAGGGCTTCAACCTAAGCCCTAACTATGGCGTTTAGGGCTCATTTGGTACAAGGGATTGGCTTGGACTGGATTGACCAAATTTTATCCCATGTTTGTTTCCCATGGTTCTAACTTCTAATCTTAAATGGGATTAACTAATATTGGGCCCACCAAAAACACCTCCCTCAATATTACGAAAGCCTATGTGGAAATGGCGGACAAATTGTCTTGAGCCATTCGCTAGCAACATTGCATCGCAGTGCCCCTCTCCCTCAACTAGCAACGTCACCTGCAACCCACCACAACTAACAACCAAGAGCCAGCAGACCCAACCACCACCACTGCTTTCTCTCTCCCCCAACCGCAACACAAATTCACCATATTCATCATGGCCACCGCATCATTGTCCCAAACCATAACCAGTTCGAAATTCAAAAAAAAAAAAACACCACACAAACCCATTGCATCAACGTCCCAATCTTCCCCCACCCCAGCAACATTGATGTTCCCCTCTCCCTTAACTCTTCTTGTCTACCCCTTTCTGCAAATCCAAAAAAAAATAAAATTACAGAACAAAAAAGAACATAAATGGTTTCAATTTTGGCTCAGAAGAGAAAGAAACATGAGTTTTTTTGGTGTTTGGGGAAGGGATGTTGTGAGATGATGCTAAATTGGCTTCGGTTCTTTGCTTGTTTTTGGTCTGAAAATTTTCGAAGAAAAAGAGGAGAAGGTGAAGACATAATAGAAGAGGAAGAACATAATTTTTTTGGAAAAAAGTTAAAGAGAAAAGTAGACAGAAGAAGAGGAGAGAGGAGAGAGGATAGAGGAGAAGAAGATGAAATAGATGCAGATAATAAGAAGATGAAAGAGATGCAGAGAGGAAGAAGAAAAAGAATCAGAGAGAAAAACGAGGAAGAAGAGGAATGACAGAGAGAAGAAAAGTAAAAAAAAATAAATTAAAAACTTACTTTTCACAAAAAAAATATAAAAAAATGTAGTCCTAGTCAAATCAAACATACAACAAATGCAGTATAAGCCAATCCAAGATAGTCTTAATATTTTGTCCAATCCATGACAATTTGCTGTACTGAACGACCCCTCAGTTCTTCATGCTTATTACAACTTATGACAGGCTAAGCCAATCCAAGATAGTCTCAATATTTTGTCCAGTCCATGACAGTTCGTTGTACTGAACGACCCCTCAGTTCTTCATGCTTATTACAAACACAAATTCAAAATATAAGTAGAAGGAGTTTACAGCTTTTGTGAAGGTGAAACCACAAAAGCCTTCAATGGTGGAATGATTTCTTCTTCTCTTGGGTATTGCTGCTTTGCTTGGCTACTCCTTGCTTTTCAGAAAAATTCCTCAGGATACTTTCCGTTTTCCTAAAACTAGGTAGGCTAATGTCCTCATTTCATCATTTCTTTGACTTTTAATACCTTAAGGGGGATCCAACTAGCTAGAATGAGATCCCAGCTTACCGAGGTAAAATATTGTTACTAAGTGGTGTGGTAATAAGTAGAAAATGAAGGGTGACATCCAATGGAGGTAAAGGTGGTCCAAACCATAATTCCAAAGTTAGAATAAATGATGGATCTGTTGACTAGGCTATACTTATTCAATGGAGCTTAAATTCGGATATGTTGTAGTTAACATCTATTGCAACAAGTTTAATGAAGAGCTTCATCTCATCCGAGCACCGAGCATGGTGATCCACGGTAAACAAGTTGACCTATGAAAATGAGCAAAACCAGAATTTATATTCAATAATGCACTTTTAGCTCACATTTATTCCAACCAAGGTAAAATCTATAAAAACACGAAAATGAAAGCAAAATGCTATAAAATATCAAGAACTAACTCAAAATATTGAGTAATTGACATGATAAATCATGTATAAAAATGAACCCAACATGAGACTCAGGTGAACTCTAGCCTCCTACTTCCTTTTCCATAAAACCAAGAGTTTCTTCTTTTGTTAGGGAACAGGAGAAAATGACATGATACGCATCACCATCCACATAAATTGTCACATCATTTTGTACAAATTTTTTTAATCTCTAACATCCTTGCTAATAACAATTTGACTTAGTGACACGCAATTTTTACTTTGTTGGAGTCCTCGAATCTCAAATTTCAAAGATGACAATTGTTTCTAAACATAAAAAGAAAAAGATCTCTAAAATCTCGTGCAGTAATTAAATGTCGACCGAATCTACCAATCATTTTTTAAAATTCTCCCACCAGAAGCTGGCAAGGATTTTGTAAAATCGTATCATATGGCACATGGGACCAAGTTGGGAATGCTAACCGTGAAATAAACAAAGGCATCATGCCATGCCCACAGGCTCAAATATTCATAATTGAAAGCAGACACGAAAGAGGTATACAAATACAAGGTTTCATCAAGGAAATTTAAATATAATACAATAATTTCAGTTGTGTAATATAAATGTACTGTTGGACAACCACCAAACCCAAAAACTTATAACGAACTTTGAATTCCTTTGTAAAGCTACAGGCTTCAGACTTTCAGTTGTGTAATCAATTTGGGTTTTTTTTTTTTTTTTTTTTTGGAATTACAGAGCACCATGTGTTGTTTGGGTGCGAAACCCATGGACATGATATGCCGAAAATGCCCTTAAAAAATCATTCAGCTAGACGCCACCTAGGCATATAACGGATTTTCTGACGATCTCGCTAGCGCATGGAGCAAATTGTAGGGTTTTCGCGACGTTGAATATGTAATGGTAAATGTCCCCAAAATCGGGTATGAACTCGTAAATAACCCTATAGGTTGAGGGGTTTACTGTAGTTTGTCCAAATTTTAACCATATCAATCACAGCTCTTATTACCTGCACTCTTATGGACAAAAACCAGTGTTGGAAATAAAAAGTGAGGCCCGTTTAGACATCATCAATTTTTAATGTTTCCAAAGAAGAACAAAGACCATTGTAAGCTGCTGCTAGCTCTTTGCTGTAAATATGCTCATTGATATTACTCGCTGTATCTTGGCAACCTAAATCATTACTGGAAGGTGTAAGATGTAATTTATGTGTCTCTAACCCTTGTAAGATTGTCATGCATATACGAGATTGTCAGTAGAAGAAGTCAAGTCACAGAAGTAGAAGGGTCGGTAGAGTTGTATATGGCTCAGTATTTATCTACAGACGTGAGAGAGAATCTGAGGCATAAAAGTGAAGGAACAACTTTTATGATCAACACTCGTTTTCAGGTAGCAACCCAATTGAAAATGGGAATCTATAATGTAGAGGTGAAGCAGCTATTTCCTTTGGTTGCATTTTAACCAGAGCAGGAGAAGTGATGGTAGGAATCTAGGATTGCCTCAATGCTGTTTGTTTTCTTCAAACGCTCGATGACTTAGAAAGAGGCCTCATCTCAGATATCAGTTTCAATCATTGTTTCTGTGACAAAGCTGAAGTTGTTACCTCATATTAAATGGTGCTGAACTTTGCAAAAGGCAGTTGGTATATTGTAATACAACTTTTGTTTCACAAATTACATATATATGTATATACGATCGGTGGCATAACAAAACAGAAACAAAAGAAGTGAAGAGTTCCAGAGCTATTAGGTACTTGATGTAAAATTGGTAGAACATATACGCATGCAAGTCTCTTTCTCTGCTCCCAAGTCCCATCTAATAGCTTCCTTTCCTTGGTTCTGCCAGTGCACAAAGTACTGATAGCTTAACGCAGAAAAAGGAAGGAAGAAAGATAATAAGGCTGATTGGAGAAACTCTTAGTCTCTTCTGCTTGGTCTAAATTGGAGAGATAGGACTCATGCGAACTCCAGCCTCCTAATTTTATTCAAATATAAAATTATATCATATGGCACATGGTACCAAGTTGAGAATGCTAACCGTGAAATAAACAAAGGCATGATGCACACAGGCTCAAATATTCATAATTGAAAACATACATGAAAGAGGAATACAAGGTTTCATTGAGGAAATTATAATATATACAATAACTTCACTAGACCCAAAACTTGTAACGAACTTTGAACTACTTGACCACATCTTTGCTCCTCTTGATTTTCACAGAGCATTTCTTTCTTCTCCAGGTAAGTTCAGCTTCGCACGTGCTCGCGCTGCTACAGAGCTTCGACATACTCAGTTCCTTCCTACCTGCAACTAGCTACCATAACACAAATTCAGCAGTTTACTTGACTTGGAAAAATAAAATAAAAAATCCAATGGTGGCCTTAACAAGCCTTGAAGAAGGATATACTAGGAAATTATTTTTAAAATTTATGGAGACAAATACTTCTTATAAGATTCCCATGGAACTACGAAAACTTGAATTCAGAATGCGATGGAATTATAAATGGTCGATAAACAAGGAAAACTAGATGTAAAGAGGTAATGGTGCAAAAAAATATGGAAATTGGGAAATGATAAGGCTCAGGAGTCAAGACTCACAGACTCACAAGCAAAAATGGACAAAGAAAACAAATCAAATATTATTATAAGATATTTGGTCTCAAGATGAGGGAATTAAACCTGTTGGCTTTTAGATTATTAAGCTTCTGACTCACACCACAACTCACAAGCACAAGCAAAAAGCAATAAAAATGGAGAAAGAAAACATAGCTAAACAAGGGAGCCCATATTCTGTTGGCTTTTCTTCTTTAATATTCTCTCGGCGCCTCATTTTATAACTAATAAACACAAACCAAACCACCCATTTCGCTTTAAAATGCACCTTTTATTTTAAATTTAAAAATTAAAAGAAAGAAATTACCTTGCCATCATTGCATCGGTCGTTCCCACGGTTCTCCAATTACAAGGGAAGGTACATGTTGGATTTTATATAAATCCTCTCCATCTTCCTCAATCCGACGGTGGAGTTCTCTACGCATCCCTGTGATGGTTAATTCCCTGAGATTAGTAAGATATCTCAGCCCATCTGGAAGTGTAGTCAATCCCGAGCAATATTCAATTTTCAATCGACAGAGACGAGGCATGGCTCCTTCCTCTACTCTCCACTCTGTTATTCCGTCCACAACCAAAACATGAAGAAATTGAAGAGAAGGAAAGACTCCTTTGGAGAAAACCAGTATCTTTGTATTCCCATGGAAAACCACATTAGCAAGCTTCAAAATTGTTAGGTTTGGCAGCTTCTCTAGTATTCCCATTTGGTCCTCCTTGAGACCACAACTAATCAATTGTAACTTAGTGAGGTTTGGATAGTTGTGGAGCTCTTTCGGTAATTCTGTGATTGGCCCTTTCAGCGTTAATTTGTATATACCCTGACAGCTTGATACTATTTGCATAGCTTGTTCTTCACCGCTATTGTTGTCCATAAACATAATTAGAGACCTGATACGGTTAAGCGTGCTGCCTGTAGATTTTAAGATCTCCTCCAGATTTTGCAAAGAGGTTGACAGTCTTATTGTCAGTTTTCTAAGATTGGTTAATCTACTAACATCTTTCAAATCACAATACTCACTTGAAAGTTTATATAAGGTCTGTAGATGGTTAAGAGTAGACAGCTCCAGCTTACCCTTTGCTCTGGACTCCAAGGGTAAATATAAATGTCTTAATTGTTTCATCTTCATTATCACATTTGGGATGACCATGTCGTCTTTCGAAACACGAAAATCAAGAGTTTGCAAGCATACTAAATTACCTAGGGATGGCGGAAACGTTTTGATATTGCAATTAATCACACTTAGAAACCTTAAGTGTACCATATTTCCAATTTCACTTGGCAACTCAACTTCTACTTCGTTAAGACCTTCAACCTTCAAAACTCTAAGCACTTTGAAATCCTTCAAAGGAGATAGTAATCCTTCTATACTTTTTGGCATCCATCCTTGTGGCAAAAAGTATAATAGAGACCTTACGTGCAAATTTGTTTCATCTCTTGAAGAAACCAACCTATATGCGTTCTCATCCAAGTAAATTGCAAGTCTTCGAATTTTCCCGAATTGTGTTGCCTCAGCTGCCATAGAAGAAGTATTTTGTTGCAAAGAATTGTTAATCTGGAGAAAGCTTTCCTCTTTTGCCTTTAACAAACACATGTCTCGTACAAGATCATGGATTCGACAATCTTTAATTGTTCCAGTTGAACCACTTGTTCCCACTTGAACCAAACACCTTTCCACCAACTCACTTAAGCAATCACGTGCTATACCCTCCATTGTTTCCCTCGAACCATGTCTTTGTTGTCTCAAGGAGATAAGACCTTCTGCCACCCATAACTGAGTCAATTCGCTCACCCAAGTATTACAGTCTTTAGGGTAATGACCTAAATATAAAAAACATGGTTTTAAGTAATACGGTAGGTCATCATAACTCAATGCCAAAATCCATGATGCACCTTCATATTCTTCTTCATGACCTATCCCTCTCCTTATGTATTCATGAACATTCTCATGCACTCTCTCCCACTCTCTAACGGTGTTTTTTCTTGCTAGAACTCCGGCAAGCACAATAATGGCTAATGGCAAACCTGCACAGTGTCGAAGCATCTTCATTCCTAATTCTCTTTTCTTTGTGAAAATTTCCAAATCTGAAAAATAAGAAAGAAATAAAAATCAGATACATTCTTGTAGTATGAGCAATTGTTGTGCATATCCCTTGCTTGAATGATTAAAAATTAAAATTGTGAAATTCCAAAATTTACTAATATCCTTTGTCTTACTATAAGTTTGGATTTTATAACCAAATGGAAAACAATCAAAATTAAATCTGGACCAGCACAAAAAAGTTTGGGATATGTTTGGATTGAAGAGAAGGCTGGGAGAAAATTTTGAATTGTCTAGCATTGTCCTGATTATTATTTGCAATTGCATATAGGATAAAATCATCTGCTACCTAACAAATGTGTGACCAAGTAAGGCAGTTTCTAAAATTGCAATTGCCACATGTTTTTTTTTCCCCAAAAATTGCTACATGTTTGACAATATGAAAAAAATGTAAAGGGTAATCCCAACAATGAATGAAAAAAGAATAAAACAATACATAAGTTGTAAGTTGTGTCATATGCAATGTAATGGTTTTTATGTGGCTCGCTATACAACTAAGAATCTGGAAAAGAAAAGAGTAAGGGTGAGAAAATACCGATATCAGCCCTTTCAGATATTGCTTTCTTCTCAAGTAGGTTCCAACTCTCATTCTCATTCAGTGGCTGGAGTTTGTGGAGAAAAGCATTTCTATTTGGGAGCGTCGCTACTTTTTTATTGCGTGTAGTAAGCAATATTGTACTCTCTGTTTCCACATTTGGAAATGCAGCCTTCAAAAGATTCCATGTCTCGATTCTCCATATGTCATCAAGGATCACCAAACATTTCATTTTTTGCAAAACACAGAAAAGCTTCTTTGCTATTTCATCATCTGTCATGTCCTTCATTTCTTGTTTTTGTTCCTTGGTAGCAGAAATGACTTCAAATAAAATTCCCTCCCAAACATTTCTTACTTGATAACGTTGAGATACACAGACCCAAGCAAAACTACGAAAATGCTGCCTTACTTTTTTATCATGATAAACCTTTCTTGCAAGGGTGGTCTTCCCTAAACCGCCCATACCCCAAATAGATACAACTCGATGACAATTTTCATCTTTCACTAAATGCATAACCAATTCTTCAACGTTGGACTCTAACCCAACAACATCACGTTCAACAACATGAGAATAACTTCTCCTTAGCCTCTCATGCAATTGCAAGGAAGATTCACCACCACTACTTTCTCTTGTTTGCTTTATGTTATACTTCTGCAAACTTGACCTCAAATCAGAAATTCTGGTGGTAATATTCTCAATTTCGTTTCCAATCTTGTAACGATCAACTCCTTCCTTGAAGATGCAAGCAAATCTTCTTAGAATATTCTTCACACCTCTTTTCTTCTTGGAAGCCACTTTCAAGCCGTAAGTTTCAATAACATCTTCCAAATCATAAGCAGCATCTCTAATTTGGGCAACCCAAATCTGGACAGTTGCATCTTCTCCTTGTCTTGAATCCAAATCTTTCAGGAATCTCTTCATCACTAGTAGCTCAGTTTGTGCAGCTTCAACTTGACGGCTGACTCCAGAAAAGAAGTTGGCTTCCTGAATAGTGAAGTCTCTGACACTTTCGAGTACAAAGGAAACAACTGCCTCAGCCATTCTCTCTACTACTTACTCTCTCTTGGCCGAAACGAAAACAAGTAAAACAGAGCAATTCTTTCTGTCTATGTATGAAGTCCAATTCCACCAGAAAAAAGTAGTAAACTTTGGCGTTTTCTTTCTGACCACCTTCCCTCAATTATCATTGTACCACAAGCATCCAATGCAAGTTGTATAATTTACTTTAACAAAGCCAAGATTGAAAAAGGAAAGAAAAGCTTATGTGATATATATATATATATATATATATATATTATTATAGGATCAGCATAACCAAAAGCAAGTCTTTGATGTTTTTTTTTTTTCGGTAACGCAAGTCTTGGATGTTGGACCAAACAGAAAAAAAGCAAGTCTTTGATCCATATCCCACTTATGCTCAAGAAATTCAATACAAGCATGCACACATTTATGTAACGACAACTAGAAGACTAACTGATTAAAAATAATTGGACGTTTTTGTCCCCTGGTGGATGTTGTAGGTTTTAAAACACTTTTAGGCAAATAAGTTTCAATTCGAAAGAAATCAGTCATTTTTCAAGGGGTTTGATCTAGTGGTAAACTGGCTAGGCCTGCAAGTTGGGTGAACGTTAGCTGGATACTCTCTGAGGTACAGAGTTCGATCATCTGTACATTTGAAATGACAACCATAGGCCTACCTACCAGACCCATCAATACATGACAAAGATATGTCTTGACGAACCTAATTTCAAATAAAATAAAAAATAAAAAAATAAAAAGCAAAGAAAGCTTGAAGTTTACACCAAAAAGAAGAAAGCTGAAAGGTCTTTAATTTTGGCAGTTTCTCCACCAAGAAGATGGAAAAGAAGCATGACACATTGACACTTCTTGATTAGCTTATTCTCCATGTGAATACACACTGCTTGATCACAAGTTTCAAAGTAAACAGGGCAATCTCTCTGTTATGTTTCTGCAGCTTCCCCGTTTCTCACTTGATCATCATCCTCCTCCCCTCAATCAACACCTTATGGCAAAGTCTTTGATGATGACCATATGGCCCCAGTTGTGCAAAAGAAATTCCACTCAGAGATCCACACATCCACCCACACATAACATATCCATTTAACCCTCCCTCCCTTTGCTTCCCTTTGCCAATAATAACCCAAGCATCAAACAAACACCTTGATAACAAAACGGACAACAGAACTTAAATTAACTTCTTGAAGAAAAAGACATTGGTAATGTTTGTTGAGTAAAACGTGGGTTTGGCTGTGCGCAGAGGCTGTAGTATTATTTCTTTAAGATCAAATCCGGACGGTTCAATTTAATCCCACGACTAATGATACAGGTATACACCTAAAGACCATATATGGCGGTCCACGTAATAGAAGAGAACGACTCCACACTAGAACTGATGGGAATGGGAAAGTTGTTTTTTGTTTGGTTTGGGCTACATAGAAATGGGCACAAGAGAAGGGCCTCATTGTCAGTTCTAGTGTTCTTTGTATTATATTCTTGATTTTTCCCAACCAGATAAAAATTTGATATGCAATTTTTATCTACGCAATGGTAGCATGGATCTAAATCAGAAATTTCATGGCATATCGACAGACAACAGCTCATTCTCAAGAAGTTGTAGTCTTGTGTCATTTCTTTTTGAAAAGAGTGTTGCAAAGGTGTCTCATGCCTCCTTTGTGTTTTGGCTTTCCTTATGTGCTCCAACATTTCTTCTTCAATTGTTGTCTTTATGGCAAACATGGCTTTACCTGCTTTGATCTTCCACTTTCGCAAAGTGTCGATGTTGTCTTCTCGTGGTTGTGTAACATCGTTGCCCCCGACGACATCCCAAAGATCTTGACCTTGCAGATAAGACTCCACACATGTTGCCCACGTGTTGTAATTTTTGTTGTTGAGCTTCGTGATTCCTCCAACTACATGAAGGTCACCCATCGTGTCGGCAGAATTCCGGCAGCACCGAACAAGCTTGAACTAAAGATACAAACTTGTAGAGACAAACTCTTCACGACTCAAAGAAGCTCCCGCAGATCAGTCACTGACAGTCCCGCTCTGATACCAATTGTAGAGCAAAAAAAAATTTAGAGTACACAACTCTAATATAGACTTGTTGGAGACAAAACAAGTAAACACTTTACTTTTATTAGACTCACAAAATATTACAAGAAGGCAACTCTCAAAAGAAGGACCAACTCTTACAAGCACTCTTTCTCACTTTTAGACAATCTCTAAAACACTTACAATTCTCACAAAGACTACTAAACTCTATAACTTATAGCTCACTCATCACTTCTTGATTCCCAATTCACAATGCATGGCTTCATGCATATTCATAGTTGTTCCTATCCGACCTTTTGTTTTGTCCACTTGCTTAGCCAACTTGTCTACCACCTTTCTAGAATTATCTACATTATTCTTCTCTTAGACTTTATCTCCTTGGGTTGAGTTGAGTCATGGGCTGGTGTTGATTTTAACATCTGTGACAAAGCTGAAGTTGTTACGTCGTATTAAATGGTGCTGAACTTTGCAAAAGGCAGTTGGTATATTGTAATACAACTTTTGTTTCACAGATTACATATATATGTATAAACGATCGGTGGCATAACAAAACAGAAACAAAAGAAGTGAAGAGTTCCAGAGCTATTAGGTACTTGATGTAAAATTGGTAGAACATATACGCATGCAAGTCTCTTTTCTCTGCTCCCAAGTCCCATCTAATAGCTTCCTTTCCTTGGTTCTGCCAGTGCACAAAGTACTGATAGCTTAACGCAGGAAAAGGAAGGAAGAAAGATAATAAGGCTGATTGGAGAAACTCTTAGTCTCTTCTGCTTGGTCTAAATTGGAGAGATAGGACTCATGCGAACTCCAGCCTCCTAATTTTATTCAAATATAAAATTATATCATATGGCACATGGTACCAAGTTGAGAATGCTAACCGTGAAATAAACAAAGGCATGATGCACACAGGCTCAAATATTCTTAATTGAAAACATACATGAAAGAGGAATACAAGGTTTCATTGAGGAAATTATAATATATACAATAACTTCACTAGACCCAAAAACTTGTAACGAACTTTGATCTACTTGACCACATCTTTGCTCCTCTTGATTTTCACAGAGCATTTCTTTCTTCTCCAGGTAAGTTCAGCTTCCCACGTGCTCGCTCTGCTACAGAGCTTCGACATACTTTCTCAATATCAGTTTCTACCTGCAGCTAGCTACCATAACACAAATTCAGCAGTTTACTTGTCAAAACTTGCATTCCAAAACAGATAGTATATATTTAAGCTTTGTGTTTTATGTTTTTACTAAAACAACAAGGGATAACTTCTTGTTAACATGATAACTAGAAAAAATCATATTGCTTGTTGTTCGCGTAGCAATGGAAAGATTCTCCATTTCAAAGATTTTGAAATGCACATAAATATTCAACTCTTACTTGATTGACTTCAAAAAGAACATCTAATGGTGATTGTTAACTGTGATATTAAACAGTTAGTAAATCAGGTGTGCAAGGCACGTGGGTTGTTAGTAGAATTAGTTAGACAGTTAGATCAGTTATACGGGTAAGCTTTGCATAAACTGATATAAAGTGTAACAGTGCTGGTGAATTAGTTTAAGCAATACAGAAATCAGAATTTACAATTTTCTCTCTGTTTCTATTTCCTTCCTCTTCTTCTTCTTTAGATATCGTCTTCACTCCTCTCTGAATATGTTTGTTCACATGGTATCAGAGCCCTCAGTGGCTTTCACATAATCGATCGATCCGGTCCGCGCTTTCTCTGCCTTTCAATTCCAACTCCGTTCCCCATGATTCTCTGATTCTCGTCTCAGTTCCAATTCTATGATTCTCTGATTCTCTTCCCAATTTTCTCTATCTCCTCCCTCAAATTCAATTCTAGGGCTTCCTCTGATTCTCTTTCTTTCTTCCTCCCTGATTCATCATGGCTTCTTCTTCCTCCGTCAAGATTGATGGCCTGCTTAGTATGGTTACCATTCGTCTCAGCGACAATAATTTCCTGAAATGGAGTTTTCAATTGGAGTCTGTGTTGCAAGGGTATGAGCTTTTTGGGTATTTCGATGGCTCCATAGTTCAGCCTCCGAAATATGCAATCGTGGACGAAGAGGGGGTAACTTCTCAAGTCACAGCAGGTTACAAGGACTGGCTAAAGTGTAAGATCCCACATCAAACCAACGGAGAGGGGGTAATGTGCCTTATATGTGCACACCCGCATCCATCTAGCACGAGGCCTTTTGGGAGCTCACTGGTTTCGGAGTCGTAGGAACTCCGAAGTTAAGCGAGTTGGGGGCTAGAGCAATCCCAGGATGGGTGACCCACTGGGAAGTTGCTCGTGAGCTCCCAGAAACAAAACCGTGCAGGCAGAGAGGAGGAGCCCAAAGAGGACAATATCGTGCTACGGCGGAGCCGATCCCGGGATGTGACAATTTGGTATCAGAGCCACTCTGCCGTGTGGTGCGAGTGTGCCGACGAGGACGTCGGGCCCTTAAGGGGGGTGGATTGTAAGATCCCACATCAAACCAACGGAGAGGGGGTAATGTGCCTTATATGTGCACACCCGCATCCATCTAGCACGAGGCCTTTTTGGAGCTCACTGGTTTCGGAGTCGTAGGAACTCCGAAGTTAAGCGAGTTGGGGGCTAGAGCAATCCCAGGATGGGTGACCCACTGGGAAGTTGCTCGTGAGTTCCCAGAAATAAAACCGTGAGGGCAGAGGGGGGGCCCAAAGCGGACAATATCGTGCTACGGCGGAGCCGATCCCGGGATGTGACATAAAGACTGACAAGGCTCTCCTCAGCCTGCTCATTGCCACTCTGACGGATGAAGCTTTGGAATATGTCATCGGAATGAAGACGGCTCGAGAGGCCTGGCTTAATTTGGTGGACCGTTATGCCTCTGTTTCACGAGCCCGCATCAATCACTTGAAGACCGAGCTTCAAACCGCTCAAAAAGGGGGGGACTCTATTGAGAGATTTCTTCTTCGGTTAAAACATATTCGGGATCAGCTTGCTCAAGCAGGTGTGAAGGTCTCAGATGACGACTTCATGATTGCTGCCCTCAATGGGCTGCCTCCTGAATATGACATGATCAAGACTGTCTTGATTGCCAGAGATTCCTCCATTTCTCTGAAGGACTTCAGGGCTCAATTGCTTGCAGCTGAACAAACTGCAGAGGCAAGAATTTTGACCCACTCTGCTATGCTTACTTCTCACCATCCTGCTGCTGGATATCATTCGGTGGTTGCTTCTCCCAATGGGTATGCTCCTCCTTTGTCTACGAATACAGGTTTACTGCCGATTCCTTCTAGTTCAACAGTTGCATGTTATGCATCTAATGCTCATAATCGGTTTCATAGCTCACGTGGTGTGTCTGGGCCGAGTGGTTCTCTGATGTCCAATAGTTCTAATGATTTTGGTAGAGGAAAGTTCTCTACTGGAGTATTTGGCAAACCAGCATCTGCATCCTCTCAGATGTCGGGCTCCAAATTTGGGTCTAACTCGTTTCATAGGAGCAATATTGTCCCTGAATGTCAGATTTGTTGCAAGCGGGGTCATACTGCTGCAAACTGTTACTTTAGGCATGATACCTCTACAGCCCAGGGCTCTGCCCAAGTGATTGAATGCCAGATCTGTGGAAAAAGGGGGCATGGAGCTCTTGATTGCTACCAGCGTTCCAATTACTCCTATCAGGGACAACCTCCTTCTCCTAAGATCTCCGCTATGACTGCACAGAGCGCTTATACCCCTAATCAAGTCTGGATTGCAGATAGTGGTGCATCTCATCACATGGTTGCTGACGTCTCCTCATTGCATCATGTTACTCCCTGTGAATCTGCAGCACATGTTACAGTGGGAAATGGTGAAGGTTTGAAAATTCAGAATATTGGCACTACATCCCTCTCTTGCCGCTCTTCTTCTTTACATATGCCATCTGTTTTTCATGTGCCTAAACTGTCTGCAAACCTCCTATCTGTTCATCAGTTGTGCAAAGACAATCAGTGTCTTATATGCTTTGATGCTTCTAGTTTTTATATACAGGACAAACGAACCAGGACAATTCTACTTCAAGGACTGAGCCATAATGGTATCTACCCCATCCCATGTACACTGCCGTCACAGTCCAAGGCAGTGGCATTTCTTGGACAGAAAGTCAGTTCCTCCTTGTGGCATCGAAGACTTGGCCATCCCTCCAATGACATCGTCAACTTGATGCTTAAGAATTCACAGTTAGAGTCTCTAAATGATGATTCAAGAGTGATTTGCTCTTCTTGCCTTCATGGGAAAATGCACAAGCTGCCATTTACAGATACTCATATTAAAACTAGGATTCCTTTTTCTAGAATCCATAGTGATGTATGGGGACCTTCCCATTTCAAGTCTCTAGATGGCTATAGGTACTTTGTATCTTTTCTAGATGAGTGTACCGGTTACTTGTGGCTTTTTCCACTATTCAATAAATTTGAGGTGTTTTCTAAGTTTCTTCATTTCACTGCATATGTTCAGAATCAGTTTAAGGCAACTATTCAATGTCTGCAGAGTGATGGGGGTGGTGAATATAGTAGCCACTTGTTTTCTAAGTTTCTGTCATCCAAAGGTATTCTTCATCAAGTGTCCTGCCCATACACACCTCAACAAAATGGAATGGCCGAGAGAAAGAATAGGCATATTATCGAAACTGCTATTACTATGTTGACTGAAGCTTCATTACCAGGAAAGTTTTGGTTTCATGCGACTGCTCATGCTGCCTATTTAATAAATCGAATGCCAAGTTCTACCTTGGATAATCAAGCTCCGTATTTTCAGTTGTTTGGAAAGGATCCTAGTATTCACTCATTGAGGGTTTTTGGTACAGCTGTATATCCTTATCTTCGTCATTATAATGTACACAAGCTACAACCTCGCACAACTAAGTGTGTATTTCTAGGATATGCTACTGGATATAATTGTGCAACTGCAAAATGTGTGATTTCTAGGGATGTCATCCATGATGAGTCTGTGTATCCTTTTGTGCCTCCCATCACTCCACAGCAGTCCTCTACTTCATCTTCTGGTATGAACACATCTCCAATTATAATTTCTCTCCCATCTCAGTTAGAGTCTGATTCTGCAGGTCCTGATATATCTGAGGGTGGGGTCTCCGTAAGCTCCAGCTCTTTACCTGCCCATTCTATTCCTAGAATTGGACCTATATCAGCTGCATCTCCCTCTGTACAGTTTGAGAATGATCAGCATGCCTTTAGTGACCAGCAACTACAGGCTATCCTACCTTATGAAGCCTCTTCCCCTCTTCCACTTCCTCCTAACCCAGAACCAGTAAACACTCATGCAATGCAGACTAGATCTAAGTCGGGGTATTGTTAAGCCGAAACAGTTTCAAGATTATCAAGGCTATTTCACCTGTTTAATTGCTGGTGTTGAGCTAGATGAACCGTGTAGTTATAAGGTGGCCTCGTACTCAGCTGAATGGCGGCAAGCTATGCAGGAGGAAATTGAGGCTCTTCAATCCCAAGGTACTTGGAGTTTAGAGCCTAATCCTGGCAACAAAAATATAGTTGGAAGTAAATGGCTGTATAAAATAAAGAAGAACTCAGATGGATCTGTTGCAAGGTACAAAGCTAGGCTGGTTGCTCAGGGATTTAGTCAACAACCTGGTTTAGACTATGGGGAAACATTTAGCCCTGTCGTCAGACATACCACAGTTCGGTTGGTATTAAGTCTTGCTGCTATGAATCAGTGGTCACTAAGGCAACTCGATGTGAAAAATGCCTTCCTTCATGGAGATTTAGAGGAGGAGGTGTTTATGCGTCAACCACAAGGGTATGAAGATCCTGCTCATCCAGAGTATGTGTGTAAGCTCAAGAAATCATTATATGGTCTAAAGCAAGCTCCAAGGGCTTGGAATGCTAAATTCACAGGATATCTGCCAGCACTGGGGTTCAAAATATCCCACTCTGATCCGAGTCTGTTTGTGAAACACGAAGGTTCAGATGTGATCGTGTTGCTGCTATATGTCGATGATATTATATTAACTGGCTCTAATGCAGATTTGGTACAAAGTGTGGTTGATAACCTGAGTTCAGTATTTGAAATGAAAGATATGGGTCGCCTTGCTTATTTCTTAGGATTGCAAATTGCATATCCTGCCTCAGGAGGTTTGTTTGTGAGTCAAACGAAATATGCTAAGGACCTGTTGCATAAAGCTGGAATGCAGTCGTGCAGAGCCTGTTCAACTCCATGTAAACCACATAATCAAATTTTGACAGATTGTGGTGAACCGTTATCTGATCCCACCATGTTTAGAAGTGTTGTTGGGGCTTTACAGTATTTGACATTCACAAGACCTGACTTGGCCTATGCAGTAAACACAGTCTGTCAATATATGAATAATCCTACTGATGTTCATTGGTTGCTAGTCAAAAGAATCTTAAGATATGTTCAAGGTACTCTGAGCTTTGGCATCAATTTTACGAGTATCAGTACTAGAGTAAGTGATCCTTGGCAGTTGTCAGCATATAGTGATGCTGACTGGGCTGGGGACATCAACACAAGGAGATCTACCACAGGTTTTGTAGTGTTTTTAGGACCTAATCCCATCTCTTGGCAGTCCAAAAAGCAGGGATCAGTCTCCAGGAGCTCAACAGAGGCAGAGTATAGAGCCTTGGCAAACACTGCTGCAGATATTGCTTGGATCAGACAGGTGTTGCAGGATGTGAAATTCTTTCTACCTAATCCTCCTGTAATGTATTGTGACAATCTAGCTGCCTTAGCACTTAGCTCCAATCCTGTCTACCATTCCAGGATCAAACATCTGGACATTGACTATCATTTTGTGAGAGAGAAAGTTCAGAAGAAAGACTTACTGGTACAGTATGTCCCTACAGAAGAACAAGTGGCAGATGTATTCACAAAAGGATTACATAGTCCTATATTCTCAAGACATTGTAGTCATCTTCGATTAGGGGATGTAACAAGGTAGGGAAAATGTTAACTGTGATATTAAACAGTTAGTAAATCAGGTGTGCAAGGCACGTGGGTTGTTAGTAGAATTAGTTAGACAGTTAGATCAGTTATACGGGTAAGCTTTGCATAAACTGATATAAAGTGTAACAGTGCTGGTGAATTAGTTTAAGCAATACAGAAATCAGAATTTACAATTTTCTCTCTGTTTCTATTTCCTTCCTCTTCTTCTTCTTTAGATATCGTCTTCACTCCTCTCTGAATATGTTTGTTCACAGTGATGTATTGTAACATGCCTTGAAATATTATTATAAGATTGCCACGACACCATCGAAAACTTGAATTTGGAATGCGATAGAATTATCATATTGTGCGCTCGGTATCGGTGTCGGTGTTGGTGCTTCATTTTATAAGTAATAAAATAAGGAAATTTAACCTGTTGGCTTTTAGATTAAAGTTTCTCACAAGCACAAGCAAAAAAGCAATCAAAATGGATAAAGAAAACATATAAGTAATAAAATATTTGGAAATTGGGAAATGATAAGGCTCAGGAGTCAGGACTCACAACTCACAAGTCACAAGCACAAGCAAAAAGCAATAAAAATGGAGAGAGAAAACATAGCTAAACAAGGGAGGCCATATTCTGTTGGCTTTTCTACTTTAATATTCTCTCGCTGCTTCATTTTATAATTGATAAACACAAACCAGACCACCCATTTCGCTTTAAAATTAAAAAATTAAAAGAAAGAAATTACCTTGCCATCATTGCATCGGTGGTGGTTAGGAGTAGGGGGATGGTTCTCCAATTACAAGGGAAGGTACATGTTGAATTTTATAGAAATCCTCTCCATCTTCCTCAATCCGACGGTGGAGTTCTCTACTCATCCCTCTGATGGTTAATTGCCTAAGATTAGTAAGATATCTCAACCCATCTGGAAGTGTAGTCAATTCCGAGCAATATTCAATTTCCAATTGACAGAGACGAGGCATGGCTCCTTCCTCTACTCTCCACTCTGTTATTCTGTTCAGGCCACTAACATGAAGAAATTGAAGAGAAGGAAAGCCTCCTTTGGAGAAAACCAGTATCTTTGTATTCCACTCGAAAGCTCTTAAAAGCTTCAACATTGTTAAGTTTGGCAGCTTCTCTACTATTCCCATTTGGTCCACCTTGAGATCACACCACCACAATGCTAACTTGGTGAGGTTTGGATAGTTGTGGAGCTCTTTCGGTAATTCTGTGATTGACCCTACCAACGTCAATTTGTATATACCTCGACAGCTTGATACTATTTGCATACCTTGCTCTTCACAGCTATTGTTGTCCACAAACACAAATAGAGACCGGATACGATTAATCGTGTTGCCGTTAGATTTTAAGATTTCCTCCAGATTTTGTGAAGAGCTTGACACTCTTATTCTCAGTTTTCTAAGATTGGTTAATCTACCAACATCTTTCAAATCACAATACTCACTTGAAAGGTTATATAAGGTCTGTAGATGGCCAAGAGTAGACAGCTCCAGCTTACCCTTTGCTCTGTACTCCAAGGGTAAATATAAATGTCTTAATTGTTTCATCTTCATTATCACATTTGGGATGACCATGGGGGGGCATAAATTAAAACACGAAAATCAAGAGTTTGCAAGCATACTAAATTACCTAGGGATGGCGGAAACGTTTTTATATTGCTATCCCTAACACTTATAAACCTTAAGTGCACCATATTTCCAATTTCACTTGGCAACTCTACTTTTACTTTATAAAGACCTTCAACCTTCAAAACTCTAAGCACTTTGAAATCCTTCAACGGAGATAGTAATCCTTTTTCATTTTTTGGAATCCATTCTCTTAGGCCAAAGAATAATAGAGACCTTACGTGATCATTTGTTTCATCTCTTGATGAAACCAACTTATCTGTGTTCTCATCCAAGTAAATTGCAAGTCTTCGAATTTTCCCCAATTGTGCTGCCTCGGCTGCCACAGAAGAAGTATTTTCTTGCAAAGAATTGTTAATCTGGAGAAAGCTTTCCTCTTTTGCCTTTAGCAAACACATGTCTCGTACAAGATCATGGATTCGACAACCTTTAATTGTTCCAGTTGAACCACTTGTTCCCACTTGAACCAAACACCTTTCCACCAACTCACTTAAGCAATCACGTGCTATATCCTCCATTGTTTCCCTCGAACCATGTCTTTGTTGTCCCAAGGAGATAAGACCTTCTGCCACCCATAACTTAGTCAATTCGCTCACCAAAAACTCAGAGTCTTCAGGACAATGACCTAAATATAAAAAACATGGTTTTAAGTAATACGGTAGGTCATCATAACTCAATGCCAAAACCCATGATGCACCTTCATATTCTTCTTCACGACCTATCCCTCTCCTTATGTATTCATGAACATTCTTATGCACTCTCTCCCACTCTCTAACGGTGTTTTTTCTTGCTAGAATTCCGGCAAGCACAATAATGGCTAATGGCAAGCCTGCACAGTGTCGAAGCATCTTCATTCCTAATTCTTTCTTCTTTGTGAAAGTTCCCAAATCTGAAAAATAAGAAAGAAATAAAAATCAAATACATTCTTGTAGTATGAGCAATTGTCGTTCATATCCTTACTCGAATGATTAAAAATTAAAATTGTGAAATTCCAAAATTTACTAATATCCTTTACCTTATTATAAGTTTGGATTTTATAACACATGCTGAATGGAAAACATTCAAAATTAAATCTGGACCAGCACAAAAAAGTTCGGGATATGTTTGAATTGAAGAGAAGGGTCGGGAGAAATTTTTGAATTGTCTAGCATTGTCCTGATTATTATTTGCAATTGCATAAGATAAATCATCTGCTAGCTAACAAATGTGTGACCAAGTAAGGCAGTTCATAAAATTGCAATTGCTACATGTTTTTTTTGGCCAAAAATTGCTACATGTTTGACAATATTAAAAAATTGTAAAGGGTAATCCCAACAATGAATGAAAAAAGAAAAAAACACTACATAAGTTGTGTCATATGCAATGTAATGGTTTCTATCTAACTTGCTATGTCACATCCCGGGATCAACTCCGCCGTAGCACGATACCAGTGAGCTCTCAAAAGGCCTCATGCTAGATGGATGCGGGTGTGCACATATAAGGCACATCACCCC
Source organism: Prunus mira (assembly GCA_020226265.1). Lineage (NCBI taxonomy): Eukaryota > Viridiplantae > Streptophyta > Magnoliopsida > Rosales > Rosaceae > Prunus > Prunus mira. The sequence goes on from CM035325.1 coordinate 45,552,986, forward strand.
CTCTCCGTTGGTTGATGTGGGATCTTACATGCTATATAACTAAGAACCTGGAAAAGAAAAGAGTAAGGGTGAGAAAATACCGATATCAGCCTTTTCAGATACTGAGTTCTTCTCAAGTAGGTTCCAACTCTCATTCTCACTGAGTGGCTGGAGTTTGTGGAGAAAAGCATTTCTATTTGGGAGCGTGGCTACTGCTTGATTGCGTGTAGTAAGCAATATTGTGCTCTCTGTTTCTGTTTGTGCAAATAATCTCACGGGAGAATATTCGCCCAAGATTCCTTCGTCTTCTCCGCCTATCTTTCTCCCTGCAAAACAGATCAGAGTAAAAGACCACACCCGGGGGGTGTTGGCTAAAGGCCCTCCGATGCCTAAGTCAGTTCAATCGATCTTTAGAGAAGCGATAGCTAAAATAGGGTACGGGATGTGTTTATAATATAAATCGGGCGGCCGGAGCCTTATGTAAAAGAGAGAAAGAGAGGAGGTGGCTAGGGTTTTTGAGAAATAAACTCTGCAGAGCTTTAGTAAGAATTTAGGCGTACCTCAACCATTGTGTGTGGCTATGCTTTTATAGTAATCTCGGAGGCTAGGGTTTCAGAGGAATAATTCCGTAGATGGAAGGGAATTATTCCTCCCCTTTTAGGAATTGATTTGATTAATTAGGGATTTGATTAATTAGGGTAAATCAAATCCCTAATTGTGGTAGGTATCAAATCAAATCCTGATTCAATTAGGCAACTCCTCATTTAATTGGGGATCGTGGTAATTAACCAAATAAATTCTCAACCTAATTAGGTAAAGTCCAATTTAATTGGGTAATTCCCAATTAAATTGAGTAACTCCCAATTAGGTTGATTAATTCCCAATTGGGTCAAATAATCCCCAAATGGTAGGAATTATTTGACCTAGGGTTTGATTCAATTAGGTTCCCACAAATGAAGGCTCCGGCCGCCCGATTTATATTATAAACACATCCCGTACCCTATTTTAGCTATCGTTTCTCTAAAGATCGATTGAACTGACTTAGGCATCGGAGGGCCTTTGGCCAACACCCCCCGGGTGTGGTCTTTTACTCCGATTTGTTTTGTAGGGAGAAAGAGAGGCGGAGAAGACGAAGGAATCTTGGGCGAATATTCTCCCGTGAGATTATTTGCACAAACAAATTGGTGCTTTCATTGAGAGCACGAGGTATACTCAACGCGTGCTCAAGGAATCCGTTCCTCCTATTTTCCAATCCACCGAAGCCTTCCAAACAACCATGGTTGGAAGCATGAACACGAGAGGCAAAGCCGCCGCGATGGCTAGATCCGCGACGACCCAAAGCCACTCCACCCACGATCCCGCGATCGACATGGTGGCACCGCCACCTCTCACCACCGCACCAGCCACCGCCGCCGAACATGGCGGAACTTCCCATCAAGGTGGACTCGTTACCACCGCCGACCTAGGGCCGGTCTTGGAGCAACTCCAAGCATTCCCTCCATTGCCTCCACACGCGACGTACGCTCCTGCATACACCTTCAGTGAAAACCTAGCCCGTGTGCAATTGGGCTCCACACACTTCTCTCCTCCCGATCCACGAAGTCAAGCAGACTTTAATCTAAGAGTTGACCAGCTAGCTCAGAGAATGGACGACCAAAGCAATCTAATGAGGCAGCTCATCAACCAAATAGGCTTTGCTCAAAACCTTGGCCTTGGACAACCAGGCGAGGAGAGAAGGATGGACGAACACGCCGGTAGACGACTCGACGTCCGTGCCCGCTTGGGCCCGCAGGGAAATGTACATCAAAGGCTAGGCCCCCAAGGAGGTCAGCCAAACAACCATCGTAACGAGGATCGCGAAGAAAGGCGCTCAGCTGTCAACTTACAGAGAAGCGCTCTCGAAAGGCTAGGCCCCCAGGGAGGCCAGTTGGACAACCCTCACAATGAGGACCATGAGGAAAGACGCTCCGTTACTCACTCCCGAAGAACCAATTCTCGTCGACAAGCTACAGAGAATCTTTCGCAGGCACAGTCCACCAACACTCCAACTAGGCAGCCCAGGCGAGAAGGTCGACCCTCGGAGGACAATGAGGAAGTCAGTCAATATCGTGGAGGTCGCCAACGTAACCGACCAGCAATGTGCGCAGAAGACGTTGAGAAGCTCGTGAATGACCGACTTCGAGACTTGAAGACCGGAGGAAACTTCGAGGATTCACTACGTAAGGAGATGGACCAGGTGAGCTCTACGCCTTTCACTGCCGAGATCGAGCAGACTGCTCCCCCAAAGAAATTCTCAACGCCTTCATTCACGCATTTCAAAGGGGATTCCGATCCCGAGAGTCATCTAAAGCACTTCAAAAGTATCATGATCTTCTACAAGGCTAACGATGCGCTGATGTGCAAGGTGTTTGCAATGACCTTGCTAGGAGCAGCCCAAGACTGGTTCTACTCCCTGCCATCTGGGTCGATCAGCAACTTCAAGGAGATAGCTTACGTCTTCACCAAAGAATACACTTCTTACCGAACGATCAAGAAGAACCCTGACCACCTGTTCAACCTGCAAAAGAAGTACGAAGAATCCCTTCGAGATTACATCAAGAGGTTCAAAGCAGAAAGGGCGAACATCATTGGATGTGACGACCGAATCGCGTCATCGACCTTCAAGAGGGGCTTGCCAATTGAGTGTGAGCTGTATCGTGAGCTGACCATCTCTCCCTGCCAAACACTAGTAGAAGTCTTCGCGACAGCAGAGCGCTATGCACTTTGGGACGATGACCGGACCGCCGCAAAGAAAGCTGCCAAGCAAGCCGATCAACCGGTTGAGCCGGCAAGCCAAAGAAGCGACATGATAAAAGACAGGGATGGGGGCAAGCGCGAATTACGGCCTCAGGGGGGTGCTCCAACAACTGAGACCTACACCAAGTTCACTATCCCGATACAGCAGATCCTAGCCCAAGTAAAGAACATGCCTTGGTTGAAGAAACCATCGCCTTTGAAGGGAAACCCAGCCAAGAAGGATACCAGTAGATACTGCGAATTCCATGAAGGGCACGGTCATTTCACAAATGACTGCTTCGCCTGGAAAAAGCACCTCGAAGAACTGGTCGGAGACGGCCATTGCACAAAATTCATTGCAAAGGGGGCTATCCAGCAAATCAAAGATCGTGACGCGGCTGCCAACGAACCTCCACGAAAAAAGTCATACGGATCAGCACGATCTTAGCCGACTTTAAGAGTCCAAGCTGACCACCGAGGAGCAGAAGAGAAAGATCATGCAAGCGACAAGCGAATGTCTCCCAAGCTGTCACCTGCTACCCAGTCATGGAAGACGATCCTGACATCACCTTGTAAGGGAAGGAAGTTCCAAGACAACGGAATGCCCATCACTTCCGAAGGTACTATCCACGAAGCTTCTCGCCTATCAGCTCGGCTCCAAGCAGGCGGCCAGGCCTCTCTCACCTCCATTGAAGACAAGTTACTTTTGATGTTACCTCTGCAACTCATCTCTTTTGTTCAATAAAGCAGTGTAGTCATGTAGACATCAATACATGTTCAAGCTTTTCTTTCCAATGGAATGTTCATAAATACAATCGACACGTCTCCGGACGTAGGCCAAACGGGCCGCTCTCATCGACACGTCCCTGGACGTAGGCCAAACGGGCCACTCTCATCGACACGTCTCCGGATGTAGGCCAAACGGGCCACTCTCATCGACACGTCTCTGGACGTAGGCCAAACGGGCCACTCTCATCGACACGTCTCCAGGCGTAGGCCAAACGGGCCACTCACATCGACATGTCTCCTGACGTAGGCCAAACGGGCCACACACATCGACACGTCTCCGGACGTAGGCCAAACGGGTCACACTCATCGATATGTCTCCGGACGTAGGCCAAACGGGCCACATACATCGACAAGTCTCCGGACGTAGGCCAAGCGAGCTACTCATCGACATATCTTTGGACATAGGCCAAACATGCTGTGACCTGAGAAAAACATCCTACGAGATGTGCAGAACACACCCGGAGTCTCTCAAGGGGGACCCTGGTGCTTGCCAACTTCCTAAGGGGAGTCATCCTACGGGATGTGCAGAACACACCCGGAGTCTCTCAAGGGGGACCCTGGTGCTTACCAACTTCCTAAGGGGGGCATCCTACGGGATGTGCAGAACACACCCGGAGTCTCTCAAGGGGGACCCTGGTGCTTGCCAACTTTCTAAGGGGAGTCATCCTACGGGATGTGCAGAACACACCCGGAGTCTCTCAAGGGGGATCCTGGTGCTCGCCAACTTCCTAAGGGAAATCATCCTACGGGATATGCAGTGCATGCCCGGAGTCCTTCAAGGGGGACCCTGGTACTCACAAATCTCTAAAGGAGGATGTGCAATCAAAACTTGGCTGGTTACTCAAGCAGTTCACAAGTTAAATATGCAAGTTGAAGTTGGAAAATGTAACTGAAATTTCCATAACAAACAGACCAACCGGCCAAGTTTAACAAAAAGAAGATGGTCAAATAAGACCAGTTATTCTAAACAAAAAAGCAAACTACAAAAGCTGAAAAGAAACAAAAAAGAGTCTTCGTCTACTTGGAGACGCCAGCAGAAGACTTTTAAGCTGCAGCCTCTTCGGCATCCACCTGACTAGCTACGTCTTCAGCAACTCCATCTGCCTGAACCATGACATCTGCCATCATCTCGTCTACTGCGTCTACCTTTGCTTCATCCTCTCCGGTTACCTGCTCTTCAATTCCCCCTTCCATAGGCAGATGATGAGGCAGAGCATCTTGATGTCTACATCGTCAATCGCATACAAGGAATCAGTCCTATTTGCGCAATGCAGGAGTTTGTCATAGCTAAGGGAGATGTCCGCATTCTTATGCTCAAGACGAAAGAAGGCATCTTTTCGACTAGCCAAATCAGCAGCGGAAGAGTTGAGCTCAGAATCCTTCTTGGTAAGAGAGCTTTTCAGCCCAGATATCATCGCCCTCAAATCAGACGTCTTCTTCTCGTAGCGGGCTTGCTCGGCGGAAAGCTGGCCGGCCAATTCAGCATTCTTCTTCTCCAACTCGCTGAGCTGGGCAGAAGATGGGGCAACAGCAGATGAGTTCCGAATAGTCTCAGTAGCAAAAATCAGTCCTTTTTGAATCAGATGGAATGACGCTTCCCTTTGTTTTTCCAAGGAAAGACACGAGAAAGTGCCAAGAGCGCCAGCCTGACGGATGTGATCAACCAACTCAGCACAGGACGACGGATTTGATAGGAAATTCGTCTTGAGCAGATCAGATACGCATGCATCCCCTACAGAGCTAGGCTTGTTCACCTTAGGACCAACTGCCGACGTGGAGGAAGAACCTTTAACCCGGGCAGATGACTCTCTCATCTTCTTAGCCTCTGCTAACTTCATCTCCAAATGAGTCAATAATGCTGGATCATGAGCAGACCTCCCGTTTCGATCTCCATCTCTTAACCGATGTAGAAGACTTGAACTTCTAGCAGGAATGTCTGCATCTCTTTGACGCTCGACGGAACTAGGTTGGGCACGAGCCGTTTCACGAAACATATCATGGTTGTCGAGCGTGTCAGCAGGAGGCTCGGGTAGAACACCCCGAATACCGCGCATACCACCAACCTTCGTGCTATCTGCACCCACGAGATGCTTGACCCTGGCAGATGATGAGGGAGCAGACCCCACTTAAGTCTTCTCAGCAGAAGGAAGCCTTGGTTTCTTCCTCGATGGAGACCCATCCTTTGCGTGCGAAGAAGTAACTTCACCTCTTGAAGATTTGGCAGCAACTTTTCTCTTTGAGAGAGATTCAGCAGAACATTCTTCCTGTCCGCCAAGCAGATCATCAGGGTCAGGACCGTTCTGCTTCCACCTTTCGACATCCTCGGTAGGGGGCAAACCACCGTCTTCCTCCCAGTACTCACTCAACAGCCAGCGCCACTCGCGAAACCTTAGAGGGATGTTCAAAGCACGACGGACCTTAGCCATGTCCGGCCCAAGCTTCAATTGCTTGCTGATGTCACTCATTGCAAGCAGAAGACAGAAGTTAGTCAGCCACACTTCAAGAAATTCAAATAAAAGGAGCGCATCAAAAATTGCAAAGAGACATACCATCGCAATAGGTGATGGGAACAAGTGGGCCGTCACCGACGTCGCCTTCCCACCGTCCGCTGACCTCCAACACGTTGTCATGCCAAGCGTGATCCCCTTGACTAAGACTGTTGAACAGCTTGGCCTTGTAGACACGAACTTGGGCATACTGCTCGAAGTGCCTCACTTCAAAGAAATAAAAGAACTCTCGCACCGTTAGCTCCAACATGAAGAAACGACTCAGATTCTCGAAGCACATGATCGCCCGGTAAGCATTTGGAGTACACTGGCTCGGAGCACACCCCATGGCGCAGAACACCTCCTTGAAAAGCTTTGACAGCGGGAATTTGAAGCCCAAGGAGAAGTAAAAAGGACGGAAGGTGATGATCCTAGCATCAAGATCATTCGTATACACCAAAGGCTCGTTGTCCTTCTGAGACTTCAATAGCTTGACTCGCACGTCATCTGGAATGGCAGACGCATAAGCAGCCCGCCACTTCTGGAACTGAGCATCAGTCGTGACGCGATGCAAGTTGGCCACGAACTTCTTGTTGTGCACTATGGAGCCTCCCCATAAATACAGAGGGACCTGAGAGCTTGGAGCCTTGCTACCATCTCCGGAAGACATGGGTGATCAACTAGTAGCTGCAAAAAGAAAAAATTTCTACAAGTTAGAATGCAAAAAAAAAAAAAAAAAAAGGGCAGCAGCAGCAGCAAACAAAAAAAAAAAAAGAAAAAAAAAAGGAGTTTGAGCTGTTTGGATCAGCCCAAGTCGAAAGGAGGCAGCCCAGCAGCGGACGAGGCCCAGCTCGCGCATGAAGCCCAGTGCACATCCCAGCTAGGCCTGCTCTCCAGCTCCAGCACCCAAGGCCCTCCTGGCTGGCACGAGCCCACATCGCGCGCAAGGCCCAGCGTGTCTCCAGGTCACTGCTCCGAAGCCCAGCGCCTTGGGCTTGGATCTTCCACTCGCAGCCCACACCTCGCGCCAAGCCCAGCGTCTCCTTGCCTCAGCTGCAGCCCGCATGCTCCAGCACCAGCGCAAGCCCAAGTGACGTGCTGGCCCAATTTCGGTTCAGCTCCAGTGCAGGGCCTCACGCCACCTTGTTCCAGCTCCTGTCCCAGCGACTCCAGACCTCCAATGTGAACCCAAAGTGTGCAGCCTCAAGTCTGCCAGCCACCCAAGTCTCCAGCCATGTTTCAAGGCATAGACATGCACTCCTTTCAGCTCCCTTTCGACTAGAAGGCATGATCCAAGCTGCCAAAAATCGGAACAAAGACACAAAAAAAAAAAAATGTATACAACCCAAGTCTAATTACCTTGGGTGCGCGGTGGAGACAAGAACTCAAGAACAACGGAAAAATTCTCCAAAGCTTACTCTCTCTCACTAATGAAATCGGAATGGATTTTGGATGTGAAGAATAAATTGGAGGAGCCTACATTTATAAGGATAAAAATTCCTTGACCTACAAGGAATCACAAACTCTTTCCAACTTGGGAGTTCATAAAATTGGCAAGTCAAACACCTCCTCTACTCAGGAGCCCGAGTCCACGAAGGAAGCCCAGTTACAGCTGGACAGCCCAACGGATAATTTACATCTCCTACATGCCACCACGCGCCATGCAGAAGCTGGGGGGCATTTGTGGGAACCTAATTGAATCAAACCCTAGGTCAAATAATTCCTACCATTTGGGAATTATTTGACCAAATTGGGAATTAATCAACCTAATTGGGAGTTACTCAATTTAATTGGGAATTACCCAATTAAATTGGGCTTTACCTAATTAGGTTGAGAATTGATTTGGTTAATTACCACGATCCCCAATTAAATGAGGAGTTGCCTAATTGAATCAGGATTTGATTTGATACCTACCACAATTAGGGATTGTATTTACCCCAATTAATCAAATCCCTAATTAATCAAATCAATTCCTAAAAGGGGAGGAATAATTCCCTTCCATCTACGGAATTATTCCTCTGAAACCCTAGCCTCCGAGATTACTATAAAAGCATAGCCACACACAATGGTTGAGGTACGCCTAAATTCTTACTAAAGCTTTGCAGAGTTTATTTCTCAAAAACCCTAGCCACCTCCTCTCTTTCTCTCTTTTACATAAGGCTCCGGCCGCCCGATTTATATTATAAACACATCCCGTACCCTATTTTAGCTATCGTTTCTCTAAAGATCGATTGAACTGACTTAGGCATCGGAGGGCCTTTGGCCAACACCCCCCGGGTGTGGTCTTTTACTCCGATTTGTTTTGCAGGGAGAAAGAGAGGCGGAGAAGACGAAGGAATCTTGGGCGAATATTCTCCCGTGAGATTATTTGCACAAACAGTTTCCACATTGGGAAATGCAGCCTTCAAAAGATTCCATGTCTGGATTCTCCATATGTCATCAAGTATCACCAAACATCTCATTTCTTGCAGAACAAGGAAAAGCTTCTTTGCTATTTCACCATCTGTCTTGCCCTTCATTTCTTGTTTTTGTTCCTTGGTAGCAGAAATGAGTTCAAATAAAATTCCTTCCCAAACATTTCTTATTTGAAAACGTTGAGATACACAGACCCAAGCAAAATTATGAAAATGCTGCCTTACTTTTTTATCATAATAAACCTTTCCTGCAAGGGTCGTCTTCCCTAAACCGCCCATACCCCAAATAGATACAACTCGATGACGATTTTCATCTTTCACTAAATGCATAACCAATTCTTCAACGTTGGACTCTAACCCAACAACATCACGTTCAACAACATGAGAATAACTTCTCCTTAGCCTCTCATGCAATTGCAAGGAAGATTCACCACCACTACCGTCTCTGTCCGTTGTTAGCTCCTTTATGTTATACTTCTGCAAACTTGACCTCAAATCAGAAATTCTGGTGGTGATATTCTCAATTTTTTTCCCAATCCTGTGAATATCAACCCCTCCCTTGCCAAATCTTTTGAGAACATTCTTGAGGCCTCTTTTCTTCTTGGAAACCACTTTCAATCCATAAGTTTGGATGACATCCTCCAAATCATAAGCAGCATCTCTAATCTTGGCAACCCAAATACGGACTGTTTCATCTTGTCCTTGTCTTGCATCTGCATCTTTGAGGAAGCCCTGCATCAATTGTAGCTCAGTTTGTGCGACCTCAACTTGATGGCTGACTCCAGACAAGAACTTGGCTTCCTGAATGGTGAAGTCTCTGACACTTTCGAGCACAAAGGAGACAACTGCCTCAGCCATTCTCTCTACTACTTACTCTCTCTTCGCCAAAACGAAAACAACAACTAAACCTCCAGATCTAATTTGCAGCCAATTGGTTCAATTTGAACCCAACAAGAACTCATCAACTTTGTCGTTTTCTGACCACCTTGTTCTAAAATATAATGTAATGCAAGCTGTAGTAGGTGACACTGTAACACCCCGACCCCAAATTTCCCCAAATTTTACCCTTATTTAATTATTTAATTATTTAAGGGTATTTTAGTCATATTTTTAACCGGAGAGAGTTTGGGACCGTGACTTGTATTTTTGGATAGGTCGTACTGAGACGAGTTCATAGACACGTAGTGGGCTCGAATCGGAGTTGTAACGAGAGAGATATGGTCAAAAGAAACCCAGTGGCACAATCGTAAATATTTCAAAATGGGATTTTTATAAAAATCTGGTTCTCTCTCTCTCTCTCTCTCTCCCGCGGGTCTCTCTCTCCTCTCTCTCGCGCGCGACGGCAGCCGGCCACGTTTTGGCCGGCCGTGCTCTCCTCCGGCCACCAATGACGACGGGACCGGTACCAAAATGACCGGGCCGTCGTCCTCTTCCTACCCCAGCCACCTCCCGCCGCCAACCGCCGCGGATTCGCCGGAATCTGGAGATGAAGCGGCCGACGTCGTCCAAACTTCAAAGCCGCCGATCTCCCTCCTCCGGCCACCAATTCCGTCGACCCAGGTATGGATTTTGAACCTCTCGAGCTGCTCTAGCTGATGGTTGGGTAGGATTAGATCGATTCTTAGCGTAGACAACTCGATTTTCGAATTGAAAATCGGCCGAAACTTCGGCCGCCGTGATCGGCCATTTCCGGCCACTTTTTGGGGTAGGTCCAAGAACAAAAGTGGCTCCAAATAGGGTGTTATACCTAGGGTAGGAGTTTGGAGCCGTGGTTTTGAGATTTTCCGGCGAAGCGTTATCGCTTTGGGTACCACGCGCTGCCGGCGCGTGCGGCGGCGCGTGGGCACGGTGGAAAAAGTAGCACCGTGTTCCGATGAGATCCTTAGGTTGTCACGAGTGCGTAGGATTTCGCGGATCTCATTTCGGACGTCGTTTGACTATCGAACGGATAATCGCATATTGTGCGTTATCCGGGTTCGATAGGTTGGGACCGTTGGATGGTCCCAAATTTAATATATGTTAGTCTAGGTATTTCTAGGATCGTGTAGGAATTCACGGATTGTGAATCGGAGCCCCGGATGTTCCGAATAGTAATTTTACAGTTTATATTTTATATTAATTGTTAGATCGTGCGATCGTGAGAAATCTGACTGTCCGATCTGAACCAAACTTGCAGGACAAGTGTCCTATACCTGGTAGAACCCACAGAGACTTTCGGATCGGAAATTGGAGGTCGTGGGTTCTGCAGGTCCGGTTGACCAGGGTTAGAGTAGTTTGACCCTTGGTTGACCGTGAGTCTCCCGGAGTAATCTCACCTTTCTAGGGGGGATTATCGGGTGCTAGATGATTGTGGAGGGTTACACAATATTAGAATTAATTTATATAACTATAATTATATATGGTTGTACAAGGGTACAACAGAGTCTAGAATGTCAGTTTGGAGTGCTATACGCACTACTTTAGGTACCTCCCCGGATGTTGGATTCACTACAAGTACCACCAAGTGAAAGTTAGGTCCCGCGTGGCGTAGGTTATCCGGCGTTGGGATAGGCCCCATACGTGGCGTTGGTTGTACCGGCGTATGGGGAGCTATGTAATATGATGTTCAGGTCTCACGTGGCGTAGGTTATCCGGCGTTGAGACAGGCCCCATACGTGGCGTTGGTTGTACCGGCGTATTGGGAGATTATGTGATATTGTGTTGAGGTCGCACGTGGCGTAGGTTATCCGGCGTGTCGACAGACCCCATACGTGGCGTTGGTTGTACCGGCGTATGGGGAGATTTGTGATATGATGTTGAGGTCCTGCGTGGCGTAGGTTATCCGGCGTTGGGACAGGCCCCATACGTGGCGTTGGTTGTACCGACGTATGGGGAGATTTGTGATATGATGTGCAGGTCTCACGTGGCGTAGGTTATCCGGCGTTGAGACAGACCCCATACGTGGCGTTGGTTGTACCGGCGTATGGGGAGATATTATGATAGTATGGCATGGTCGCACGTGGCGTAGGTTATCCGGCGTGTTGACAGGCCCCATACGTGGCGTTGGTTGTACCGGCGTATGGGGAGATTATATGAAATCCAGAGAAATGAAATAAAGTATCGCCCAAGTGTGGAATTGGGTTTTAGGAAAGAACTACGTGTGGCTTGATCCCTCAAGGAGGGTACGTAGGCAGCCTAAGGTTATTAGGTGCAGCCGCAGACTAAATGTTAGTCCTAATTTAGATTTGAATTGTTTGCCTTGTTTAAGGCATGAATTGTTTTGTTAGCGTGTTTGGTAGTTTGTTGAGAATTATTGGAAGGCTGAAGGCCATTGGTGTGAATTGCATGAAATTATATTGTGCATGCTGCAAGTTGGGAATATTAAATGCGTTTTTATGCAGGTTGAAATTTTGGGAATGTCCAATTTTTAGGACAGACTCTGCCGAAATTTCGGCAGGAAGTCTTGATCTTTAGTAAGTGGGTCTGGCATCGGGGTGATGTCAGGAATTCCAAAGGGTTCGCCTCGGGTTTTGAAAAATTCGGGGCGGGTCCTTTCAGACACCTTGTTCTAAAATATAATGTAATGCAATCTGTATTAGGTGAACCAAGAATTAGTTTTAGATTGATTTAGCAATTTCTATATGTATAAATAATCGTCCCAACATCTCTCAAAAAATAATAGTCAACTTTGGCGTTTGCTGACCAGGTTCCTCATCAATTATATATATTTGTGCAACCACTTGTATCGCACACACCAGACGACCTTCAGGAATCTTCAAATAAATTATTTTTCCATAATTGGTGCAAGTTGTATAATTTAATCACTTTCTCTTTAACAAGTTTTTATTTTTCTCCAATTTTGAGTTTGAGTCGTTAATTCTATTCACCACTTGCAAGAAAGTTCCAGTCTGTTAATTTATTCGAACTGGCAAGGGTTTTTGCAGTTGTTATTAGGATTGCCAAACCATTAGTTAGGGATGGAAAAATCCTACATCCAATACAATGGGTGTATACACGCTTGTCACAAATCACCCTTCACAAGCAAGTCACATAACCAACTATTGTGAGATAAACGTAGTATACACCCATTGCATAGCCCCTAGATTACTTACATTAGGAGAAGACCTGAATCTAGTAAAAAACAAGAAAAAAAATTGCCCGGTGCAAGTTGTACAATTTAATCACTTTTGTCTTCTTGCAGGAAAGTTGCTGTCTATTTATTTATTCAAACTGGCAAATTGTCTTGGCAAATGCAGAGGTTCTTCGGCATACTTTCTCAGTGTCAAGTCCAAGCTGCAGCTACCACAACACCCGTTGCATGTAAGCCAGATGAGGCTCTTAGATCACTTACATTAGTAAGACCTGAATTTAGTAAAGAAAAAGAAAAAAATTACAAAGCTGTGTAATTCATCTATTTAGATCAAATTAGAACAAGCATATTGAAATGCACCAAGTCATTGGTGTATAAAAGTATCGCACGTAAAGAGTTATTCATCTATTACTGTTCCATATTATTTTCTTTTGTCTTAAGAACACATTACAATTCACACTACAAGAAAAAAGGTCAGTAGTTTAGTTATTATGTGGGGAATAAATATGGAGAAGAAATCCAACATTCCAAGCAACATCTGTCAACCATATATGCTAATAAGGCCGACCCTGTTAACATGATAACAGGGCGTCTTTATGCTTTAACTCTGATTTGTCCTCGGGTACATTTTTGCTCTGTGCTTAAATTGCAAAAGTAGTTTTTGTTAATCCCTAATATGATCTTGTTCAATTCCCCGCCCCCCGCAAGGAGAATTCAAATTGTTTGTGCTCATATTCATGATGCCTACTTAAGATGTCTTCAGAAAAATATGAGAGACGTGTTTTTGGATTCAATATGAAAGAATCTCCCAGTTTCTTGCATTTTCTTCAACAAATTGTCGATTTCTCATAAAAAGTGGGTTATTAATGTCTTTAGATTAAATCACAGAGAATTTCTCCCTTCAAATGTCTTTAGAATTCCCATTTTCTCCCTTCAAAAGATAATTTATCCAAGAGCTTCCGTCAGTTGCTAAAACTTTGGAAAACATATTCCATCATCAGCTGATTAAACGCACTTTAAATTTGCTTTATAGGATTTTAATCAAGTTAGTAAAATTGGATAACAACTTGTCAGAAAAGCATTGACGTGGATGCCCCCCACCAAAACAATAAATAAATCATATCAAATCAGCTGATGCAAAAAGCAAGCCAAGTTGATTAAACAAAACACCATTATTATAATTATTGTGTTTGTGATGCAGGCAGCCGCAGGAGGGAGAGGAGAGAGGGTCGAGGGATTGCTTATTTGCACACCCAACCTTGTTCTTGTCTATCATATCATGACATGACAAACCTCCACGTTCGCGTCCTAGAATTGGACCTTAGCTTACATTCCCCGTTTCTCACTTGATTATCATCCTCCTCCTCCTCTCAATCAACACGTTATGGCAAAGTCTTTGATGATGACCATATGGCCCACACATAACATATCCATTTAACCCTCCCTCCCTTTACTTCCCTTTGCTAAAAATAACTCAAGCATCAAACAAACACCTTCATACAAAACGAACAACAAAACTTAAATTAACTTCTTGAAGAAAAAGACACTGGTATACACCTAAAGACCATATATGGCGGTCCACGTAATAGAAGAGAACGACTCCACACTAGAACTGATGGGAATGGGAATGGGAAACTTGTTTTTTGTTTGGTTTGGGCTACATAGAAATGGGCACAAGAGAAGGGCCTCATTGTCAGTTCTAGTGTTCTTTGTATTATATTCTTGATTTTTCCCAACCAAATAAAAATTTGATATGCAATTTTTATCTACGCAATGGTAGCATGGATGTCGAACATTATGGCTTAGGTCAGTTGGCCAAGACAATGTGCCCGTCACCTTGTATAGTGTAGAATATTGCTACATTGTCAATGAATTGAAGGGTTCATATTAGTATTTACATATTTGTCCAACACAATGTGATCGAATTAGAACAAGGATATTGAAATGCACCAAGTCATTGGTGTAGAAAAGGATTGCACGTAAAGAGTTATTCATCTATTACTGTTCCATATTATTTTCTTTTGTCTCAAGAACATATTACAATTCAGTAGTTTAGTTATCTTACATTGCAGGTGGCTTGTGGGAAGCGAGCAGGAGCTGTTGCATGCTTGCTTGATGAAAGTGGGAGGTATGCACTACTACAAAAAAGCAAAAAGACGACGGTAAATCACCGTCGTGTATTCGGTTTTTCAATGGTCGTGGAATCCACCGTCATCTTTTCCCTCATAAACCACGACGCTAAATCACCGTCGTTGTTAAAATATACAACGTCATCAACAAATACAAAACGACGTCTTTGTACTGCAAAAAGATCTAAAAAAGCAGTCGAGGATGAAAATAGACGACCAACTCTCTAAAAAAACCGTCGTTAAAAAGGAAAAATATGACACATATTAACAGAACAAGGCCGCAAGATAGACATACAACGACGAAAATTAAAATAAGACGCCGTTAAATATCATTTTCACGACAATAAAAAATATGACGTCTTTAAATACATTAGAAGACGACGTTATTAATACCTACTACGTCGCCTATATAAAAACAGTCGTCGTAAAATACATTTTCCACTTCGATTTTTCTATAAAAGATGACGTGGAAATAGTTGTCAGTGTCATTATTTACGACGTATGTATTTATAGAGTAGACGTTGAACAACGAAACAACGTCGGTTACAAATATATGAGAGTCGTATTACAAAATTTATACGTCCAATTTTCAGAAACAAACAACGACGATAAATATTAGACGTTGTTAAATAAAACAACGTCGAAAAAAATAAAAACAGACGTGTTTAGTCTGCTAAAGTTCTAAAAAATAGTCGAGGATGAGAATAGACGACCAACTCAAACAAATCACCGTCGTTAAAAAGGAAAAATATGACACATATTAAAAGAACAAGGCCGCAAGATAGACATACAACGACGACAACTAAAACACTACGCCGTTAAATATAATTTTCACGACAAGAAAAAATATGACGTCTTTAAATACATGAGAAGACGACGTTATTGAAATATACTACGTCTCTTATTTACAAACAACCGTCGTGAAATAAATTTTCCACTTCGATTTTTCTAAAAAAGATGACGTGGAAATAGTTGTCAGTGTCATTATTTACGACGTATGTATTTATATAGTTGACGTTGAAATGCGAAACAACGTCGGTGGCATTTATATAGTCGACGTTGTATTTATATGTATTCATTACTCACGATGCACTTAATAATATAGACGACGTTGAACTTCTAAACAACGTCGGTTCCAAATAAATGAGAGCCGTATTACAGAACATATAGACGGCGTAGATTATGATGAGGGCCGTATTACAAATAACGTCGTTTAATTGTTATTAGACGGCGGTTATAATGAATTTCCGTCGGAATTCATTTCGTTCCTCTTCGTTTATAAAAGAACTTGCGACGTGGAAAATCTATGATGACGTCGTATTTTTTAACGTTCATATTATAAATCTCGTTTTTTAGACGTCGGTATTATGGGATTGGAGTCGTGTTATTTTGAATTACATGGCGGTTCTTAATCCTTCCCCGACGTGATATCCTGAATAATTGCTTCACAATAGCGTCGTGGTTCTTCATTGTTACGTTGCTTTAAGACGTCGGTAAATATGCTGAATAACTGTTCACAATAACGTCGTGTTTTATTTGAACGTAGAAAGTGAAGAAATCACATTACAATATATTACAAAATTAATGTCATACACTGCCAATTACATAAGCATCATTCAATCCATATATCTTCACACCCAGCTCGAATATTTTGACCGCCTAACTCACCCACCAGTTCATCAAATGTGTCAACATTTGGCATCCCTCTAGTAAATGGCTCACACTCAATTATCACATCACCTAAGACTTCATCACCAATAACATCATTATATTCTCTATTAGGCATTGATAACACTACCGACCAACCACGATGCATCGGGTCGTCAACAAAAAATATTTGTTTGACTTGAGAAGCCAAAACAAATTGGTCATTCCTATGTCCAATTTTACTCAAATCTACAAGGGTAAATCCAAGTTCGTCGACTACAAGACCAGAACTATCTATCCAATCACACCTAAAGACTGGGATTGTAAACTTTTGGTAGTCAAGGTCCCAAATTTCTTGAATGACACCATAGAAACCCATATTTGAGAGAATTGGGTTTTTATCCTTGGCACTAGCAACTTGCATGGTATGTGCAAGTAAATAAACTCCACTATTTTGAGTTGTCCGCACATCATCTTGTGCCTTGATATTGAATTTAATACCTTTAATAAGATAGCTCCTATATAATGGCACTGACATGTTTGGACCAGCTGCTAGCCACCTTAAATTTTCTGATACGCCATGATTGTCTTCCTCAAGTTCACTTTGAACCTGCAAATTAATCATATCTTAATTCAATCTAACATATAAATAAGAAGAAAATTAAAAGAGAAATATGTTATTCAACAACATATACCTTGAAGCGTAGCCATTGAATGAAAGTGCTATTGTGCTTATCCTGCAGCCACTTTGTTCTCTTTCTAAATTTTGGATAAGCAGTCTTGATGTGGATCATATGTTGCCTACATGACAGAACGAATTGCCACAGGGAGCAATTGTTGCATTAAGGTATGACAATCATGTGATTTAAGGCCAAGAAGTCTTGAATCTTGTAAAGATACAAGATTTTTAATATTTGAAGAATAACCTTCAGGGACCTTCATACCATAGAAAGAATTGCAAACCTCTCTCTTCTCTGCTCTTGACAAATTCCAAGGCCCAGGAGGCAAACGAGTACGTCTTTCTCCATACTCGGGTTGCAAATCAGTTTTGACCCCCATGTTCAATAAATCTAATCGAGCAGCAATCCCATCTTTATTTTTTCCAGGGATCTCCAGCAATGTACCAATGATACTATCACAAACATTCTTCTCAATGTGCATAACATCTAGGGCATGCCTCACAGGAAGGTATTTCCAATACTCGAGATCAAAGAATATTGATTTCTTCTTCCAACAAACTCTGTCACCATTTTCAACCATATGCAGCACTTCTTCTCCGGTTAATGGCTCGGGAGGTATGCCATATTCAGGTTTCCCATTAAAAGCTGCACGTTGCCTCCTATATGGATGATTGATTGGTAACCATTTTCTATGCCCAATGTAACAAATTTTGTGGCCATTTTTCAACCTGTGACTAGGTGTATCATCGCCGCATATTGGACAAGCTTTATATCCTTTAACAACACAACCAGATAAGTTTCCATAGGCGGGGAAATCATTAATTGTCCACATTAATGCAGCTCTGAGTGTAAAGTATTCTCCATTATGTGCATCATACACTCCTCTAATCCCATCCCACAAAGATTTTAAATCATCAATCAAAGGCTCCAAGTAGACGTCTATATCATTTCCGGGTTGTTTAGGACCGGAAATCAATAAGGTTAACATCATGAACTTTCGTTTCATGCACAGCCATGGAGGGAGATTATATGTAACTAAGATAACCGGCCAACAACTATATCTGCTACTTAGAGAACTGTGGGGATTGAATCCATCAGATGAAAGAGCCAATCTCAAGTTTCTCGGCTCATTACCAAACTCAGGCCATTTATCATCAAGAAGTTTCCAAGACGGGGAATCCGCCGGATGAGACATCTGACCGTCAATTGATTTTCTAGCAGCATGCCAAGTCAAACTCTTAGCTGTCTCATGTGATTGAAACATCCTTTTAAACCTTGGAATTGGAGGAAAATACCACACCACCTTCGCTGGCACACCCTCTTTCAAGATTGAATCTTTGCCTTCCTTCCACCTTGAGATACCACAAGTAGGACAATTAGTTGAATCCTCATACTCCTTCCTATACAAGATGCAATCATTGGGGCATGCGTGCATTTTCTCATAAATCAGCCCCAATGCACACAAAGTCTTTTTAGCCTCATACATAGAGGTTGGTATTGTATTTCCTTCTGGAAGCAAATCGCCTTGAAGTATCAATAATTCTGTAAAACAGACATCACTCATCCCATGTTTTGCCTTCAAATTATACAACTTCACTAATGCCGATAACTTCGTGTACTTTCTACAACCAGGGTACACTGGTTGATCTCCATCCCCAATCACATTGGCAAACTCATACGGATCGGAACCAAAATCACCAAAATCATTATCATCCATATCAATTTCTTCAGACACAAAACTGTACCTACTATGGCCATCATCTTCTTCAACATTTCTACTAGCATTAGTAGTTGCTTCCCAAGGTTCTCCGTGAAATGTCCAATTCTTATAGCTTTGGTCAATTCCATTAAAGTATAAGTGATCCCTTATAATTCCAACCCCAAACAACTTCAAATTAACACATTTAACACATGGACAACGGATATGTGTTGTAGTTAGAAGATTTTCTACAGCAAAGTTCAAAAATGCTTCCACCCCAAACTCATATGCCTTCGATCTTCTATCCGAGTGCATCCATGACTTATCCATCTCCGACACTATAACCTATTATCTATAATAAAGTGAAAATACAGGCAATGACCATCACTATAGCAGATTATACAAAGATCTAATAGCAAGTAATACACAACAGAGACGACGGGTTTTAAACAAAAACAGACGTATTTGGCATATATAGACGACGGATTTTCAACAGACGTCGTCTAATATAAGTAATACAAACGACGGTTTATTAAAAACCGTCGTGTATAAGTAATACAACGACGGTTTTTTCATAAACCGTCGTGTAATCGTCGTCGTATGCCTAAAAAGGCGTCGTGTCTCGGTTTATTTTCAAGAACCCAAAACCCATTAAGAACACAACATATATATGAAACCAAGCAAGAAAACAACATATACATGAAACCAAGCATGAAAACAATAAATCCATTCCCAATTCAACATAACATAGGGTGATTAAAAGATCCGACAAAATTAAATCCATTCCCAATTCAACATAACAGATAATGTAATCCATGAACCCATTAAACAGAAAATCCATGAACCCATACTTATAAGCACATTATTAACAGATCGCAAAGCATATACCTAAAACCCTTTAACAAAACAACCTAATATCATTCAATGAATTTACAAGGGGAAGATAGGGTTTGTACTTACAGGTTGGACGAGCTCACAGATTCAACGGAGCCTGGAGAGTGCAACTTTTAATTAGAGCAGAAGTGAGAGAGCGAAATGTTATGTTGCGCGAAATCTGAAAATTTTAGGGTTCAGGGTTAGAAGTATAAGAATAAGAGCCAAATATAAAAAAATTTAGGACGCGCGAAAATTTTTAAAGCGCGCGCTCTTTAAAACGTCGAAAGAAAAACCATGGCGAAAGTTCTACAAGAACCGACGTAAATGTAATATTCCACGACGGAAACACTGAACGTAACGCCGTTTATTTTGACGCTGCATTTTTCGGATTAATTTTAAATTTATTTTGAATATTTTGATATAAAGACGACTGAAAAACCACGTCGGGGTTAAGAAATTGAAAACGTTGTAAATTATAATAGACGACTTACATATTAAAATAACGTCGTTTAAAGTAGAAACCATGTCGGATAATTTACTGCACGACGTAACATATGTATTCCACGACTCAACCACCGTCGTTAACAATTAATACCCTAAACCCTTAAAACTAAATTATATAATTTTAAAAATTAAGTTTATAAAAGGGTTTATGGTTTTACAGCCTAATATATACCCTAGACTACCCAAAAATTATACTTTAAAAATAAACCCCAATAAATAACAACCCTAATCTCTAAACCCTAGACTCTAAACCCTAAACCATAAAACTAGAAGTGATTTTATGACTCATCAAAACAATTTTGTTTTTGATGTTCATTTTAAATTTTTGTTATTCAAAATGAATTTTTTCAAGGTTTAGGGGGAAGAAAATATATCAATGACTTCATAGGAGTTGACTTTGCATTTTTCTGATTTATTTTAAATTTATTTTGAATATTTTGATATAAAAATAATAAAATATTCTTATCACAACAACAAACCACGTCGGTGTTAATAAATTGTAGACGTTGTAAATTGTAATAGACGACTAAGTTGTTAAAATGACGTCGTTTAAATGAGAAACCATGGCGGATATTTAACTATCCGACGTAAAATATATATTCCACGACTTAACCGCTGTCGTTACAAAGTACTACCCTGAACCCTTAAGAAATTGAAGACGTTGTAAACCATAACGACTCCATTGTTCAAAGAACGTCGTCTAAATATCCTTTTACGTCGGATTTGTTTAAAACGAAACCACAAAAAACGACGGCTTTTGACTTTATTACGTCGTTGGAAAAGTATTACACGTCAGTTACGCATTTTGTATGTTTGTTTTTTTTTTTTTAAATTTAAGAAAACCTCAACAAATTTTTACATTATATATTATAGACAAAATTTGTACATTATACATAAATATCAAGTGTTCAATAATTCCCCTATTCCAGGTGAAGGCAAACAAACTCTGCCCATTCATTCCGGACTTCATCAATTGCTTCTTGGGGGTATGGCTCTTCCTGTTTTCCCTTCGCATACTGCATAAACAATGACTATTAGGGTTTATAAATAAAAGGAAATTCAATCACAGACGACCATAACCGACGTAGTATATCTATTCAACGACGGTAATTTTACATGACCGTCGTTGATAATACAAAAAACGACGTAAAATGTTTGAAGGTTATTTCTTCTTACCTTCTTCTCAAACCCCAAGGAAGGATCCATGATGATGTCCTTCATGAAGCGCATCACGTAATACCCGCATTCGACATTGCTGGGTTGTTTTGGTGTGCCTGACAGAGTTTTCCAAATGACTGCCTTACGACCTGATCTGCCTATGTGGGAATTATAAATTTTTATAGCACTGTTCACGATGTTTTTGGCCTCTTCATCGACCACACGATTTCCTGGCAGAGGATCCAGAAAATAGACTGTTTCCCTCTTTGCTCTTACAATCAGCAAGATCCAATGACGGCTGCACAAAATTAATATAAAAACGACGGTTATTTACAAAAACGACGTATTATAATATTTCACACGACGAAATAAAGTAGCAATCGACGACATTATATATTTATCACGACGATAAATAACTACCGACGTGGTTAGTCATTTCAAACGACTCAATAAAATAAAACACCGACGTGGTTAGTTTATACGCTGTCATTTATTGAAAATCATAAAAACAAAATCCTGTTAAGGAGACTAACCCTGGATTGTAAGGCACCAGGAAAATCTATTCACCGTCAGTGCTCTGAAGTCGAGCTGCCAGTAGGCGTGATCTGTCAGCTATTGTGCCAGAGCTGGCACTAACTGTAGCAGGGTCGATAAAGCCAACCGTGCTACACATATTAGCTCGTTTCAAAACATCGTGTAAGTACCTAAATATATAAAATAATATAAACAAGTCAGCACAAAAAAACACACGACGGTTATGTATAACAAAACGACGTATTATAAAATTTCACACGACGTACTGAAATAGAGAACGACGTTATAATATATTTATCACGACGGTACATACTAACGACGTGGTTAGTTAGTTAAGACGACGCAATAAATAAACCAACGACGTATTATTTTAGAATGACAAACCTCATATATACAAAAAAACACACGACGGTTATGTATAACAAAACGACGTATTATAAAATTTCACACGACGTACTGAAATAGAGAACGACGTTATAATATATTTATCACGACGGTACATACTAACGACGTGGTTAGTTGGTTAAGACGACGCAATAAATAAACCAACGACGTATTATTTTAGAATGACAAACCTCATATATACAGCAATGACAGTGGCTCCTATTTTTCTTGCCTGCAAATTGTGTAATATCTTCAGGCAGGAGGAAGGTATCGCGCTCTAGACCAAACACCTCCTTATCAATTGTAAAGTGCAGTGTCTTATCCTGAGGCACGAGTGTCGTTTCCACATAACGACAAAGGGTTTTTAAAGAAGATGGCGCCTCCATATTTGAATAATCAACAACTTTAATAACCTGTTTAAAGAAAAAAAAAATGACGTGGTAATTCAATAAAAACGACGGTTTAAGGAATAAAACGTCGTCTGAAAAGAATTTAAACGACGGTGAAATAACCGTCGTGGTGAATAATTTATTACGTCTTAGAAAACAATTCCGCCGTCTAAGTTGTAAACAAACGACGGTTTAAAGAAAATATCGACGTCTGGAATTTTGAAAAACAAATAAAAAAGGCAAAGTTATGTGAACATACCTGGTCGTCATCTTCTTTCTCCTTTTCATCTTGTTTTTCTTCTTTATTCTCTTCATCTATGACGTCTGGAATGATTAACTCCGTCGTCTAAAAACCACAAAGTTTTAAAAATAACGACGTTTAATGGCGTGTAAAACAAGTAAACTAAATACGACGTGGTATTGAAATACAAACGACGGTTTATTTTTAAAATCGTCGTGGTATGTATTTCAAACGACGGTGCTATTAATAATAACGACGTCTAATGGTTTTTAAAAAAACAGAGAATTCAAAGTTCAGACATGTTACCTTTTCTTCCTGATGTTTCCCATTTTTGGCAGTATCATCCTCAAAATGCTGGGATCTCACATCACCTCCAGAGCAGCTTGCTTTGTCAGACATTGGATTTTTGGGACTTTGGCTAATTCTGGGTTTAAGCATGCTTGGATCAAAATTGGGAATTAATTGGGAAAGCTGACTCAGGAAATGCTCCCTCTCAGCCTCTACCAATTGTTTCGTTCTAGCCTCCATCCTTAAAGCCTCTTCCCTTGCCTTAGCCTCCATCTTTTTAGTCTCTTCTTGAAGGAGAACTCTTAAACTGTCCTTCAAACGGTCGTCAAAGCTCACTCTCTGTGGTTTGGGTAAATTGAAATATTGCTTTGGTGAGATCCCAGCACCTACTCCTCTGACTCTGCCTGGATGCTCGGGGCCCAAAGCCATGGTCAGCACATCATTGCTGCCAGAGACGGTGACTTTGCCTTCCGAGACTTGTTTTTGCAAATCATCCTAAAACAAAGATATAAAAAAGTAAGAACAAAAACACACGACGGTTATTTATATACAAACGACGTATTATATAATTTCACACGACGCAATAACATATAAATCGACGTTATTATAAATTATCACGACGGTAGTTATACCGACGTGTTAGTTTTTTAAATCGACGAAATTAATAAACCACCGACGTCTTATGTAACAGAGGGATGATTCAATATTCACACCTTTAACGACGTTGTTTAAAACAATTTCGACGTAGTAATTTAATAAGACGACGCGAAATTGAACCACGGACATCTTATGCTATAATACAAAAACAGAGTTGTGATTCCTATTTAGACCTTTAACGACTGTTTTAAAAAATGTCGACGTGGTAATATAATTCACACGACGCAAAATATAACATAAGACGTAATAAGAATTATTCCAGTTTAATAAAAATTTAAAACAGAGTGAGTAGGCTTACAATTAATTTTGCTTTCTCTGCACCTTTGGAACGCCTTTGGATCAGGGATGTTACCATGTTTGTCCTGTCTAGCTCTCTTCCATAAGGTAGATCGATCAATTTCTACCCCAGGCATGGTTTCCTCTAATTGATCCTCCAAACCAGCATATCCTTTTCGAGACAATCGATGATTGTACTCGAGTTTCTCCCTAATCTATGCATGTTGAGAATGCACAGACTCAAAATCTTTGGATAACCTTGAAGCTACAAAGGCATCCCATTGTGCTTTCTCTATGAATTTATATGTTTCAGGGGGTTGGCTTAATCTCTCCCTGTCATTGGTGTATGGAAGGATATAATGCCTCGTTAGTGTAGACTTGAAATCCTTCCATTTCTTGGCAGCAGAAGTTAAGACAGAGTTCTTGCCCCCTTGACCTACTACAAAAGCAATGTCAACTGCTTCCCAAATCTGCTCCTTTATATCCTTGGGGATTTGAGCCCATTTCAAGTCCACAAGTGGAACTCTGGAGCGTGCCAACACACCAATATAGGACTGCATCTCACTGTGTGCTTGGCCAATTCCTTTCCCCTTTTTATTGTACTCAACAATTGGCCTCAGTTTCTGAAGTTTTCTCTTCACAACACGAGGCATTGTGCTCATACCTCGACCAGCCTTTGAATCATCAGAGATTGTTGTCGCGCTGGTTGGTTCTGTATCAGCAGATGATGAAGCAAACTTCATCTTCTTCGAAGACTTCATTATCTTCGAAGACTTCTCTTGAGGAGGTACTTGCTCCTTACCTCCATTTTTCTTGGAGCCAGAATCCTTACTTTGGTCTTGGTGAGAAACCATTTTTACAGACAAAACTGCAAGTGAAAATATTTCAAGAAAAGATTAAGAACACAAACGACGGTTATTAATAAAAGACGACGTATGATATGATTTTAAACGACGCAATGAAATAATATCAGACGTAATAAATGTTTAAAACCAAGGTAATTAAACAACGACGAAATAATTAACTACAAACGACGTAATAATTAACTATAAACGACGGAATATTTATATAACGTCGTGGTATTTATGTTCACACGACGTCAGTATTAATATACCGTCGTCTATATAAGGATCCAAAACCCTTCTTTCTTTCTCTGTGAATGTTTGATTGCAGATTTGATTTTTCTGAACCATGGTTTTTGTTTTCTAATTTGATAAAATACAAGGCCAAGAAAGAAAGTTTTGGAATCTTATATAGACGACGGTATTTTAATATGACGTCGTGGTATTAACATTCACACGACGTAAAACAATAAGATACTGTCGTCTATATTAGATACCAACCCTAATTTCTTTTTCTTTATATTTTATCAAATTAGGGAAAAACAAAAACCATTGTTCAGAGAAATCAAACCTGCAATTAAACAAGCAAATAAAAAAAAGAATATAATTTTAAAAACAACTTTGTCAATTTTCAGACGACGCTAGAACGACTGACGAACCGTCGTGGTCTACATATTTAACCACGTAAATAAGAAGCTACTGTCGTCTTATTTAGTTGAGGTAGTTGTCTTCAAAGTTGGAAACTTTCCCTCTTTGTGTGTATATTTTATCGAACTTGGAAAGAAGTAAAATGATTTTGGCCAGAAAAAAGGTAAAAAGATTTTTCAAACAAAAAACGTATGAGCATGCAAAACAGCAACCAAAATAGTGAAAATGAAAGCTTACCTTTTGCGTGCAATGAAAGCAAGAGGAAGACGATCGATGTTTAAGTTCAGAGACGACGAAGAAGACGAGAGGAAGACGATGAGATACTCTGACAGTGCTCTGACAAGTAAAAAAGTCTAAAAGTTTTCTCTGGGAGATTGAAATTTTTAATCGGGTTTGGAAACAGTGCATGTGTAAGTCAGGTAGACGAAAAGTTGCTTACATATAAAACCATTTCAAAAAAATTATACGGCGGTTACATATAACTACGACGTATAAATTACAAAATACGACGGTAAATTTAACTTCGGACGTGGTAAATAAATACGACAGTAGTGTTGTAGGTACCGTCGTAGTAAACTCAAAAATTAAAGTACATAAGTAATAACTCGCGTCATGGTAGATTATTTAACACGTCGTTTTTATTAATGTACCGACGTGGATTTCTGTAATATACGTCGGTCATACCGACGTTGATTTTACAATTTAAACGGCGGTTTTTTTGTAAGGACCGCCGTTGGTTTTAAAAATTTATTCTATACATTTGTCGCTTTCATTCATTTTCGGTTTACATTTAGGGTTCCAAGTTCTTCCTCTCTCAGAGACACTGTCTCTCACATCTCAAAGACAGTAATTTGGATGTCTTTCTCAAAGAGAAATTGAGCTTACTCGCATCAAATCTATGTCCACAAGAAGAAGCTTGTCAACTAGCCTTCTCACTTCCTTGATCAAGCCTGATAGGACACTTAGTGCTTCTGAATACTCCTTGCTTTCCATCAAAAGAGATGCAAGCCTGGCCTCCACTCGCTGTCGAAGGAAAGTTCGCTTCTCAGGGAAATCTGAAGATCAGATGTGCCTGATCCTCTGCTTGATTTTCTTGGCTAAGAAGATCCGTCAGATTTGTGATAGCCTCTTCCTTTATCCGTAGAGCTTCAGAAGAAGAAGATGGGTTTCAAGACTGCGATAAAGAATAGAAATGGCTTCATGAATGCGATAAAGCATGAGCAATCGAATCAGTGCTTTGATCTATACTCTGAACTATACAAGTCCTGCAGAAAGATAAAGCCAAAAACTGTTAAAGAAACTGAAACTATTAAAAAACCATAAACTAACACGACGCAATATTTGTTTTGGAGTGGAATCTTTTCATTTAACGTCGTTAGGTTTAATATAACCGACGTGGATTTGAATTGTTAAATTATGAATAGAAATTTTTTTCCCGTGACCTTTCAGTTTATTTTTCAATTACAGTGCGTTATAAATAGAGTTTTTTTTCCGGAGGAAATTTAAAATGAAGGAAATTAATGTTCTGGAATATGTAAAGTTTCTTTTTTGGATGACAGATTTCAATTCTTGTCATTAAGTAGATCTACCGACGTAGGATAAGAAAATAAAGGAAAAAATTGTTAACAAAAATTCTTATTAAGACGACGGTTTAAATTAAAGGTACGACGTATAAAATGAATAAATACGACGTTAAATTTTATAGTACGATTTAAAGATAACGTCGTAGAACTATACGATAATGACGTCGATATATTTATATTTTTCGTCGTTGTAAATTAATTTAATACGGCGACATTTTGTATTTTAAAGCCGTCGATTTGTTTGTAATTATACGGCGTCTTATACGAAAATTTCGTCGTGTTATTTTATGAGTAAAAACGGCGGCTTTTATTGAAATCGTCGTCTTTACTTTCTACGTCGGTCGATTCATAACTTCTGCCGTTCTTTGTTGGCTTTGATTTTACACTGCGGAAATCTGTTTCAAATAGACGTCGGTTTTTTTATTAGGTACGTCGTTGTTGTTGAACAGACATTTGAATCTCCATTTTTTAGTTGTCTAAGGTGGTATTACACGACGGTGTTTTTAGAACCGTCGTCTTTTTAAAAACCACGACGGTTTTCACTTAGACCGTCGTTGTTTTCTGGTCGTCTTTTTCACTTTTTGTAGTAGTGATGACTCTCCAGAATACGCCAACGTCAATTTCAAACCAGCTTTCAAGCTGTCTTCCATAATGGAAGTTCACTCGCTATTGGAAGCACATTTTGACCTGTCACCTTGATCCTCAAACCTGTTGCGGACAATCTTCACATTCGATGGAGAAGAAGCCTTATTAGTAGTCTGTACGCATTATCTAGAAAAGAACTAGGTTGCAGCACTTGTTGTATGGTTTGCTCTTTGCTCCCCGAAACGATTAGAAGCAAAGAAACTGCAACCTGAAAGTCAAAGAAGAAGAGGAAGGAACTCCATATCCAAAAACGGACGGTCATATACGGAGCGTCCATATCCAACATCACATATGCAGTCCCAATCAGTCCATCTACTACTCAGATCAGAGTCAGAAACACAAAATTGACCGAAAACAAATCTACATGTAGGGCCTACCCCCACGCTCATCACTCCCGCGTGCTGGCCCTTCCCTATTTCCTCGGACCCACTCGCTACACAGGGGCGCCTGTCAAACACATGGCCATAAACAGACAAGGACAAACCCACCTCCAAAAACAATGTATCCATCAGCCTCAGGCTGAGCTAGAAAAGGAGGGCTGTGCTCTTCACTCTCTCTCTCTCTCTCTCTCTCTCTACTTCAAAATTACTAAAACCCTTCACAACAGTTATACACTTTTCTAGATCTCTCCATTCGCAACAAGCATATTCTTTCTTCTTCTTAGAGCGATTAAGCTGCCAGCTTATAATATTATTTATTAAAATAACAGTCTCTGTCTTTTCCACACTTCTACTTTTCCTCCTTGTTTCACCCATCCTGCATATACAATAGAAGCATGTAGAGAGTTTATTGAGGCACCTCATTTCCATTTCTTTCTTGGATTTGCATTTTTCTTTTTAAAAGTACCAAATTAGTAATTACCATGATTTATTCATCAGTTTCTTCTGAAAATCCATGGACAACAATCAGCCCAAAAGTCCTCAGACCTTGAACAAAACAACGTCCTTTTCACTTAAATCCTATCCTTAGTTTTCACCGCCAAAACCCAGACACCATTAACAGCCCTGTGAACCCAACAGAACCCAAAACCCAGCTCAGAAGCTCCATCTTGATAAACCCAACTCAAGTTATTTACAGAAAAACCAAGAGGAGCAGGATTCATGTGGAAAGAAGAGGTTTTCCCCAACTGGGTAGCCAGCAAATGTTTTTTCTGTCTGGATTTGGGTACTGGATGCAAGGTTTTAGGTGTTTTCCATGGCTGGCGTTGAACTTCCACATGGCTCACAATCTTAACATGCACCCCTCATGGTGGCTTATGGAATCCTCTCTGATGCTCTTTACATTTCTGGTGCGCATAGATTACCTGATATTTCCATTGGAGGTTAGTTACAATTCCCTAGCCTTATTTCATTGATGTCATTCCGTTTTTGTCAATTTTGTTGATAGTTCCCTGTTTTAATATATTCATGTGCTCTGTTTTCTGTCATTGTTGTAGAGAAATCTGTTCAATTTTAATATGTTTTTTAAATGTTGCTTGTGTATGTTGTTTTTATTTCCTTTGCTTGGTTTTGCTTTCTTGCTCTTTTCTGATAACAGAAAAGAAGCAGAAGAGTATTTCAGAGATATCAGAGAAAGAGAAAGAGAAATGGAGAAGACTAAAGGATTTTTGAGTTTTTGATTATCCACTGACTTTTTACAAAGCATAGCCCACTCTTATATGTAAACAGATTACAGAGGAGCTTAACTAACTAACCACACAGCTTAGCTGTCTAACTAATACACGTGCTAGGTACCAGACTTGTAACAAACTTACTGACTTGCTAACCATAGTTAACATACTAACCATAGTTAACATTTTCCCTACTTAGGTAACTCTCTTAACCTAAGATGAGCACAATGCTGTGAGAAGATAGGACCATGTAAACCCTTTGTAAAAACATCAGCAAGTTGCTCATCTGTTGAAACATATTGAACCAGCAAATCCTTCTTCTGCACTCGCTCCCTGACAAAATGGAAATCAATGTCCAAGTGTTTAATTCGGGAATGAAATACTGGATTTGAGCTAAGAGCCAACGCAGACAGATTATCACAATATGCAACTGGAGGATCTGGCAGATACAACTTTAAGTCTTGTAAAACCTGTCGAATCCAAGCCAAATCAGCAGTAGTATTGGCTAAAGCCCTATACTCTGCCTCTGTAGAACTTCTTGAAACAGAGCCCTGTTTCTTTGATTGCCAAGATATAGGATTGCTGCCCAAAAATATCACAAAACCTGTTGTAGACCTGCGAGTGTTGATGTCTCCTGCCCAGTCGGCATCACTATATGCAGAGAGATTCATATCACCAGCTGTAAAACTCAGGCCATATTCTAGAGTACCTTGAACATATCTTAGAATCCTTTTCACCAAATGCCAATGAAGATCAGTAGGTTGATTCATGTATTGGCATACTGAGTTGACAGAATAAGCAAGATCAGGTCTTGTAAAAGTCAAATATTGGAGAGCCCCTACAATGCTCCTAAACAATGTTGGATCAGTTAATACTTCCCCAGAATCTTTTAACACCTGCGTATGTGGTTTACATGGAGTTGAGCAGGCTCGACAAGAGTCCATCCCAGCTTTGTGAAGCAACTCTTTAGCATATTTGGACTGATTAACAAAAATATCACCATTGGAGCCATGGGATACTTGCAAGCCGAGAAAGAATTTAAGCTTACCCAAGTCCTTCATTTCAAATACAGAGCTTAACTCATCAACCACAAGCTGAACCATCTTCTCATTAGAACCTGTGAGAATAATATCGTCAACATAGAGTAAGAGAATCACAACCTCAGAGTTGGAATGTCTGACAAAGAGACTAGGATCAGACTGTGAAGGTTGAAAACCTATGGCTGGTAAGTATCCGTGAATTGGCATTCCAAGCCCTTGGAGCTTGCTTCAAACCATACAAAGATTTCTTAAGCTTACATACAAATCAGATTACGTGGATCTGCAAACCCTTGTGGCTGTTTCATAAACACCTCTTCCTCCAAATCGCCATGTAAAAATGCGTTCTTAACATCAAGTTGTCTTAATTACAGCAGTGCCAAATATTCTTAAAGATTGTAACTCTGGTTGCTTGCCATAGAATCGAAAATATTGGAGCTTGATGCAATCAAGTTTTCTTCCCATTTTGATTATGCTAGAGATTCTATTTGTCTCTTCCATGTGCACAATTTCTTTGGTTAATCTGTGGAAACAAAAACTTATTAGATTCCTAATCTAAATATAAGGAAACTCTCTCTTTAAATTGGACAAATTTTACTGCTTTTGTGCTCATATCCTGTAAAAGGTAGCCTAACCTTATCTGCTTTCCTTTGCAAGTTGCAACAATGTTGAAGTGGAACCTAAAACACTGTTTAATGGTGTGTTAACATAGTACATCAGAAAGTAATATGAACCATTTGGAAAAGGCAATTAAAAAAAAGGGTATGTTTGTCCTCTAAAAACCCTATGGGCCATTTCTGATGGAGTTCAATTTTCAGTTCTTTACAGGTCCTATCTTGGGGGCCAATGGCAGTTATCCCTCTTGCAGCTAAAGCCCTTCCTACCTGTAAAAATGGTGAATGAAGAAAACAATTTGGTAGAGAAGATCTCTGTCTTTTATTGATTCATCAATATACAATATAGCTACAGCTTTATACGAACTAAGAGAGTCTCATTCTAGGAAGGAAATAAAAAAACTTGCATGTACATATACAAGGAATCAATCAACGACCCTAAAATATGGCATATCAAATATGACTTGATTCTTTCCTTTAACACTACTCCCCCTCAAGTTGGAGTGTGGATATCCAAAACCCCCTTGCTGAGATGTGAATGGAAAATAGATTGTCCCAATGGCTTTGTGAAAATGTCAGCAATCTATTTTCCAGTTTGTACGTATGTCATCTTGATTTCTCATCTTTGAATTCTTTCTCGTACAGTGTGGCAATCAAGTTCAATATGTTTGGTATGTTCATGGTAAACTGGATTGGCTGCAATATGTATTGTCGCTTGGTTGTCGCGGTGCAACGTTGCCAGCTCAAAATGATCAATGCACAAGTCGCGTAGTAGATATCTCAGCCAAGTGAGCTCGCATGTGATTGCAGACATTGAGTGATGCTCAGCTTCAGCTGATGATCTGGAAACAGTAGTTTGTTTCTTCGTCTTCCAAGCTATAAGAGCATTACCAAGAAAAACACAGTAACCCGAGATGGACCTTCTCGTGGTGGGACATCCTGCCCAATCGGCATCATAATAACCTCGTAATATTAAACTGCCTTGTGAGGGAAAGAGCAACCCTTGACTCGAAGCTATCTTTAAGTATCAAAGAAGGCGGTGCACTGCATCTAGGTGAGGCTTTCTTGGCTGTTGCATGAATTGGCTAAGAATGTGGATCGATATGCAATTTCCGGTCTTGTGATTGTCAAATAGATTGCGATAATGTGTAGGATCCTCAAGAGTAACACCATCTGTAGGCGTCAATTTCAAGTGCTGCTCCATAGGAAACATTGCTGGTTTTGCACCAAGTAATCCGACTTCTTCAAGTATGTCCAGGGCATACTTGCGTTGACAAATAGAAATCCCATCTTTGGAGCGTGCAACTTCGACACCAAGGAAATATTTGAGTGGTCCAAGATCCTTGGTGCGAAATTTTGTGTGAAGGAACCATTTAGACAAACAATGGCATCTTCATTATTCCCTGTGATGATCATATCGTCAACATAAAGGAATATAGCAGTAAAAGAATTATCACACACCTTGGTGAATAAAGAATAATCAGCCCTAGATTGGTGAAAGCCAATTTCTTGAATGGCATGAGAAAACTTGTGGAACCAGCTGTGAGATGCTTGTTTAAACCCATACAAAGACTTGTTGAGTTGGCATACAACTCTCTCCTCCTGTCGACGAAACCCCGAGAGAAGGCTGTATGTAGACTTCCTCCTGGAGATCACCATGAAAAAAGGCATTTTGCACATCAAGTTGATGCAAAGACCAATTGTGAATGGTAGCAACAAACAAAAGACATTGCACAGTAATAAGTTTGGCAACATAAGCGAAAGTCTCCTTGTAATCAATTCCTTCACGTTAGGTAAATCCTTTGGCCACAAGACACGCCTTGTAGCGTTCAACTGTACCATCGGAGTTATACTTGATTTTGAATACCCTCGACATCCAATGGCTCGGTGACCAGAAGGTAATGGCATTATGGTCCAAGTATTATTTGCAGCAAGAGCGTCAAGTTCAGTCTGCATAGCCTCAACCCTATTTTCGATCGCACTAACTTTCGATCCGCAAAGCCTGTCATAAGAAACTGGTTCTACCAAGTAGGATATGTTGGTCACAAAAGAACGATGAGCATCAAACAAGTGGGAGTAATAAACATACTGAGTCAATGGATAACGGGTGCTTGACGTGTCAGAGGTGGCACTGGGGTCAAGCAAACTGTCGTGATAAACATGATAATCACGAAGCTTGATGTTGGCTGAGGAACACGGTCAGAACGATGAAGCTACGGCTCAGAAAGAGGGGTTGGGACAACAAAGATTTGGTTGGAGAGGTCATGGTTGTGTTCACGAGCATGGAGAATAGGAGGTGGAGTTGGTGAGGGGTTAGGTGACAATGGGAGATTGTCGTGAATGTTTATATATGGGCTAACAACTGGAGATGGGCTGGAAAGATTTGAGTTACCAAATGTAGAAGAGGATGAGGTGTCATATGGGCTATGAGAGATGTCTTGAGGTAGTGGTAAGACCGGACTGGTTGTATTATCATCATAATCGATGAGTTGAGTCAAGAATGGAAAAACATGTTCATAAAATTTGACATACCTAGAGGTGGAAAATTTCTTAGTTTCGAGATCAAAGACGCGATAACCTTTTTGGCCAAGGGGATAACCAACAAAAATGCAACGCCTAGCTCGTTTATCAAATTTGTGAATGGGGTGAATATTTATTGCATAGCAAAGGCAACCAAAAACACGCATGTGCGTATAAGTATGAGGGTTGTGATGAAGCATGACATATGGGGATGTGTGAGAGAGGAGAGGTGTAGGTAATCTGTTTATTAGATAACATGTTGTTTGGATACTTTCTCCCCCAAAAAGACAATGGTAAGTGAGCCTGAAATCTAAGAGCCCTCCCCACATTTAAAAGATGACGATGCTTGCACTCAACAAACAATAACCCCATTTTGTTGAGGTGTTGAGGGACAAGAATGTTGGAAAAATACGCCATTGTCATCAGATCGCATGGATATGAATTCTGCCCCATTGTTAGCACGCAAAGACTTAATGCGACAATTAAATTGGGTTTGCACCCAGGAAAAGAAAGATTTCTACAATGACTGTGTTTCTGATTTAAAGCTCATAAGATGAATCCAAGTAAAACGAGAATAATCGTTTACATTAGTTAAAAAATAACGCCCCCCAGAGTATGAAGTAACTTGTGAGGCCCCCAAATGTCATAATGGATCAAATCAAAAGGAGCTACGGATTTAATTAAACTGGAAGAAAAAGGTAAACGAGTTTGTTTGGCTAAGGGACAGACATCACAATTATTAGAAAAATAAAAAACAACTTCAGGGATGCTTTTGATTAAAGCTTGGAGAGGGGCAACAGATGGGTGTCTAAGACGTTGGTGCCAGAGGCTGGAATGGCAGTTGACATGGTGTACTAGGTGTGGGTTCTGTTGGCGGGTGATGTAATAGAGCCCTTTATGTTGCTTGCCCAGGCCAATCACCCTCTTCGTAGCCACGTCCTGCACAATACAAAAATTAGGGAAAAATGTCACTATACATCCCAAAGCTTGAGTGAGTTTGCTAACATACAAAAGATTAACTTGGAATTTGGTACCTGTAGAACACCATCAAGAACCAAATCCTTGGTCAATTTAACAGAACCAACCGATATAATTTCAGCATGCCCACTATCAGGTAATTCAACAAAGTTATTTTGTGACAGAGTCATGTGATTCGAGGGCACGAATGGGATATGTGATCCGTTGCCCCACTGTCTACTATCCAATACAGAGTAGAGTGAGATGCATGTACTATGTCATAACATGTGGGGGTAACAATACCTGAGGCATTAGCAAAAGGTGGTGTATTACCATTCTCTTTCCGAAGCAGCGCCATGAGTTGAGTGTACTCCTCGGTGGTGAATGTGGGCTTCTCATTAGGAGTGGTAGTTGGTGCTTGAGTTAACTCCACAAAGCTTGCTCGAGTATTATGTGCAGTTGATTTCCTTCGGTTGGGTGGCTTCACATTTTTTGCCATGTAGCTTATGGCCCACGGGAAAACCATGGAGAAAATAACAGCGATCGACGCTGTGTCTTTCTTGGTCACAGTAGTCAGATTCCCTTGGGCTGCAGGTGAACGGTTGTGTTGAGCAACCTTCATCGCATGATGATCAGTATTGCTATCACGTCGTGCAACTACTTCAACCTGTCGTTCTTGCTGGAGTATCATGGCATGGACCTTGCGTGTATCAGGAAGGGGTTGCATCATCAAAATCTGTCCCCAGACGATGGCATAAGTCTCATTTAGTCCCATAAGAAACTGCATGACTCTTTCTTTCTCTTGTCGTGCAACAACTTCCTTCAATCCTCTACACGTGCATGATAAATTGTCATGGTAGGAAGACAACTCGTCCTAAACTGCCTTCATCTTGGTGAATATGCCGAGACATTGTTGTCCCTGTCGAAGTTCAACAATTTCTTGTTGGATTTGGTAAATTTTGGAATCATTGCCCTGTGAAAACCTCTCTTTGAGGTCATTCCAAACTTCAGCCGCTGTTTTGGCATAGATCACGCTGCCGGCAATGATCGGATGTACTGAATTCAAGATCCACGACAATACCATATCATTGCATCATTGCCAAATAGAGTGTTTCACATCTGTAGATGCTGGGGCTTTGACAAACCCATCGACAAAGCCAATCTTATTCTTTGCGCTAAGATTGAGACGCATAGATCGACTCCATTTCCCATAGTTGTATCCTTCAAGAAGCCTAGAGACCAAAACAATTCCCGGGTGATCCGAGTGGTGCAAGGAGAGTGGATGCGAAACATCAATTGATTTCTCTATGGATTTTGTTTCACCCATCTTATGTTGTGTTGTAGCGGAAGGTGTTTGGGTTTCTAGAGTTACCAGAATCAATGCTCTGATACCATGTAAAAATAGTGAATGAAGAAAACAGTTTGGTAGATGAGAGCCGGATTAGGTTTCCCCCGACGAAATTTCGTCGGCATAGATATTTTCGTCGCGAGAGGTCTATGCACTTGTGCCGACGAAATTTCGTCGGGAGAGGTTGTGTTCCTTTTTTTTTTTATTATTATTTTTTTTTAAATTTAAATTTAAATTTATTATTATTATTTTTTTAAATTTTTTAAAATATAAAATTTGTTTCTTTGCTTTTGCTTTTGGGCCAACTTCTTCAATTCAATACATGTGATTAGGTATACCTTAGCCCTTTTTTAATTACTTTACTTAGTGATTATGTTTTAATTATTATTTCTTTAGTGAATATTTCAATATTTTACTCAATTTCGTAAATTACTTGGTAAATAGTAATTAATTGTTTTGAATTAAATAATCATTAAAATACGTGCGTACGTGTACAATACGTTTGCTTTCATTATACCGAGCCTTTGAGACGTATACGGAGGTACTATTGAAAAATACGTACGTACGTGTATAATATGGGTATTAAGAATTTTATCAAATTCAAAAATTTTAACAACTAAATACTATTTATTAAGTAATATCACTTATGATGTTAATTAAAATATTTAATACTAATTATTCACTAGAGAAATAATTGTTAGAACATAAATACTAATGAATGTAATTATGAAAAGAAAAAAAAAATAATTTCAAAGTTTTTTAAATATAAATAAAAAAATAAAAATAAAAACCTCTCGCGACAAATTTCGTCGGCGTAGGTCTATGCCGACAAAATTCGCCGGATTAGGTTTCCCCCGACGAAATTTCGTCGGCATAGATATTTTCGTCGCGAGAGGTCTATGCACTTGTGCCGACGAAATTTCGTCGGGAGAGGTTGTGTTCCTTTTTTTTTTTTTTTTTTAAATTTTTTAAAATATAAAATTTGTTTCTTTGCTTTTGCTTTTGGGCCAACTTCTTCAATTCAATACATGTGATTAGGTATACCTTAGCCCTTTTTTAATTACTTTACTTAGTGATTATGTTTTAATTATTATTTCTTTAGTGAATATTTCAATATTTTACTCAATTTCGTAAATTACTTGGTAAATAGTAATTAATTGTTTTGAATTAAATAATCATTAAAATACGTGCGTACGTGTACAATACGTTTGCTTTCATTATACCGAGCCTTTGAGACGTATACGGAGGTACTATTAAAAAATACGTACGTACGTGTATAATATGGGTATTAAGATTTTATCAAATTCAAAAATTTTAACAACTAAATACTATTTATTAAGTAATATCACTTATGATGTTAATTAAAATATTTAATACTAAATTCACTAGAGAAATAATTGTTAGAACATAATTACTAATGAATGTAATTATGAAAAAAAAAAAAAAAATTTTCAAAGTTTTTTAAATAAAATAAAAAATAAAAATAAAAACCTCTCGCGACAAAAGTTCGTCGGCGTAGGTCTATGCCGACAAAATTCGCCGGATTAGGTTTCCCCCGACGAAATTTCGTCGGCATAGATATTTTCGTCGCGAGAGGTCTACGCACTTTGCCGACGAAATTTCGTCGGGAGAGGTTGTGTTCCTTTTTTTTTTTTTTTTTCTTTTTTTTTTTAAATTTAAATTTAAATTTATTTTTTTTTTTTAAAAAATTTTTTAAAATATAAAATTTGTTTCTTTGCTTTTGCTTTTGGGCCAACTTCTTCAATTCAATACATGTGATTAGGTATACCTTAGCCCTTTTTTAATTACTTTACTTAGTGATTATGTTTTAATTATTATTTCTTTAGTGAATATTCAATATTTTACTCAATTTCGTAAATTACTTGGTAAATAGTAATTAATTGTTTTGAATTAAATAATCATTAAAATACGTGCGTACGTGTACAATACGTTTGCTTTCATTATACCGAGCCTTTGAGACGTTTACGGAGGTACTATTGAAAAATACGTACGTACGTGTATAATATGGGTATTAAGAATTTTATCAAATTCAAAAATTT
Source organism: Prunus mira (assembly GCA_020226265.1). Taxonomy (NCBI): domain Eukaryota; kingdom Viridiplantae; phylum Streptophyta; class Magnoliopsida; order Rosales; family Rosaceae; genus Prunus; species Prunus mira. Next base: position 45,590,823 of record CM035325.1, read on the forward strand.
TAACAACTAAATACTATTTATTAAGTAATATCACTTATGATGTTAATTAAAATATTTAATACTAATTATTCACTAGAGAAATAATTGTTAGAACATAATTACTAATGAATGTAATTATGAAAAGAAAAAAAAAAAAAATTTCAAAGTTTTTTAAATATAAATAAAAAATAAAAATAAAAACCTCTCGCGACACAATTTCGTCGGCGTAGGTCTATGCCGACAAAATTCGCCGGATTAGGTTTCCCCCGACGAACTTTCGTCGGCATAGATATTTGCGTCGCGAGAGGTCTATGCACTTGTGCCGACGAAATTTCGTCGGGAGAGGTTGTGTTCCTTTTTTTTTTTTTTTTTGAAAAAAAATTTAAATTTAAATTTAAATTTTTTTTTTAAATTTTTTAAAATATAAAATTTGTTTCTTTGCTTTTGCTTTTGGGCCAACTTCTTCAATTCAATACATGTGATTAGGTATACCTTAGCCCTTTTTTAATTACTTTACTTAGTGATTATGTTTTAATTATTATTTCTTTAGTGAATATTTCAATATTTTACTCAATTTCGTAAATTACTTGGTAAATAGTAATTAATTGTTTTGAATTAAATAATCATTAAAATATGTGCGTACGTGTACAATACGTTTGCTTTCATTATACCGAGCCTTTGAGACGTATACGGAGGTACTATTAAAAAATACGTACGTACGTGTATAATATGGGTATTAAGAATTTT
>CM035325.1:45599048-45601548 GCA_020226265.1 Prunus mira
TCAAAATGTGTCATTTGGAAGGGGATTTTTGTCAAAAAGTTTTTAAAATCTCGTGGGTTTGCAACTCATAGGAGCATCACTTTCAACGTCCCCGGCATTGGGTTGAGTTTCTAAAAACAACCGTGCACACCGAGGTTAAACTTTACCGGGTCCGCTCCGACTCGCCGCTCGCCCACCTACTCCGAAGGCAATGAAACATTTGTTTTTCATTTTGATGAAAATTTCTGATTTTGAATCGTTTTGGTTTGAAATTGTTTTGAAAAGGTTCTTTTTGTGGGTTTGCAACTCGTAGGAGCATCACTTTCAACGTCCCCGGTATTGGATTGAGTTTCTAAAAACAACCGTGCACACCGAGGTTAAACTTTACCGGGTCCGCTCCGACTCGCCGTTCGCCCACTATTCCAAAGGCAACGAAACATTTGTTTTTAATTTTGATGAAATTGTTTTGAAAAATTTGGCTAGGCAACCCCAATCCGCGGCTATCCACCCACCGCCACCCCACACGGGTGGTTGTTAGTTGCGAAATGAGGTTGTGGTCGACATGCCGGTGCATTTGAGAAGGAGTTCCTAGCAACTCCGCGCTCTCCCATGCAAAAAAAAGCCTAGACAACCCCATTTTGCAACTTTCCACGCCTTTTTTTTTTCCCACCTCACCCATGGCGGTGGCATGGTGGCGGCCGGATTCGGGCCGCCACCGCCATGGGTGGCAGCCCCCCACCCCGACACCAAACCCATAATACCGAGGCAACATATCGAGGCAACATGACATGGGTGTGGCGTGGGGGAAGGGGGCTGCAGCTAGGAAGGCATGGGCTGCCATACATATGCAGGCAACACACACCCCCTATATAGCATTTTATGCATTTTGCCCTTTGACAGAAGGAGACATCAACTATGCGCAAGGAGTCATAATGGGCTCTAAATAATTCAATACAAGGTATTTTGACGTGATTTTTTGCAGGGACACTAAGGAAAATGCAATCTATGATGAGAAAAAGTTTCATAAATTTTTGAAGTCGGGAAGTATTTTTTATTATTTTTAGAAGTCATAAAATTGAAAAAATCATTATAAAAAATCGGGGAGGAATTTTTTAGTTTTGTAAGTTGGAGAAGGTCCTCAACATCATAGACTACTTATGGGGAGCTTATTGTGCGAGGAAATTTCAATAAAAATGGGGTTTGACAAGGTTTGAAAAATTCTGTCGACATTTGTGGGCATGCCGTGGGCATATGTGGGCAGCAATGCCAAGGGCAAGGCAAGGCATGGCATGTCAAGCTTCCAATAGCCTCACTCTCGAAATGCCTTGCAATGCCAAGGCCAAGCCAAGGCAAGGCATGTCAAGGCCAAGGCATGCCAAGGCCACGGCATGCCAAGGCCAAGGCATGACATGCCAAGCTTCCAATAGCCCCACTTTGTCGGAATGCCTTGAATGGGGCAATGCCAAGGCCAAGCCAAGCCAAGGCATGTCAAGGCCAAGGCATGCCAAGGCCAAGCCAAGGCAAGGCATGTCAAGGCCAAGGCATGCCAAGGCCAAGGCCACGGCATGCCAAGGCCAAGGCATGCCAAGGCCAAGGCATGACATGCCAAGCTTCCAATAGCCCCACTTTGTCGGAATGCCTTGAATGGGGCAATGCCAAGGCCAAGCCAAGCCAAGGCATGTCAAGGCCAAGGCATGCCAAGGCCAAGCCAAGGCAAGGCATGTCAAGGCCAAGGCATGCCAAGGCCAAGGCCACGGCATGCCAAGGCCAAGGCATGACATGCCAAGCTTCCAATAGCCCCACTTTGTCGGAATGCCTTGAATGAGGCAATGCCAAGGCCAAGCCAAGCCAAGGCATGTCAAGGCCAAGGCATGCCAAGGCCAAGCCAAGGCAAGGCATGTCAAGGCCAAGGCATGCCAAGGCCAAGGCCACGCCATGCCAAGGCAAAGGCATGCAAGGCCACGCCACGCCAATGCCAAGGCCAAGGCATGTCAAGGCCAAGGCATGTCAAGGCCACGCCATGCCAAGGCCAAGGCATGCAAGGCCAAGGCATGCAAGGCCACGCCACGCCAATGCCAAGGCCAAGGCATGTCAAGGCCAAGGCATGCCAAGGCCACGCCATGCCAAGGCCAAGGCATGCAAGGCTACGCCACGCCAATGCCAAGGCCAAGGCACGACATGCCAAAGCAAGCCAAGGCAAGGCATGCCAATGCCACACCATGCCAAGCTTCCAATAGCCCCACTTTGTCGGAATGCCTTGAATGGGGCAATGCCAAGGCCAAGCCAAGCCAAGGCATGTCAAGGCCAAGGCATGCCAAGGCCAAGCCAAGGCAAGGCATGTCAAGGCCAAGGCATGCCAAGGCCAAGGCCACGCCATGCCAAGGCAAAGGCATGCAAAGCCACGCCACGCCAATGCCAAGGCCAAGGCATGTCAAGGCCAAGGCATGCCAAGGCCACGCCATGCCAAGGCCAAGGCATGCAAGGCCACGCCATGCCAATGCCAAGGCCAAGGCATGTCAAG